>JAVRFV010002213.1:1423754-1583754 GCA_032716605.1 Paralithodes platypus | reverse complement strand
CGGCGACCAAGAGGAGTTACGTCTCAAGATAGTGGTTCTAATGAACAGAAAAAGAGCAAATATAAGGGCATCACTGGAACAAAAACAATGCATAATGCGAAATTTAAGGGTATTTGTAGACCTGTAGATTTGTATATAGGCAACGTGGACTTGGAAACGAACTGTGATGATATTATTAGTTTTGTAAAAGATGAGCTTAATATAACTCCAATGGGTTGTATAGAACTTGAATCAACAAATATTGAGACACAATCGAAGGGTTGGAAATCCTTTAAATTAAACATTTCAATAGAGGACAGGGACATTTTGCTCAAACCAGATTGCTGGCCAAAGAAAGTAAAAGTTAGGAAGTTTTATACGACGCGATCTAGAATGAATGAGAACGATGGTTAGCATAGTTTCATTTAATTGTAATTCGATTCGGAATAATATTGAAACAGTTAAGACCTTAACATTTGACAATGACATAATACTCTTGCAAGAATTAATGTTACTAAAAAATGATTTACCTGTAATTAGTACAATAAATGATTCATTTGATAGTATAGCTTGTGTTCAAGATAAATCAAATGAGGGTATATTGGAGGGTCGACCCTCCAAAGGTGTAGCGATTATGTGGAGAAAGAGTTTGAGTACATTTATTGAACCAGTTTATTGTAATGACAGAATAATTGGTACAATTTTAAATTCGTTAGGGCATAAATACTTCATTGTGAACGTGTATTTACCCTGTGATAAACAAAATAATGACTCATTAGATGAATATCGTCACACATTGGCATTGTTAGAAAATCTGATCAGTGAACAAAATATTAATGATTGTATTATTAGTGGTGATTTTAATGCAGATTTTCAAAAAGGTCGATTTAGGGATGACTTGACTACGTTTATTGATAATAATAATTTGTGTATTAGTGATGAAGTGCTACCTAGTGATGCCTTTACATATTTATGTCCTAGTAGAAGTGTTGTTAGCTGGCTAGATCATATCCTAACTTCGGAAAGTATACAAGAGAAAATAGATAATATCTGTATTCGATACGACCTTTCATTATTTGATCATTTTCCCATTGGTTTTAAAGTAAATATCGACGTAATTCATAAAAATGAGCATATAGAGTCAGTAACTAAGCAGTTTATTAATTGGAAGTTATTTAACTCAAATGATGTAATATTAAAATATCAAAATAAAGTAAGTAATGGTATCACTGGGTACGACTTGACTAATTTTGAATGTCTGGAATGCTGTTCATATAACTGTCCAGATTCAAATCATATTAAGGAATTAGAACATATCTATGATACATTTGTTCAAATTTGTAATGATGCCTCAGCAGAATTTATACTAAACATCAACAGAGGTTACGAAATAAAGCCAGGGTGGAATGATCATGTTCGTAATTTATATAAAGTAGCAAGGGAGAATTTTTTTATTTGGAAGAGGAATAACTGCCCCATAGTTGGCGAATTCCTTGAAGATATGAAGAGTTCACGAAAGACATTTAAGAAAGCTCTGAAGCATATAATACATAATGAAGCACAAATACGAAATGAAAAACTGGCAGAGTCTTATTCACATAAGAGGTACAAAACATTCTGGAATGAAGTTAGGAAATCGAAAAACAACAAAGGTTACTTGAATATAAAGATTGAAGGCGAATGTGATTCGAATCTAATAGCAGAAAAGTTTTCACAAGCATATAAACGTGTATTTGATGACCAGAATTGTCAATCTAAAGGTAATTTTGAAGCTTTAAGATTAAAACAAGATGTTCGAAGAGGTAAAATAGTTGGGACCATTAACTTGAATGATATAAATACAGCCATATCGGAGTTGAAGTATGTTATTGGTCACGATAATATCCATTCGAATCATTTGAAGTTTTGTCCAGAATATGCAAGAGGTTTACTTGCTAAATTATTTTCAGCATTTATTGTTCATGGCTTCATACCTAATACTATGATAACTGGAGTCATTCTTCCTCTTATTAAAGATCGTGGTAAAGATAAAAATTTAATTGATAACTATAGACCAATAATATCGTCTTCAGTTTTTCTAAAGATTTTTGAATATTGTTTAAAATATAAATTAACAAATTATGTCGACTTTAATGAGAGGCAACATGGCTTCAGAGCGGGCCATTCAACTCTTTCTGCAGGTTTAATTTTTAAGGAAACTGTTTTACGCTATAGATCTGCAGGATCGAATGTATATGCGAGTTTTATTGATTTTAGAAAAGCGTTTGATAAAGTGAATCATTTTAAATTAATCCAGAAACTTTTAGAACTAGATATTCCTCATTACCTTGTAAATATTTTGTTTTATTTTTACAGAAACCAAATGGTTGCTACTAAACATAAAGATGCACTGTCAAAGCCCTGGAAGATTATGAACGGAGTGAGACAGGGTGGAATTTTATCTCCTTTACTTTTTAATGTATATATTGATTTATTAATCGAAACCGTATCAAAGTGCAAAACTGGATGTAGTCTTGGTAATAGGATGAGTAACATTATTGCCTATGCTGACGACAAGTAGTTTTAGCCAACACAGACAGGGTTACAAAAGTTACTAAACATTGTGGAACATGAAACGAAAGCTTTAGATATTCAAGTGAATGCAAATAAATCAGTGTGTGTATGTTTTTTAGGGATACTAATAATATAAATGGTCTGCCGAGAAATGAAGCTTAATGATGTAATGATCAATGTACATGAACATAAGTACCTAGGATTTATTATTGATGATAAACTAAAAAGGAAATGATAAGTATAAGGACAAGAAATAAGTTTTATAATTAATTCAATTGTATTTTACGTAAATTCCCTAATGTTAATATTAATGTTTTTATTCAACTATTTAATAGTTATTGCTTAAGTTTTTATGGTACAGAATTATGGTTTTCAAATAAGCGGTTTCCTCTGAAGCAATTTGCGGTTGGATACCACAAAGCCATTAAGAAGATTTTAAAACTTAAATACTGGGAGAGCAACCACAAAGCATGTGATTTAGCAGGGTTAATGACATTCACTCATCTAATTAATTGGCAAAAAATACGGTTTGCTCACAGATGTATGATGAAGCCTTGTATCTTTTTAAGAAAATGTTTACTTAACAATGATGATAGCTTATATTTGATGAAGGAAGTAAAGAATATTTTATTGAATATTTATAATATCGAATGTTTAATGGAAAATGACATTGACGCAGTAAAATCTAGAATTACTTTTATTCAAAGCCGTGAACCAACTATGAGATAAATGTGCTTCACAATTCTCTTACTATGTACAAAGTTTTATGTAGCTTTTACGAAATAAAAATATTGAGTCTGAGTCTATCTATCTATCAATCAATCAATCAATCAATCAATCAATCTGTCTGTCTGTCTGTGTCTCTATCAATCAATCTGTCTGTCTGTCTGTCTGTCTGTCTGTCTGTCTGTCTGTCTCTCTCTCTCTCTCTCTCTCTCTCAATCAATCAATCAATCAATCAATCAATCAATCTGTCTGACTGTCTGTCTGTGTGTCTCAATCAATCAATCAATCAATCAATCAATCTGTCTGTCTGTCTGTCTGTCTATCTATATATATCTATATCTATCAATCAATCAATCAATCAATTAATCTATCTGTCTGTCTGTCTGTGTGTCTATCTATCTATCTATCTATCTATCTATCTATCAATCAATCAATTAATCAATCAATCAATCAATCTGTCTGTGTCTCTATCTATCTATCTATCTATCTATATCAATCAATCAATCAATCAATCTGTCTGTCTGTGTGTCTCTATCTATCTATCTATCAATCAATCAATCAATGTCTGTCTGTCTGTGTCTCTATCTATCTATCAATCAATTAATCAATCAATCTGTCTGTCTGTCTGTGTCTCTATCTATCTATCTATCTATCTATCTATCAATCAATCAATCAATCAATCTGTCTGTCTGTGTGTCTCTATCTATCTATCTATCTATCAATCAATCAATCAATGTCTGTCTGTCTGTGTCTATCTATCTATCTATCAATCAATCAATCAATCAATCAATCAATGTATGTCTGTCTGTGTGTCTATCTATCTATCTATCTATCTATCAATCAATCAATCAATCAAACTGTCTGTCTGTCTGTCTGTGTGTCTCTATCTGTCTCTATCTATCTATCTATCTATCTATATCAATCAATCAATCAATCAATCTATCTACCTATCTATCTATCTATATATATATCTATCTATCTATTTACTCAGGCCCAATCCCCACTGTTCCTATTTTCATTTGTTTTCCTTTTTTGCATTCCTAGCCAGTCATTATGATACGCAATACCCTGTGTTCCATGTCTGCCAAAAACTATTGAACATTAACCCCTTCTGTACCGGCGACGTGTTAGGCCTATTAACTATACTCTAGCTATATTTAGACTATTTTATTCAGTTTAACAAAGACCTCCAGCAAGTAACAAGCTTCGAACTATCGCCCTTAACCCATTTCACTACCACAAATCCTTCTTAAACTGTAGAAAACCGTCTAAATATAGCAATAATATTTTCAAAAAGACGTCTTGTTAATTTTATTCTTGCTATAGTTAGACGATTTTGTGCAGTTTAAGAAGGATCCATGGTAGTAAAAGGGGTTAAGTGAGATAGTTCGAAGCCTATTAATTGCTGGAGACCTTTTTTTAAGTTGAATAAAATCGTCTAATAGCAGCCATAATAAAGTTAAAAAGACGTCGCTGTTACAGAAGTTGTTAACCTCTATAAAGCAGGTATCACACGAGCGCTTTTTCACTCAACATTTATCCTCAACACTGGTCTGGCAGCTAATGAAGTCAACATTTAAAATATTTCCTTTGCATACATTCATATATCATCAGTCTAGTTTTCGATACCAGTGCAAAATATTCCAGAAATGTTGCCAGAAAAATGTTGATCATAGAATGTTGACTATAAAAGCTCTCGTGTGATACCGGCTTAACCCACAAACGACTAGAGTAATCCAGGGTAGCCTACTTATTACCGAAACTATCACTAATTCTTTCTAAAATTTTAAAGGCTATTATAGAATAAGAATGTTGCAAATATCAAAATAAAATTTGTTTCAACCTCCGGAAATACATTTTATGTGCACTATATAAAGCACTGTAAAAAAAAAAAAAAAATCTCCCTATAATTCTCCCCATTGACGGCAGTAATACTCTTATTAACCCCTTCTGTACCGACGACGTCTTTTTATAATACTTTGGCAACAATTAGACGGTTTTGTGCAGTTTAAAAAGGATCTGTAGTAGTAAAACGGGTTGAGATAGCTTGAAGCCTGTTAAAAGGCCTGGTTGAGATAGTTTGAAGCCATATTATTGCTAGAGGTCCTTCCTAAGCTGAATAAAATCGTCTAATAGTGGCCAGAATAAGATAAGAAGGGCGTCCCTGGTACTGAATGGGTTAAGATCGTCGTTAGATAGATACCGGTAATGGGAAAACAAAAATCAGAAATTCCGGAGATTGTAAATTTGTAACTAATTTCAACTACGGTACCTAAAACCAAAAAGAAAAAACCATGGGAACTTTATAGTCTATATTTGTCCAGCTGAGGGTAAATTGTCATGTTTCTATCATTGTTACTCGGTAGATTTTGTAGTGAAAGATGATGGTTATTCTGAAAACTTGGCATTAATACGACACACAGCCATAGTAGTTTCATATATTTCCATTAAGTATCGAGAAATCAGCTACTAAGAGATTCAATTTACGATCAGCTGGACAAAAATAGAGTACGTACGGTATAGTGGTAGATTGGGTAATAGTTTGCTAATCCAGCTAGTAATACTGTATGTCGAGCTAATCTATAGGCTATTAATTTCACCACAACACCAAACACCTCCAATGAAATTAATGAAAGTATATTATGTGATCCACCGGGATTCAATGCCTTACAGCCCATTTGCTCTGGCCCTTTTTCAGTTACATAGGTCTACATGCTAGCCTATCTCAATTCATTATATTAGCTACCATATATCCTTCCTAAGTTCATAAAATCGTCTAAATATAGATGGAAAAAAAAAAAAAACGTCGCCGGTACTGTAAGGGTTAAGTAAAGTTGTAGGCTATATTTACTACGTCTCCTAAAATCCTAATAAAGTACAAATTAGCATAGGCCTACAGTACATTAAGTCTAGTTGTCGATTCCAATAACAAAAAATACAAAATACAAACAAAAATCAAAATTAAATTGACGGTCTGATATAGCCAGAGAAATCCATGCCTTAAGCCAGGCGTTTTAGGGAGGAAAACCAGGGCGGATTGGCTCCAACTTGTCAAACCCTCCCACTTTTATACTTTCTCCCTTGCTCGCTGTAAGGAAGTTGGGGGAGGGTGGTAGCTCCCTCCCCCGTTCTCTCTCCCTCCCCTTTCCTCCAATCCCCCCCTCTCTCTCCCTCCCCCAAACCATCTCATTTCAGACCAACACATATATAATTATGCAACACAAAATATCATTCGTAAAACACATACAACGAATTTTCAACCAGCCCAGGCAAAAGATACGATGCGGCAAAAGAGGACAACAGCATAAATAGATAATTAAATACATAAAATACAGAGAATTATTCACACCTCGGGCCTTACACCTCGCCATTAGCAAAAATGAGAATGGGAAGAGACGATGAATATCTTACCGTAGTATGCGAAATAGATCCTTCCACGTCCTCCTAAGGGGCTCCACACGTCCTATGATTCCGTAGCGATGACTTGGTGACGGTGCAGATGCCGCGGAAGGCCACTATCACGCCCAAAACTTGATGTTTGTTGAGAATTTCCAGCACAGATACGGGCACTTTGGTCGCCATTGAATCCCTGTTGCCAGATCGGTGTTGAACCCTCTCCCTTCCCGTCCACAGTTAAAATGATCTAATATACAAACTTAAATACATCGATTTCCGTATGGATTAGGCATGGATAAATTCAACTATATTATATATTCACCATATTTACAATCAAATATGTTCAAATATCCCTGGAAATGCCCTAATTCGAGCAAATAGTGGGGATATACAAATATGCAACATAAGTTAAATATATTCGTCCATGCCATGTTTAAATGTCATATATAAGTATATATGTGTATTTTACTTCCTATAAATACTATATATGCGGCCCAGGGCACATATATTTCGTAAAATTCACAGAAATGTAATGAAACAAACAATCCTTTATATTTCACAGAATAGCCATTAAGTGACCTCAAGGAGTGATTATTTCGAAAACATAATAGGTTGGCCAATTTACTATATCCCCAATTATCACACAGCAATCCCAGTAATCAAATTAATCGAAGTATAATTGTGTTTAGAAGAACTAGAAATGAGCACTTGATTTTTAGTAATCTGAATTTTAGTTTTAGAATTCTGAATTTTGCTTCACTCAGGTGTTTTGAACGAAGCATGTGCACTTGGAACAAACCATGTTCCTATCTCATTCGGAAATTTTCCGTTTCATAGTGCATCGATTTTCCCAGAACTCTCGTCCACGCAAATTCCCATTAGACATCGTTCATAGATAAAAAGAACACAAAACTGGCACAATGTTTAACTTTTTATATACCGTTGGATAGAGAAAAAAAATCTGCATCTTTTGGTTACCAAGAGAGCTCTGAAAGATGCCTCTAAGTGGGTGAAAATTGCGCAAACAACCCTGGAATTTATGGTATTGTTTCATCAAGGGTTTTATCCCTGCCAGGAAAGCAACCTTCGACCAAAAGTTCGAACTATTCACTCGTGATCGTCTCGGTTGTTAACGAAGCGTTCATTAATGTTTCGACGGCGGTTTATCGACATATATCGTTCAGCTTCCCTGGGTAAATCTGAGAAAGGCAAGGAGATAGTAGTATTGGAACGGTGAATGAGAGTGTTGTGGCTGGCATCTCGGGATTTATTAACCTTCGTACGGCAATATTCGGCCTTTCTCAGCCTTGGTTTTCCTACACAGCCTACAGGAGGTAGGCAGATAATTGTGTTCAACTTGCAGGGTGAGACAATAGCTATTAATTTTATACAAGAACAGATATTGCATACAGCCCAGACCAGCATCTCAAATATGCCGTATTTTACCCTTACATAGGCATTTTAAGCCTTGGTATCTCAGTATATATATTCTGCAAAATACATAGAAGCTTGTAGGCTTAGTGCATTCATTAAGAGTAATATTAGTAGGCATAGACTGGTGGTTTCTGGATTGATCGAAAGGGTTTGAGAGGCTGAGCATTCTGGCAACACTTTATTTCATAGGGTTGGTTTGAGAGGGTGTGTGTGTGCGTATGTGTGTTTGAGAAAGACAGAGAGAGAGAAGGAGAGATAGAAAGACAGAGAGAGAAGGGGGAGGTTGTCTCGTCTGGTGGTAGGAGGCAAACACGTACGAACAAACGCACAAACGGAGCAAGGAGGTTATATGACAGGAGGGACTGGGGTAGATTTTACCGTATGTGAGCGTGAAGAAGGCCCTAAAACTGACGGATTCTGAGCCATTCTGGCCAGGCCGATCGCCTTAGTGATCTTGGCCCCAATATGTGTTTTTTCTTTTCCACTCGCTAACTAAAACACTACGCTTTCCATAATGCAGTTGGGTCTGAGTACATGATTAGATTGATATCCAAAATTCGAAAATGGATATTAACCCCTTCTATACCGGACCGTATTTTGCTTATATTCTAGCTATATTTAGACGATTTTGTGCAGCTTAGGAAGGATCTGAGGTAATTAAATGGATTGGTTGAGATAGTTTGAAGCCTTATTATTGCTAGACGTCCTTCCTAAGCTGAATATAATCGTCTAATACTTGCCAGAATATGATGAAAAGTACGTCCCTGGTACTGAATAGGTTAATCGTGATCGTGTATTCAACCTTTAACTGTGTTGGTGGTGTTATGGTTTAGGTGCTTATGTTCTGGGTGTGGTGTCCCAAGTTCGAATCCCGGGAGGACCATATGCGTTTATTAGTTTATTCAAGTGCATTGGGGTTTGTAATTGATGATTAATGTTAAGAACTGGATGTTACTTAATAAGTTAAAGTAATAATAGGCTATAATTGTATGATCATGTTTAATATTGATATAAATAACTCTTTGCAATTTGTTACTGGTACCTAAATTCTCACCTTAGTCTCACATATAACCTTAAATCAATAATAGGCTATCATTGTATGATGATGTGTAATGGAAATATATATATACTGTATAATTATGTATATATATATATATATATATATATATATATATATATATATATATCTATATATATATAATATATACTGTATCTCTTTCTAATGTGTTAGTTAAATTCTTATTGGCTTCATTGTTTTAACCCCTTCTGTACCGAGGACGTCTCTTTAACTTTATTTTGGCTACTACAGTATATATTAGACGATATTATTCAATTTACAAAGGGCCTCCAGCAACTAACAGGCGTCGAACTATCTCATATAACTATTTTTACTACCACAGACCCTTCATAGGCTCCTCAAAATCTTCTAAATATAGGTAGAGTATAATTCGAAATACGTCGTCGGCACAGAAGGGGTTAAGGGGAGATCTCCACTTGAGGGATTTTTTTCTTGACCCCTTTCTCCCTCATGTTTAGCCCCATTGCTTTTGATATTATAAAACGTTCGCCCCATTAGTTTAGAGACTTTAAGAACTTTCACCCCATATTAAGACCTTTCGTGCCATTCAGGTGTCGATTTTATCCTGGCGAGCGATAGCGAGCCTGTAATTTAAGAGGAACGGTCCTTCGGCCGGGACATTTTTCTACCAAAAAATGTACAAATTTATCTTGAAAGGGACTCAAGGGGGTGTAATTTCAAGCTTGATGGAAGTTTAGGAAACAAACTAAAAACCTCCCCTTAACCTGCCTTGCATCTGGGCCCCAAAATTATCAACGTTATGGGGGCCCATCTCTTTTTTTCTCTCTCCCTCTCTCTCTGGATTGTATCCATTCGGCCCCATTCAGCCTACTGTTTTAAGACGTTTACCCCCATCCAAGTGTCGGTTTTTTTTCCAGGCGAGCGGTTGCGAGCCAGCAGCAGGCAAATTTTCAATTTTTGTCGATAGAATAATGTCTCCGGCAAAGCTAGATTTCTCCATACAATGCTGGCTCTCTATCGCTCGCCAGGAAGAAATCGACACCTGGATGGAGATAAACGTCTTAAAATAGTAGGCTGATTGGGGCCAAATGGATACAAGCCAGAGAAAGAGGAGAGACAAAATGAAGGTGACCCCCCTTAACCCTTTGAGTACCAGCGAAGTGTGTTATATGGTATTATAGCTACATGTTGACGATAGTACCAGCGAAGTGTGTTATATGGTATTATAGCTACATGTTGACGATAGTATGCAGTTTAGGAAGGATCTGTGCTACCTAAAAGGGTTGGTCCAGATAGTTTGAAGTGTTATTAGTGCTAGAGGTCCTTCCTAGGCTGAATAATATCGTCTAAATACAGCTAGAATGCAATATAACACACGTCGCTGGTACTCAAAGGGTTAAGGGCAGATTTCCACTTGAGGGATTTCTTTCTGGACCCCTTTCTCCATCATGTTTAGCCCATTGCTTTTGAGAGTTTAAGACCTTCGTCCAAGTAATTTGGATATTTTAAGACATTTTGCCCCATTTCTGTAAATTTAAGACCTTTCGTGCCATTAAGGTGTCGATATTATCCTGGCGATAGATAGCGAGCCTGTAATTTAAGAGCAACCGCCCTCCGGCCGTGACATTTTCTACCGAAAAATGTACAAATTTATCTTGAAAGGGGGTCTAGGGGGTGTAATTTTAAGCTTGATGAAAAAATAGGGAACAAACGAAATACCTCCCCTTAAAGATAGACTACGTTCAGATAGGTTCAGTTGGGTCCAGACTTCTTGGGATGGGTTCAGGAGGGTTGGAATAGGTTAACTTGTTGGGATGGGTTCAGGAGGGTTGGAATACCGGTAGGTTAACTTGTTGGGATGGGTTCAGGAGGGTTGGAATAGGTTAACTTGTTGGGATGGGTGGTTAACTTGTTGGGATGGGTTCAGGAGGGTTGGAATAGGTTAACTTGTTGGGATGGGTTCAGGAGGGTTGGAATAGGTTAACTTGTTGGGATGGGTTCAGGAGGGTTGGAATAGGTTAACTTGTTGGGATGGGTTCAGGAGGGTTGGAATAGGTTAACTTGTTGGGATGGGTTCAGGAGGGTTGGAATAGGTTAACTTGTTGGGATGGGTTCAGGAGGTTGGAATAGGTTAACTTGTTGGGATGGGTTCAGGAGGGTTGGAATAGGTTAACTTGTTGGGATGGGTTCAGGAGGGTTGGAATAGGTTAACTTGTTGGGATGGGTTCAGGAGGGTTGGAATAGGTTAACTTGTTGGGATGGGTTCAGGAGGGTTGGAATAGGTTAACTTGTTGGGATGGGTTCAGGAGGGTTGGAATAGGTTAACTTGTTGGGATGGGTTCAGGAGGGTTGGAATAGGTTAACTTGTTGGGATGGGTTCAGGAGGGTTGGAATAGGTTAACTTGTTGGGATGGGTTCAGGAGGGTTGGAATAGGTTAACTTGTTGGGATGGGTTCAGGAGGGTTGGAATAGGTTAACTTGTTGGGATGGGTTCAGGAGGGTTGGAATAGGTTAACTTGTTGGGATGGGTTCAGGAGGGTTGGAATAGGTTAACTTGTTGGGATGGGTTCAGGAGGGTTGGAATAGGTTAACTTGTTGGGATGGGTTCAGGAGGGTTGGAATAGGTTAACTTGTTGGGATGGGTTCAGGAGGGTTGCAATAGGTTAACTTGGGTTTTCAAATACTACATTTTGTTATGGTTTATTTTATATAAATATTTTCTTTAAATCGTGTTTTTAAAGCAAAAAATAGCTGAAATTTATTGTATTTTAAGTAGAATTAGGTTTTAGATGTTGATATAAGTATCACACACAAACAATCATAATTAATTCCACATTATGAAAAATAAATAGCCCAAAACTCGATATAATACTGGGCCACTTCTATGATCAATAACTTTTTTATTTGTAAAGATAGGTCAATTGTAAAGGCAGATTCGGATTCAGCATGGAAAACTACCCCAGAAAAGTAAGTTTTGGCGTCTCTGCGAAAATCGACAAAATCACCTTTTTGGGGAAAAGGATTGTAGCTTCCCAGATCAGGGCAATAAGGTTAGGTTACGTTCGGATAGGTCCTGTTGGGTCCACACTGGTTGGGATGGGCTCAGAATGGTGCCAGTAGGGCAACTTAGGTTTTAGTATCGATAATTATGTTGGGTTATTTTTGTATGAATATGTTAAGAAACAGCTGTAACACATGTACGAACACACAGCCAGGCGGGGAGAGGGTCCTTTTAGAAGACAGTGACTTGGAACTGGGCTAACTTCTATAATTAATATATTAGCTATACGTAGAGATAGATCGATTATAAAGCCAGATTCGGACTCAGCGTCGAAAACTGCATTATCAAATTATGATTAGTTATTTGTTTATGAATATTTCAAGAAACTGGCTGTAACACACATACGAACGCACAGCCAGGCGGGCAGAGAGAGTCCCTTTAGAAAACAGTGACTAGGAACTGGGCCAACTTCTATAATTAATATGTTAGCTATATGTAGAGATAGATCGATTATAAAGCCAGATTCGGACTCAGCGTCGAAGATTGCGTTAGAAAAGTACGTTTACACGTCTCTAGGTAATAATTGACAAAGTCATAACCTTCGAGGAAAAGGATTCTTGGCCCCCAGCTCAGCCTAGTTCGGTTAGGTTACGTTCGGATAGGTCCAGTTTAGTCCAGACTTGTTGGGATGGTTTCAGGATGGTCTCAATAGCAATACTTAGGTTTCATAATCGATAATTATTTTCGGTTATTTGTTTATGAATATTTTACTAAATATGTTAATTAATTGGTGTAATTAGCTCGGAGTTTTGTGTTAAAGTGTGTATCAGATTTGTTTTATCATAATATATTATGTGTAAACGGTACATTAAATTATATGCTAAATTATAGTAGACAGAGAGGAAAGCGTTGCATGTTTGTTCATATCAAGTAACTACTGGACATATTTCTACATTATAGTAGAGAGAGGAAAGCGTTGCATGTTTGTTCATATCAAGTAACTACTGGACATATTTCTACATTATAGTAGACAGAGAGGAAAGCGTTGCATGTTTGTTCATATCAAGTAACTACTGGACATATTTCTACATTATAGTAGACAGAGAGGAAAGCGTTGCATGTTTGTTCATATCAAGTAACTACTGGACATATTTCTACATTATAGTAGACAGAGAGGAAAGCGTTGCATGTTTGTTCATATCAAGTAACTACTGGACATATTTCTACATTATAGTAGACAGAGAGGAAAGCGTTGCATGTTTGTTCATATCAAGTAACTACTGGACATATTTCTACATTATAGTAGACAGAGAGGAAAGCGTTGCATGTTTGTTCATATCAAGTAACTACTGGACATATTAGTACATTATAGTAGACAGAGAGGAAAGCGTTGCATGTTTGTTCATATCAAGTAACTACTGGACATATTTCTACATTATAGTAGACAGAGAGGAAAGCGTTGCATGTTTGTTCATATCAAGTAACTACTGGACATATTTCTACATTATAGTAGACAGAGAGGAAAGCGTTGCATGTTTGTTCATATCAAGTAACTACTGGACATATTTCTACATTTTATAGTAATCTTCTTTAATATTATTAAAATAATAATTATTATTAAGGATGTAGCCTAATTTGAGACAGTCTTAACCCTTTGAAATTCCCAGAGATCCTTCCTAAGCTGTACAAAATCGTCTAAGGATGTATATAGCTTTATTTGAGATAGTCTTAAGGGGAGATCTCCACTTGAGGGACTTTTTTCTTGACCCCTTTCTCCCTCATGTCTAGCCCTATTGCTTTTGAGATTTTAAGACGTTTGCCCCATTAGTTTGGTGATTTTAAGAATTTACGCCCCCATTCTGTCAATTTTAAGACCTTTCGTGCCATTTAGGTGTCGATTTTATCCTGGCGAGCGATAGCGAGCCTGTAATTTGACATTTTTCTACCGAAAAATGTACAAATTTATCTTGAAAGGGGGTCTAGGGGGTGTAAATTTAAGCTTGATGAAAAAGTAGGGAACAAACTAAATACCTCCCCTTAACCCTTTTAAATTCCCAGAGATCTTTCCTAAGCTGTTTAAAATCATCTAATGATATAGCCTTATTTGAGATGCGTCCTTGTATTGAGTATTGTTCACATGTGTGGGGAGGATCCTCTCACACCGCACTCCTAGAGAAAGTAGAAAAGAAAGCCTTCCGTCTCATTAACTCACGTCCACTCACCATTTCTCTGCAGTCTCTCTCTCTTCGCCACAATGTTGCATCTCTCTCGCTATTATATCGCTATTACAATAATCAGTGTTCCTCAGAGCTCTCTCAGTGTACTGTATACCACCCCCTCTGCGTAGAGCACATAGCATCCGTCTTGCAACACAATCCCACCCCTACTCTGTGCAACTCTCCAACCCAAGAGTGAAACGTTATTCTGTCTTTCTTATATTCTCTATTCAACAGCTGAGCTCTGGAACTCTTTCCCTGAATCAGTCTTTCCCTCTTCCTATAACTCAAATTGCTTCAAACTCCGTGTGTCCAGGCATTTTGGCTCAAACGTCCCTTGATTTTTCCCTGTCACTCTTTCAACTCTGGGGGAGTCACTCGCTACAGGCAGTTCTGCCTTTTGTCTCCCTCACTCACATAGAACAAAAAATATGGTAGCTAAAAGGATTAATTGAGATAGTCTATAACCTTTTAACAGGTAGACATCCTTCCTAAGCTGAATAAAACTGTGTAATAGTTGGCAGAATATAATGTAAAGGACGTCCCCGGTGCTGTAAGGGTTAAGGGGAGATCTCCACTTGAGGGATTTTGTTCTTGACCCCTTTCTCCCTCATGATTAGCCCCATTGCTTTTGATATTATAAAACGTTTGCCCCATTAGTTTAGTGATTTTAAGAACTTTCACCCCATGTTAATACCTTTCGTGCTATTCAGGTGTCGATTTTATCCTGGCGAGCGATACCGAGCCTGTAATTTAAGAGGAAACGGCCTTCGGCCGGGACATTTTTCTACCGAAAAATTTACAAATTAATCTTGAAAGGGACTCAAGGGGGTGTAATTTTAAGCTTGCTGGAGGTCTAGGGAACAAACTAAATACCTCCTGCTTAAGGTCCCGGCACACATTCACGACTTGGACCAGGAGATGGCACCCAACCCGTTTCTTGTTCAAGTCTCCATACATTTGTTTACATCTCGTCACGTGTCACAGTGTCTCTTGTTATCGCGTGGAAGGCTGCACAATTTTAACCCTTTCAAGCTCTGACGCGTTTTAGCAGTTTATTTAGGCTATCATTAGACGATTGTATGCAGCTTAGGAAGGATCTGTGGGTATTAAAAGGGTAAATACTATCTCAATCAACCCTTTGACTTCCATATACCGTTAGTAATCTGTATACAATCGTCTAATAGTAGCCAGAAACAGAACAGGAACGCGTATTGGAGCTTGAAAGGGTTAAGGGGTCCGCTAATATTTGGTAACGTCTCGTGACCTGACTTTTCATCGTAGTGTGTCATTATGAATGAACCACTTGCGAGTTTCAGGCTATAAGGAAGTTGGAGCCGTGAACATCGATATTACAGAGAAATGCAATAATAATGTGGGTTTCTAATGGATAAAAAGTATGATAAAATTGGTTATGTGTATTTATAAATATATTATGGACGTATTTTAGGTGATAATTGTGCCCAATATTAATGGCCACAACTCCAACTTCCTTATAGACCCAAACTGTCCAGTGGTCAATACGTTACCAGTGTGTATACTACGGTGTGTGGCGTCGCTAAATGTGGCGGTTAAGGGGAGATAATCACTTGAGGGATTTTTTTCTTGACTCCTTTCTTCCTCATGTTTAGCCCCATTGCTTTTCTAATTTTAAGACGTTCGCCCCATTATTTTGACGATTTAAAAAACTTTCGACCCATTTTTGTCAATTTTAAGACCTTTCGTGCCATTTAGGTGTCTATTTTTTCCTGGCGAGCGATAGCGAGCCTGTAATTTAAGGGGAACCGGCCTTCGGCGGGGACATTTTTCTACCGAAAAATGTACAAATTTGTCTTGAAAGGGGGTCAAGGGGGAGTAATTTTAAGCTTGATGGAAGTCTAGGGAATCAACTAAACACCTCCCCTTAAGGGAGGACACCGGATTTGTTTTATCTTTCTCTCCTTTTCTCTCTTTCCCTGGCTTTCATCCATTCAGCCCCATTCAGCCAACTGTTTTAAGACGTTTATCCCCATCCAGTTGTCGATTTCCTCCTGGCGAGCGATAGCGAGCCAGCATTGTATGGAAGAATCCGGCTTCGCCGGAGACATGTTTCTATCGAAATCATGATCGAAATAGGTACAAATTTAGCTTGCTGTAAAAAAAAAATATATATATATATATATGCTGGCTCGCTATCGCTCGCCAGGAAAATATTGACACCTGGATGGGGGTAAACGTCTTAAAACAGTAGGCTGCATGGATACTAGCCAGAGAAAGAAAGAAAAGGAGAGAAAGATAAAACAAATCCGGTGTCCCCCCTTATTAAGTCACGAGACGTCACACCGACAAATGACTTTGCCAGTGTACCGTACTACGGGAACACTTTGCCAGTGTACCGTACTACGGGAACACTTTGCCAGTGTACCGTACTACGGGAACACTTTGCCAGTGTACCGTACTACGGGAACAGCTTGTAGTCATCAGGTACAGTCGCGCTAATAAGTCATGTCTCGGCACCTAGTATGTTTTGAACAATAATTGGTATCAGCAATATCTATGAAATACTGGGTGTGAAGGGAATTCATGGTCTCCTGAAATATCCCCAGGCTACCTTTAGGATCAACTTTTCCTGGTACCTGGCGCGGGGTACGAACCTCTGAAGGGAATTTAACCCCCCTAAAAACCCACAGGTTTTGAGATGCCTTGGGTGGGGTTCGAACCCTGGTTAGTGACCCAACCATCACCACCAGGCCCGCGCGCTAACCCACTGTACTACCACGGACGTACTAAAAGTATAGCAACCTTAGTCCGATTTTTAAAAACCAGGTGATAGTCTCGTGGTGTTATCACGTGATGAGTTTATTGGACTTACCATCTACGACTATTTTACGCTATACCTGACGTCAACTCGGGTTAGTATTATTGTGGGTGCGGGACATTTTCGAGGGCATTACAATCTAAGCTTCATTTCTTCATATCGAGTGAAATATACAAACATGTTCCTACACTTACCCACCCTATTCAACATCTGACAGACATTAATACAGCACAGAGCAAGCCAAACGTAATGACAGTTGGGACATGACTTATTAGCGCGACCGTACAGTCACAGAACGCCATCGAACACTAAGAAAGCCACACTGACAAACATCTCCAAATTACATGGACGTTTCGGCACACACAGACGACTTTTTACAGCTGATCACCAAATTGTCCACGGGTTTTTAAGGGGAGATTTCCACTTAAGGGATGTTTTTCTTGACCCCTTTCTCCCTCATGTTTAGCCCCATTGCTTTTGATATTATAAAACGTTCGCCCCATTAGTTTAGCGATTTTAAGAACTTCCACCCCATATTAAGACCGTTCGTACCATTCAGGTGTTGATTTTATCCTGGCGAGCGATAGCGATCCTGTAATTTAAGAGGAACCGGCCTTCGGCCGGGAAATTTTTCTACCGAAAAATGTACAAATTTATCTTGAAAGGGACTCAAGGGGGTATAATTTTAAGCTTGATGGAGGTCTAGGGAACAAAGTAAATACCTCCCCTTAAAGTAATGGTACCGTACTGTAGGTAGCGCCAACGAACGTGACAATTTTCTTGACCCCTTAACTTCTCATAACTCAAAATGAATGAAAGCAATCGAGCTGACATTTATATCATTAGGGAAGAGCCCACCAGGAAATTGGTGTGGATATTTACAGCCAGTTTGCTCTAGGCCCTTTTGAGTTATGAGAAGTTAAAGGGTCAAGAAAATTGTCAAATTCGTTGGCGCTCCCTATAGTAATATTTCTCCACAACGGCTTGAATTAGTCCCAGTACCGTACTATTAATTGTCTCCACCCATGTCCTGCATCGATGCCCAAATTATCCATGTGTGTTTAAGGGGAGATATCCACTTGAGGGACTTTTTTCTTGACCCCTTTCTCTCTCATGTCTAGCCCCATTGCTTTTGAGATTTTAAGATGTTTGCCCCGTTAGTTTGGCGATTTTAAGAACTTTCACCCCATTTTAAGACCTTTCGTGCCATTCAGGTGTCGATTTTATCCTGGCGAGCGATAGCGAGCCTGTAACTTAAGAGGAAACGGCCTTCGGCCGGGACATTTTTCTACCGAAAAATGTACAAATTAATCTTGAAAGGGACTCAAGGGGGTGTAATTTTAAACTTGCTGGAGGTCTAGGGAACAAACTAACTACCTCCCCTTAAAGTACACAAGAACATAAGAACACGGGAGTCTGCGGAGAGCCGACTGGGCCACACACGGCAGATCCCTTTCACACTCAACCCATCGCGTCCATATACCTATCTAATTTTAAATTAAAGCTCTCTATCGTTCTTGATCTCACTACAGCACTCGGTAGCCTATTCCACTTATCTAAAAGTCTGTTACCAGTCGAAATGTATCACAAACATTTCATTTGTCCACGTGTTTTGAAAGTAATGGTTTTATATGTCCAAAATGTCATTAATTTAGTCCCAGTACTATTATTTGCTCACCCATTTCCAGCATACATGCCCAAATAGTCCACGTGTTCGTAAAGTAATGGTAATATTTCTCCAAAATGGCATTAATTTAGTCCCAGTACTATTCAAATTAGATAAAATATGTTTCAGAAAAGATATAGGCAAATATTGGTTTGGTAACAGAGTTGTAAATATGTGGACTATGCTACCGAGTGATATAGAGGGATAAAACAACACGATAGAGAGCTTTAAGATCAAGTTAGATAGGCATATGGACGAGAAGGGTTGGGGTGAAAGGGATCTGCCGTGTGTGGACCAGTCAGCTCTAATGCAGACAACATTTAAAGTTCCAATTCTTAAGGTTCGGAACCACTTTCGCGTTCCCTTGCCCCTTTCTCTGTCTCGTCTAATAGGTAAATTTTACAATGGGAGGATTCCTAGCTCCCGCCCCCTAAGTAGGAGAGACACACACACACACACACACACATACACACACAACCCGTAGCCTAGTAGGTAGAGCTCTCGTCTCACACACGAGGGGTCGGGGGTTCAATCCCCGGCCGGGCGGAGACAAATTGGGCTTGTCTCCTTTCATGTGTTAGCCTCAGTTCACCTAGCTGTAAATAGGTACCTGGAATAAGTGGACGACGTTGTGACGTCCCATCTGGGGTTGGCAAAAATGGTACAAGGCGAGATGGGTATCATATGGTTCACCTAAGCTGATGGCTACCTAAGCCTTCGGGCGAGACGGTACCGTCTATAGTGAGAATGGTACCATACAGATCCACCCTAAGCCTTCGTTTCCGATGTCGCCAATTGGCTAAAAATACAGACTACACACACATCCACAGCCATTCCAACGATACATATAACACCTACACATATAGGAGGCGGGAAATAACGAGCATGCTCACTCCCGCAATACAACTAGAGTAAGTACACGTTGTGTGTTTGAACAAAACATAAAAACACAAACAAATTTAAATTTCTATGAAAACATTCCACACATTTGTATTGATAAATACGCTCAATGTAATGAAAAATTAAAGTGGACGAAGTTGTGACGACCCATCTGGGGTTGGTGATCGGTTACAAGGTGAGATGGGTATCGTACTGGTCAACCTAAGCAACTGGTCAACCTAAGCCTTCGGGTGAGACTGGTACCGTAGTGAGAATGGTACCGTACAGATTTACCCTAAGCCTTCGTTTCCAGATGTCGCCAATTGGCTAAAATACAGACTACACACACATCCACAGCCTTTCCAACGATACATAAACACTTAACATGCATTTCACGCAATACATTCCCAGTTAAGGAGGCGCGATAATAATAAGCTTAGCTCGCATTGCGTGGATTCCCCTTGACAAAACAAGTAAGTAAGTGAGTAACACACATACACCACACAAACACAGACACACACACACACACAGACACACATACACACACACACAAACACAGACACACACACACACACATAAGAATGATAATCTTATATAGCTAGCTTAACCCCTTCAGCAGCAGGACATCAGTTTACCTTTATTATGGATGAAGTTAGACAATGTTATGCAGTTTAAGAAGGACTTACTTCATTCTGAGTTTTAAATGAGATCGTATTTACACCTACACGTCCCAGAGCTAAACACAACTGTTCCAAGAATAACATGTTTATGCAATGTGGCTTAACCCCTTCTTTACCAGGACCGTCCTTTTAACTTTATTATGGCTACTATTAGACAATATTATTCAGTTAAAATAGGGCCTCCAGCAATTAACAGGCTTCGAACGTCCTCACTGTATCCGTTTTAGTACCACACATCCTTCTTAAACTGCACAAAATCGTCTAAATATAGCTACATGAACATACAAAGACGTCGCCGGTAGAGGAGGGCTTAAGGGCGCGGTGTTGCCACGAGACCTGTACGGTATCTGCACATAACGATCACAACATCTACTGGGTACGTTGTAAGTAGGTGTGACTTGCAGGATGTTTCTTGTGACTTTTGTGTGGTTCGGACTCTAATCCTGTGTTAATCAGGATGGCTCGTATATCCTACAAGGTATTTTCGGTTGGCGTACGTATATGATCATAATCAGTATGAGAAGGTCTTGTGAGAGGGCTATTTCCTGATGGAATTCACCGACATTGCCACAACATTCGATACCTGTCATGTCATTATTATTATTATTATTATTATTATTATAATTATTATTATGTCTATGCTCCAAATCGTGAATGTGTGACGGGGCCTTTAACCCCTTCTGTACCGGTGACGTATTTTTAGTTTATTCTGGCTAATATTAGACGATTTTATTCAGCTTAAAACGGGTCTCCAGCAATTTACAGGCTTGGAACTATCTCACTTAACCAATTGTACTACCACACATCCTTCTTAAGCTGCACAAAACCATCTAAATATAACTAGAATATAATGAAAATGACGTGGCCGGTACAGAAGGGGTTAAGAGGGATTGTGGCTGTTTGTTTGGTCTATTAATTCATTTATTCATATATTAATTTAGTTTCCTCCCTAGACCTCCATCAAGCTTAGTAAAACACCCCCTAGACCACCCTTCAAGATAAATTTGTACATTTGTCTGTAGAAAAATGTCCTGACCAAAAGCTGATTCCTCCTAATATTACAGGCTCGCTATCGCTCGCCAGGTAAAAATCGATACCTAAATGGCACGAAGGGTCCTAATATTGACTAAAAAATGGGGTGAAACGTCATAAAATCTCCAAACTAATGGAACCAACGTCTTGATCTCAAAACAAGTGGGGCTAAACATTAGGGAGAAGGGAGTCCAGAAAAACGGTCTGTCTGCCCTTAACCCCGTAAGGATCATGACGCGTTTTAATAGTTTATTCTGGGTATCATTAGAGGGTTGTATGCAGCTTGGGAAGGACCTGTGGTATCAACAGGGTAAGGACTGTTGTATGCAGCTTGGGAAGGACCTGTGGTATCAACAGGGTAAGGACTGTTGTATGCAGCTTGGGAAGGACCTGTGGTATCAACAGGGTAAGGACTGTTGTATGCAGCTTGGGAAGGACCTGTGGTATCAACAGGGTAAGGACTGTTGTATGCAGCTTGGGAAGGACCTGTGGTATCAACAGGGTAAGGACTGTTGTATGCAGCTTGGGAAGGACCTGTGGTATCAACAGGGTAAGGACTGTTGTATGCAGCTTGGGAAGGACCTGTGGTATCAACAGGGTAAGGACTGTTTTATGCAGCTTGGGAAGGACCTGTGGTATCAACAGGGTAAGGACTGTTGTATGCAGCTTGGGAAGGACCTGTGGTATCAACAGGGTAAGGACTGTTGTATGCAGCTTGGGAAGGACCTGTGGTATCAACAGGGTAAGGACTGTTGTATGCAGCTTGGGAAGGACCTGTGGTATCAACAGGGTAAGGACTGTTGTATGCAGCTTGGGAAGGACCTGTGGTATCAACAGGGTAAGGACTGTTGTATGCAGCTTGGGAAGGACCTGTGGTATCAACAGGGTAAGGACTGTTGTATGCAGCTTGGGAAGGACCTGTGGTATCAACAGGGTAAGGACTGTTGTATGCAGCTTGGGAAGGACCTGTGGTATCAACAGGGTAAGGACTGTTGTATGCAGCTTGGGAAGGACCTGTGGTATCAACAGGGTAAGGACTGTTGTATGCAGCTTGGGAAGGACCTGTGGTATCAACAGGGTAAGGACTGTTGTATGCAGCTTGGGAAGGACCTGTGGTATCAACAGGGTAAGGACTGTTGTATGCAGCTTGGGAAGGACCTGTGGTATCAACAGGGTAAGGACTGTTGTATGCAGCTTGGGAAGGACCTGTGGTATCAACAGGGTAAGGACTGTTGTATGCAGCTTGGGAAGGACCTGTGGTATCAACAGGGTAAGGACTGTTGTATGCAGCTTGGGAAGGACCTGTGGTATCAACAGGGTAAGGACTGTTGTATGCAGCTTGGGAAGGACCTGTGGTATCAACAGGGTAAGGACTGTTGTATGCAGCTTGGGAAGGACCTGTGGTATCAACAGGGTAAGGACTGTTGTATGCAGCTTGGGAAGGACCTGTGGTATCAACAGGGTAAGGACTGTTGTATGCAGCTTGGGAAGGACCTGTGGTATCAACAGGGTAAGGACTGTTGTATGCAGCTTGGGAAGGACCTGTGGTATCAACAGGGTAAGGACTGTTGTATGCAGCTTGGGAAGGACCTGTGGTATCAACAGGGTAAGGACTGTTGTATGCAGCTTGGGAAGGACCTGTGGTATCAACAGGGTAAGGACTGTTGTATGCAGCTTGGGAAGGACCTGTGGTATCAACAGGGTAAGGACTGTTGTATGCAGCTTGGGAAGGACCTGTGGTATCAACAGGGTAAGGACTGTTGTATGCAGCTTGGGAAGGACCTGTGGTATCAACAGGGTAAGGACTGTTGTATGCAGCTTGGGAAGGACCTGTGGTATCAACAGGGTAAGGACTGTTGTATGCAGCTTGGGAAGGACCTGTGGTATCAACAGGGTAAGGACTGTTGTATGCAGCTTGGGAAGGACCTGTGGTATCAACAGGGTAAGGACTGTTGTATGCAGCTTGGGAAGGACCTGTGGTATCAACAGGGTAAGGACTGTTGTATGCAGCTTGGGAAGGACCTGTGGTATCAACAGGGTAAGGACTGTTGTATGCAGCTTGGGAAGGACCTGTGGTATCAACAGGGTAAGGACTGTTGTATGCAGCTTGGGAAGGACCTGTGGTATCAACAGGGTAAGGACTGTTGTATGCAGCTTGGGAAGGACCTGTGGTATCAACAGGGTAAGGACTGTTGTATGCAGCTTGGGAAGGACCTGTGGTATCAACAGGGTAAGGACTGTTGTATGCAGCTTGGGAAGGACCTGTGGTATCAACAGGGTAAGGACTGTTGTATGCAGCTTGGGAAGGACCTGTGGTATCAACAGGGTAAGGACTGTTGTATGCAGCTTGGGAAGGACCTGTGGTATCAACAGGGTAAGGACTGTTGTATGCAGCTTGGGAAGGACCTGTGGTATCAACAGGGTAAGGACTGTTGTATGCAGCTTGGGAAGGACCTGTGGTATCAACAGGGTAAGGACTGTTGTATGCAGCTTGGGAAGGACCTGTGGTATCAACAGGGTAAGGACTGTTGTATGCAGCTTGGGAAGGACCTGTGGTATCAACAGGGTAAGGACTGTTGTATGCAGCTTGGGAAGGACCTGTGGTATCAACAGGGTAAGGACTGTTGTATGCAGCTTGGGAAGGACCTGTGGTATCAACAGGGTAAGGACTGTTGTATGCAGCTTGGGAAGGACCTGTGGTATCAACAGGGTAAGGACTGCTGTATGCAGCTTGGGAAGGACCTGTGGTATCAACAGGGTAAGGACTGTTGTATGCAGCTTGGGAAGGACCTGTGGTATCAACAGGGTAAGGACTGTTGTATGCAGCTTGGGAAGGACCTGTGGTATCAACAGGGTAAGGACTGTTGTATGCAGCTTGGGAAGGACCTGTGGTATCAACAGGGTAAGGACTGTTGTATGCAGCTTGGGAAGGACCTGTGGTATCAACAGGGTAAGGACTGTTGTATGCAGCTTGGGAAGGACCTGTGGTATCAACAGGGTAAGGACTGTGTATGCAGCTTGGGAAGGACCTGTGGTATCAACAGGGTAAGGACTGTTGTATGCAGCTTGGGAAGGACCTGTGGTATCAACAGGGTAAGGACTGTTGTATGCAGCTTGGGAAGGACCTGTGGTATCAACAGGGTAAGGACTGTTGTATGCAGCTTGGAAGGACCTGTGGTATCAACAGGGTAAGGACTGTTGTATGCAGCTTGGGAAGGACCTGTGGTATCAACAGGGTAAGGACTGTTGTATGCAGCTTAAGGACCTGTGGTATCAACAGGGTAGGACTGCTGTATATGGGTAGTGTTTGTTGCTCTATTGGTTTATTATTATTATTATTATATTATTATTATTATTTATATTTTATTTTATTTTAGTGTCCTCGCTAGACTTCCATCAAGCTCTCATTACTAGACCATTGCATGCAGTTTAAGGGGAAGCAGTTGGTTTTTCGAGTCCTCCTCCCTCATGTTTAGTCCTATTAGTTAGGAGATTTCAAGATATTCATCCCATTAGTTTGGCGATTTCCAGACCCTTTGCCCCATTTCTTTGCCAGTATTAAGACCTTTCGTGCCATATTGGTGTTGATTTTTTTCTTCTGGCGAGCAATAGCGAGCCTGTATTTGAAGAGAAATCGCCTTCAGCTTACAAATATATCGGAGGGGGAGGGGGGGGGGGGGGGGGGGGGGGGTCTTGTGGGTTTTTTTTTTTAAGTTTGATAAGAGGTTTAGAGGACAAACTAAACCCCTTCCTTAAACCATTGAGCCCGAACCATTGCTGCACAATACCGTCTGAGCTCCCTTAACCCTCTCGCTATCCTGTGGACTCGGGGGTTGCCGTTTAGTATTCATAAATATGTAAAGTCATTGAAAATAGGTTAGCCTAAACAGTAATCGGATGCGGAAATACCTTGAGCCGACCAGGGCAAGTGGGATATCTCTATTGGTCTAACTAGTAAGGTGTCTGCCTCACAACCCAAGGGTCGAGGGTTCAAGCGGCTATTCCCGCATCTAACGAAGTTTAGGAATTAGTGTTCTACCCACAGCTCACTCAAAGACAACTGCAGAGGTAGAAGTAACTAAGCTAAAGTCGGTATCACACGAGCGCTTTTTCCCTCAACATTTATCCTCAACCCTGGTCTGGCAGCTTATGAGGTCAACATTTAAAATATTTCGGTTACCTAAGTTCATCTATCATCAGTCTAGTTTCCCATACCAATGTAAAATATTCCATAAATGTTGCCAGACAAATGTTGATCATTGAATGTTGACTATAAAAGCTCTCGTGTGATACCGGCTTAACAGTTTTCTAAACACCCCTGATTGCCACAAAGGCTTATAAGTAGCCCAGAAAGAGCACAAATCGCGTCCTGTGCGTGAAAGGGTTAAGAAGGAACAGTGGGAATGAAAAGGATAAAGGCTATCTCAATTAACTATCTTCCGTATTTGATGTTATACAGTTTAGAAAGGACGTATAGTAATCTAAGAGGTCAGTACTAACTTAACTATGCCTCTAGAGACTCCTACAGATCCTTTCTTAGCTGAATATAATCGTATAGTGATAGCCAGGATAAGCATTAAACGTGCGTCATAATTCTTAAGGGGTTAACCCTTTAAAGATTATTACGCGTTTTGACAGTTTATTCTGGCTATTACTAGACGATTATATTCAGTTTAGGAAGGATCTGTGGGAGTCAGAGGGATTATTGAGATAGTGTTTACCCCTTGGACTGCTAGAGGGCCTCCAAAGCTGAATAATATCGTCTAATGATATCCAGAATTAACTGTCAAAACGTTTCATAATTGCGTACGGTCAAGCTAATAAGTCATGTCCTAGCTGTCATTACGTTTGGCTCGCTCTGTGCTCTATTAATGTCTGTCAGATGTTGAATAGGGTGGGAAAGTGTAGGGACATGTTGGTATATCTCACTCAAAAAGAAAATCATGTGAAATATTCCTGATAGCAATTATTGATGAAAACATAATTGGTGCCGAGACATGAATTATTATGCCGACTGTACCGGTGCCGTCCTTTTAACTGTATTCTGACTACTAATTAGATGTTTATATTCAGCTTAAGAAGGGACTCCACAAATTAACAGCCTCCTCACTTAACCCTCTTTACTACCACAGGTCCTTCTTAAACTGCACAACATCGTCTAGACATAGCAAGACAATAATTAAAAAGACGTCGCCGGTACAGAAGGGGTTAAGGGGCAGGTAGTTGTTTATAAAGACGTCGCCGGTACAGAAGGGGTTAAGGGCCAGGTAGTTGTTTATACAGACGTCGCCGGTACAGAAGGGGTTAAGGGCCAGGTAGTTGTTTATAAAGCCGTCGCCGGTACAGAAGGGGTTAAGGGCCAGGTAGTTGTTTATAAAGACGTCGCCGGTACAGAAGGGGTTAAGGGCCAGGTAGTTGTTTATAAAGACGTCGCCGGTACAGAAGGGGTTAAGGGGCAGGTAGTTGTTTATAAAGACGTCGCCGGTACAGAAGGGGTTAAGGGCCAGGTAGTTGTTTATAAAGACGTCGCCGGTACAGAAGGGGTTAAGGGCCAGGTAGTTGTTTATAAAGACGTCGCCGGTACAGAAGGGTTAAGGGCCAGTTGTTTTAAGACGTCGCCGGTACAGAAGGGGTTAAGGCAGGTAGTTGTTTATAAAGACGTCGCCGGTACAGAAGGGGCAGGTAGTTGTTTATACGTCGCCGGTACAGAAGGGTTAAGGGCCAGGTAGTTGTTTATAAAGACGTCGCCGGTACAGAAGGGGTTAAGGGGCAGGTAGTTGTTTTTGCCCTTATGTTTAGTACCATAAGCTTTGACATTTTAAGATGTTCGTCCCATTAGTTTGGCGATTTTAAGACCTTTTGCCCCATTTATTTGTCAATATAAAGATCTCTCGTGCCATTTAGGTGTTAATTAGTTCCTGCCGAGCGAATGCGAGCCTGTCATTTTTAGAGGGAACCGGCTTTCGGCTGGGAAGTTTTTCTATCGAAAAATGTACAAATTTATCTTGAAAGGGGGTCTAGCCTCTAGGAGTCTAGGGGGGTTTTATAAGCTTGAGGAGGTCCAGGAAACTGAACAATATAATAACAACATAAATAACTCAGCCAATAAGTAGCCCATCCCACCTTAACCCCATCAGTACCGGTGACGTCTTTTTATTATATTCCGGCAGTTATTAGAAGATTTATTCAGCTTAGGACGGATGTGTAGCAATTAATAGACTACAGACTATCACATATAACCCTTTTAACTATCACAGATCCTTCCTAAGCTGCATAAAATTGACGCATTTTAATTTTGTTCTGGCTAAGTTCTGACAATTTAATTCAGGACCTTGGGCGAATCATGGGAGTTAAATCTATCTTAAGGGGGGTGACCTGCTTTTTTCTTTTTCTTGGTTGTATCTAGAGATCCTAGTTGTATCCATGCGGCCCTGTTCAGCCTACTGTTTTAAGACATTCATCCTATCCAGGTGTCAGCTTTTCCTGGCGAGCGTGAGCGAGCCAGCATTTTATGGAGAACTCCGGCTTTGCCGGAGAAATTTAGCCAGCTCTCTCACAAATTATCCAAAATATGGTGGCTGGCTATCGCTCGCCGGGTATAAATCGTCACTTGGATGGGGATACACGTCTTAAATCAGTAGGCTGAATGGGGCCGAATGGATACAACCCAGAGAGCGAAACAAAGCAGATGACCCCCCTTAATTAACCCTCTGATTCCCTCCCATATCATGTAGCCCCTTATGTACAGTCGCGCTAATAAGTCATGTCTCGGCACCTATGTTTTGATCAATAATTGGTATCAGCAATATCTAAGCTTCATTTCTTCATATCGAGTGAAATATACAAACATGTTCCTACACTTACCCACCCTATTCAACATCTGACAGACATTAATACAGCACAGAGCAAGCAAGCCAAACGTAATGACGCTTGGACATGCCTTATTAGCGCAACCGTACCGGCGACGTCTTGTTAACCCTTTGAGTACCAGCGACGTATGTTATATTTTATTCTAGCTGTATTTAGGCCATATTATTCAGCTTAGGAAGGACCTGTGGTAGTAAAAGCAGTGGAGTGAGATAGTTCCAAGCCTGTTAAGGGGGGTCACCGTTTTTTTTTTATCTTTCTCTCCTTTTCTCTCTTTCCCTGGATTGTATCCATTCGGCCCCATTCAGCCAACTGTTTTAAGACGTTTATCCCCATCCAGGTGTCGATTTATTCCTGGCGAGCGAATGCGAGCCAGCATTGTATGGAGAAATCCGGCTTCGCCGGCGACATTTTTCTATCGAATAATGTAGCCTACATATTTAGCTTGCTGTCAAAACAAATATATATATATATGGCTCGCTACCGCTCGCCAGGAAAATATTGACACCTGGATGGTGGTAAACGTCTTAAAATAGTAGGCTGAATGGGGCCGAATGGATACAAACCAAAGAGAGAGGGAAAGAAAGAGAAAAAAACGAGGTGGGCGCCCTTAACCCATTCTGTACCAGGGACGACCTTTTCATCACATTCTGGCCACTATTAGACGATTTTATTCAGCTTGAGAAGGATCTCTAGCCTTGATAAGGCTTCAAACTATCTCAACCAAGCCTTTTAACTACCACAGAGCCTTCCTAAGCTGCATAATATAGTATAAATACAGCTAGAATACAATATAACGCACGTCGCTGCTACATTAATATTACTCGTGTTCGTGTATTCAACCTTTAAGGGGACATGGGCCGTTTTTCTGGTCCCCTTTCTCCCTCATGTTTAGCCCCATTAGTTTTCAGATGTTAAGATGTTTGCTCCATTAGTTAGTCGCTTTTAAGACCTTTCGCCCCATTTATTCGTCAATATTTAGACCGTTCGTGCCATTTAAGTGTCGATGTTTTCCCTGGCGAACGATAGTGAGTCTGTAATGTTGGAAGAATCGGCCTTCGGCCAGAAAATTTGTACAAATTAATCTAGAAGGGGGATCTAATGGATGTTTTTTTTTTTTTTTAATTTGATGGAGGTCTAGGGAGGACACTAGACAAATAATGAATACATGCAAACTTCGCCCAAAAATGTAACCATCCCCCCTTAACTGTGTTGGTGGTCTAATGGTATAGATGCTTATGTTCTGGGTGTGGTGTCCCGAGTTGGAATCCCGGGAGGACCATAATATTATGCTTTCATTAGTTTATTAAAGTACATATTGGGGTTTGTAATTGATGATTAATGTTAAGAACAGGGTGTTACATATTCAAAGGGTTAATTGCTGGAGGCCTTTTTTTTAAGGGGGGATGGTTCACTTTTTGGGCGATTTTTGCATTTATTCATTATTTTTCTAGTTTCCTCCCTAGACCTCCATAAAAAAACAAAAAACAAAAACAAAACATTAGATCCCCCTTCTCTATTAATTTGTACGATTTTCGGTAGAAAAAAATTCCGGCCGAAGGCCGGTTCTTCCAACATTACAGGCTCAGTAGCGTTCGCCAGGGAAAAAATCGACACCTAAATAGCACGAAAGGTCTAAATATTGACGAAGAAATGGGGCGAAAGGTCTTAAAGTCGAATAACTAATGAGGCAAACATCTTAACATGTTAAAACTAATGGTGGTAAACATGAGGGAGAATGGGTGTCCAGGTAAAGCGAATATCTGCCCCTTAAACTGAATACACTGGTGTAATAGTACAGTAGGTTGAATACACTGGTGTAATAGTAAAGTAGGTTGAATACACTGGTGTAATAGTACAGTAGGTTGAATACACTGGTGTAATAGTACAGTAGGTTGAATACACTGGTGTAATAGTAAAGTAGGTTGAATACACTGGTGTAATAGTACAGTAGGTTGAATACACTGGTGTAATAGTACAGTAGGTTGAATACACTGGTGTAATAGTACAGTAGGTTGAATACACTGGTGTAATAGTACAGTAGGTTGAATACACTGGTGTAATAGTACAGTAGGTTGAATACACTGGTGTAATAGTACAGTAGGTTGAATACACTGGTGTAATAGTACAGTAGGTTGAATACACTGGTGTAATAGTACAGTAGGTTGAATACACTGGTGTAATAGTACAGTAGGTTGAATACACTGGTGTAATAGTACAGTAGGTTGAATACACTGGTGTAATAGTACAGTAGGTTGAATACACTGGTGTAATAGTACAGTAGGTTGAATACACTGGTGTAATAGTACAGTAGGTTGAATACAATGGTGTAATAGTACAGTAGGTTGAATACACTGGTGTAATAGTACAGTAGGTTGAATACACTGGTGTAATAGTACAGTAGGTTGAATACACTGGTGTAATAGTACAGTAGGTTGAATACAATGGTGTAATAGTACAGTAGGTTGAATACACTGGTGTAATAGTACAGTAGGTTGAATACACTGGTGTAATAGTACAGTAGGTTGAATACACTGGTGTAATAGTACAGTAGGTTGAATACACTGGTGTAATAGTACAGTAGGTTGAATACACTGGTGTAATAGTACAGTAGGTTGAATACACTGGTGTAATAGTACAGTAGGTTGAATACAATGGTGTAATAGTACAGTAGGTTGAATACACTGGTGTAATAGTACAGTAGGTTGAATACACTGGTGTAATAGTACAGTAGGTTGAATACACTGGTGTAATAGTACAGTAGGTTGAATACAACTGGTGTAATAGTACAGTAGGTTGAATACACTGGTGTAATAGTACAGTAGGTTGAATACACTGGTGTAATAGTACAGTAGGTTGAATACACTGGTGTAATAGTACAGTAGGTTGAATACACTGGTGTAATAGTACAGTAGGTTGAATACACTGGTGTAATAGTACAGTAGGTTGAATACACTGGTGTAATAGTACAGTAGGTTGAATACACTGGTGTAATAGTACAGTAGGTTGAATACACTGGTGTAATAGTACAGTAGGTTGAATACACTGGTGTAATAGTAAAGTAGGTTGAATACACTGGTGTAATAGTACAGTAGGTTGAATACACTGGTGTAATAGTACAGTAGGTTGAATACACTGGTGTAATAGTACAGTAGGTTGAATACACTGGTGTAATAGTACAGTAGGTTGAATACACTGGTGTAATAGTACAGTAGGTTGAATACACTGGTGTAATAGTACAGTAGGTTGAATACACTGGTGTAATAGTACAGTAGGTTGAATACACTGGTGTAATAGTACAGTAGGTTGAATACACTGGTGTAATAGTACAGTAGGTTGAATACACTGGTGTAATAGTACAGTAGGTTGAATACAATGGTGTAATAGTACAGTAGGTTGAATACACTGGTGTAATAGTACAGTAGGTTGAATACACTGGTGTAATAGTACAGTAGGTTGAATACACTGGTGTAATAGTACAGTAGGTTGAATACAATGGTGTAATAGTACAGTAGGTTGAATACACTGGTGTAATAGTACAGTAGGTTGAATACACTGGTGTAATAGTACAGTAGGTTGAATACACTGGTGTAATAGTACAGTAGGTTGAATACACTGGTGTAATAGTACAGTAGGTTGAATACACTGGTGTAATAGTACAGTAGGTTGAATACACTGGTGTAATAGTACAGTAGGTTGAATACACTGGTGTAATAGTACAGTAGGTTGAATACACTGGTGTAATAGTACAGTAGGTTTAATACACTGGTGTAATAGTACAGTAGGTTTAATACACTGGTGTAATAGTACAGTAGGTTGAATACAATGGTGTAATAGTACAGTAGGTTGAATACACAGGTGTAATAGTACAGTAGGTTGAATACAATGGTGTAATAGTACAGTAGGTTGAATACACTGGTGTAATAGTACAGTAGGTTGAATACACTGGTGTAATAGTACAGTAGGTTGAATACACTGGTGTAATAGTACAGTAGGTTGAATACACTGGTGTAATAGTACAGTAGGTTGAATACACTGGTGTAATAGTACAGTAGGTTGAATACACTGGTGTAATAGTACAGTAGGTTGAATACAATGGTGTAATAGTACAGTAGGTTGAATACACTTGTGTAATAGTACAGTAGGTTGAATACACTGGTGTAATAGTACAGTAGGTTGAATACACTGGTGTAATAGTACAGTAGGTTGAATACAATGGTGTAATAGTACAGTAGGTTGAATACACTGGTGTAATAGTACAGTAGGTTGAATACACTGGTGTAATAGTACAGTAGGTTGAATACACTGGTGTAATAGTACAGTAGGTTGAATACACTGGTGTAATAGTACAGTAGGTTGAATACACTGGTGTAATAGTACAGTAGGTTGAATACACTGGTGTAATAGTACAGTAGGTTGAATACAATGGTGTAATAGTACAGTAGGTTGAATACACTGGTGTAATAGTACAGTAGGTTGAATACACTGGTGTAATAGTACAGTAGGTTGAATACACTGGTGTAATAGTACAGTAGGTTGAATACACTGTGTAATAGTACAGTAGGTTGAATACACTTGTGTAATAGTACAGTAGGTGAATACACTGGTGTAATAGTACAGTAGGTTGAATACACTGGTGTAATAGTACAGTAGGTTGAATACAATGGTGTAATAGTACAGTAGGTTGAATACACTGGTGTAATAGTACAGTAGGTTGAATACACTGGTGTAATAGTACAGTAGGTTGAATACACTGGTGTAATAGTACAGTAGGTTGAATACACTGGTGTAATAGTACAGTAGGTTGAATACACTGGTGTAATAGTACAGTAGGTTGAATACAATGGTGTAATAGTACAGTAGGTTGAATACACTGGTGTAATAGTACAGTAGGTTGAATACACTGGTGTAATAGTACAGTAGGTTGAATACACTGGTGTAATAGTACAGTAGGTTGAATACACTGGTGTAATAGTACAGTAGGTTGAATACACTGGTGTAATAGTACAGTAGGTTGAATACACTGGTGTAATAGTACAGTAGGTTGAATACACTGGTGTAATAGTACAGTAGGTTGAATACACTGGTGTAATAGTACAGTAGGTTGAATACATGGTGTAATAGTACAGTAGGTTGAATACACTGGTGTAATAGTACAGTAGGTTGAATACATGGTGTAATAGTACAGGTAGTTTGAATACACTGGTGTATTAGTACAGTTGGTTGAATACACTGGTGTAATAGTACAGTAGGTTGAATACACTGGTGTAATAGTACAGTAGGTTGAATACACGGTGTAATAGTACAGTAGGTTGAATACACTGGTGTAATAGTACAGTAGGTTGAATACACTGGGGTAATAGTACCGTAGGTTGAATACACTGGTGTAATAGTTACGTAGGTCGAATACACTGATGTAATAGTACAGTAGGTTGAATACAATGGTGTATGTACAGTTGAATACACAGTACAGTAGGTTGAATACAATCGTCTACTAGTACAGTAGGTGAATACACTGGTTGTAATAGTACAGTAGGTTGAATACACAGTTGTAATAGTACAGTAGGTTGAATACACTGTTGTATTAGTACAGTAGGTTGAATACACTGGTGTAATAGTACAGTAGGTTGAATACACTGGTGTAATAGTACAGTAGGTTGAATACACTGGTGTAATAGTACAGTAGGTTGAATACACTGGTGTAATAGTACAGTAGGTTGAATACACTGGTGTAATAGTACAGTAGGTTGAATACACTGGTGTAATAGTACAGTAGGTTGAATACACTGGTGTAATAGTACAGTAGGTTGAATACACTGGTGTAATAGTACAGTAGGTTGAATACACTGGTGTAATAGTACAGTAGGTTGAATACACTGGTGTAATAGTACAGTAGGTTGAATACACTGGTGTAATAGTACAGTAGGTTGAATACACTGGTGTAATAGTACAGTAGGTTGAATACACTGGTGTAATAGTACAGTAGGTTGAATACACTGGTGTAATAGTACAGTAGGTTGAATACACTGGTGTAATAGTACAGTAGGTTGAATACACTGGTGTAATAGTACAGTAGGTTGAATACACTGGTGTAATAGTACAGTAGGTTGAATACACTGGTGTAATAGTACAGTAGGTTGAATACACTGGTGTAATAGTACAGTAGGTTGAATACACTGGTGTAATAGTACAGTAGGTTGAATACACTGGTGTAATAGTACAGTAGGTTGAATACACTGGTGTAATAGTACAGTAGGTTGAATACACTGGTGTAATAGTACAGTAGGTTGAATACACTGGTGTAATAGTACAGTAGGTTGAATACACTGGTGTAATAGTACAGTAGGTTGAATACAATGGTGTAATAGTACAGTAGGTTGAATACACTGGTGTAATAGTACAGTAGGTTGAATACACTGGTGTAATAGTACAGTAGGTTGAATACACTGGTGTAATAGTACAGTAGGTTGAATACACTGGTGTAATAGTACAGTAGGTTGAATACACTGGTGTAATAGTACAGTAGGTTGAATACACTGGTGTAATAGTACAGTAGGTTGAATACACTGGTGTAATAGTACAGTAGGTGAATACACTGGTGTAATAGTACAGTAGGTTGAATACACTGGTGTAATAGTACAGTAGGTTGAATACACTGGTGTAATAGTACAGTAGGTTGAATACACTGGTGTAATAGTACAGTAGGTTGAATACAATGGTGTAATAGTACAGTAGGTTGAATACACTGGTGTAATAGTACAGTAGGTTGAATACACTGGTGTAATAGTACAGTAGGTTGAATACACTGGTGTAATAGTACAGTAGGTTGAATACACTGGTGTAATAGTACAGTAGGTTGAATACACTGGTGTAATAGTACAGTAGGTTGAATACACTGGTGTAATAGTACAGTAGGTTGAATACACTGGTGTAATAGTACAGTAGGTTGAATACACTGGTGTAATAGTACAGTAGGTTGAATACACTGGTGTAATAGTACAGTAGGTTGAATACACTGGTGTAATAGTACAGTAGGTTGAATACACTGGTGTAATAGTACAGTAGGTTGAATACACTGGTGTAATAGTACAGTAGGTTGAATACACTGGTGTAATAGTACAGTAGGTTGAATACACTGGTGTAATAGTACAGTAGGTTGAATACACTGGTGTAATAGTACAGTAGGTTGAATACACTGGTGTAATAGTACAGTAGGTTGAATACACTGGTGTAATAGTACAGTAGGTTGAATACACTGGTGTAATAGTACAGTAGGTTGAATACACTGGTGTAATAGTACAGTAGGTTGAATACAATGGTGTAATAGTACAGTAGGTTGAATACACTGGTGTAATAGTACAGTAGGTTGAATACACTGGTGTAATAGTACAGTAGGTTGAATACACTGGTGTAATAGTACAGTAGGTTGAATACACTGGTGTAATAGTACAGTAGGTTGAATACACTGGTGTAATAGTACAGTAGGTTGAATACACTGGTGTAATAGTACAGTAGGTTGAATACACTGGTGTAATAGTACAGTAGGTTGAATACACTGGTGTAATAGTACAGTAGGTTGAATACACTGGTGTAATAGTACAGTAGGTTGAATACACTGGTGTAATAGTACAGTAGGTTGAATACACTGGTGTAATAGTACAGTAGGTTGAATACACTGGTGTAATAGTACAGTAGGTTGAATACACTGGTGTAATAGTACAGTAGGTTGAATACACTGGTGTAATAGTACAGTAGGTTGAATACACTGGTGTAATAGTACAGTAGGTTGAATACACTGGTGTAATAGTACAGTAGGTTGAATACATGGTGTAATAGTACAGTAGGTTGAATTACACTGGTGTAATAGTACAGTAGGTAGTGTACTCTGGTGTAATAGTGCAGTAGGTTGAATACACTGGTGAAATAGTACAGTAGGTTGAATACACTGGTGTAATAGTACAGTAGGTTGAATACACTGGTGTAATAGTACAGTAGGTTGAATACACTGGTGTAATAGTACAGTAGGTTGAATACACTGGTGTAATAGTACAGTAGGTTGAATACACTGGTGTAATAGTACAGTAGGTTGAATACACTGGTGTAATAGTACAGTAGGTTGAATACACTGGTGTAATAGTACAGTAGGTTGAATACACTGGTGTAATAGTACAGTAGGTTGAATACACTGGTGTAATAGTACAGTAGGTTGAATACACTGGTGTAATAGTACAGTAGGTTGAATACACTGGTGTAATAGTACAGTAGGTTGAATACACTGGTGTAATAGTACAGTAGGTTGAATACACTGGTGTAATAGTACAGTAGGTTGAATACACTGGTGTAATAGTACAGTAGGTTGAATACACTGGTGTAATAGTACAGTAGGTTGAATACACTGGTGTAATAGTACAGTAGGTTGAATACACTGGTGTAATAGTACAGTAGGTTGAATACAATGGTGTAATAGTACAGTAGGTTGAATACACTGGTGTAATAGTACAGTAGGTTGAATACACTGGTGTAATAGTACAGTAGGTTGAATACACTGGTGTAATAGTACAGTAGGTTGAATACAATGGTGTAATAGTACAGTAGGTTGAATACACTGGTGTAATAGTACAGTAGGTTGAATACACTGGTGTAATAGTACAGTAGGTTGAATACACTGGTGTAATAGTACAGTAGGTTGAATACACTGGTGTAATAGTACAGTAGGTTGAATACACTGGTGTAATAGTACAGTAGGTTGAATACACTGGTGTAATAGTACAGTAGGTTGAATACACTGGTGTAATAGTACAGTAGGTTGAATACACTGGTGTAATAGTACAGTAGGTTGAATACACTGGTGTAATAGTACAGTAGGTTGAATACAATGGTGTAATAGTACAGTAGGTTGAATACACTGGTGTAATAGTACAGTAGGTTGAATACATGGTGTAATAGTACAGTAGGTTGAATACACTGGTGTAATAGTACAGTAGGTTGAATACACTGGTGTAATAGTACAGTAGGTTGAATACACTGGTGTAATAGTACAGTAGGTTGAATACACTGGTGTAATAGTACAGTAGGTTGAATACACTGGTGTAATAGTACAGTAGGTTGAATACACTGGTGTAATAGTACAGTAGGTTGAATACACTGGTGTAATAGTACAGTAGGTTGAATACACTGGTGTAATAGTACAGTAGGTTGAATACACTGGTGTAATAGTACAGTAGGTTGAATACACTGGTGTAATAGTACAGTAGGTTGAATACACTGGTGTAATAGTACAGTAGGTTGAATACACTGGTGTAATAGTACAGTAGGTTGAATACACTGGTGTAATAGTACAGTAGGTTGAATACACTGGTGTAATAGTACAGTAGGTTGAATACACTGGTGTAATAGTACAGTAGGTTGAATACACTGGTGTAATAGTACAGTAGGTTGAATACACTGGTGTAATAGTACAGTAGGTTGAATACACTGGTGTAATAGTACAGTAGGTTGAATACATGGTGTAATAGTACAGTAGGTTGAATACACTGGTGTAATAGTACAGTAGGTTGAATACACTGGTGTAATAGTACAGTAGGTTGAATACACTGGTGTAATAGTACAGTAGGTTGAATACACTGGTGTAATAGTACAGTAGGTTGAATACACTGGTGTAATAGTACAGTAGGTTGAATACACTGGTGTAATAGTACAGTAGGTTGAATACACTGGTGTAATAGTACAGTAGGTTGAATACACTGGTGTAATAGTACAGTAGGTTGAATACACTGGTGTAATAGTACAGTAGGTTGAATACACTGGTGTAATAGTACAGTAGGTTGAATACACTGGTGTAATAGTACAGTAGGTTGAATACATGGTGTAATAGTACAGTAGGTTGAATACACTGGTGTAATAGTACAGTAGGTTGAATACACTGGTGTAATAGTACAGTAGGTTGAATACACTGGTGTAATAGTACAGTAGGTTGAATACACTGGTGTAATAGTACAGTAGGTTGAATACACTGGTGTAATAGTACAGTAGGTTGAATACACTGGTGTAATAGTACAGTAGGTTGAATACACTGGTGTAATAGTACAGTAGGTTGAATACACTGGTGTAATAGTACAGTAGGTTGAATACACTGGTGTAATAGTACAGTAGGTTGAATACACTGGTGTAATAGTACAGTAGGTTGAATACACTGGTGTAATAGTACAGTAGGTTGAATACACTGGTGTAATAGTACAGTAGGTTGAATACACTGGTGTAATAGTACAGTAGGTTGAATACACTGGTGTAATAGTACAGTAGGTTGAATACACTGGTGTAATAGTACAGTAGGTTGAATACACTGGTGTAATAGTACAGTAGGTGAATACACTGGTGTAATAGTACAGTAGGTTGAATACACTGGTGTAATAGTACAGTAGGTTGAATACACTGGTGTAATAGTACAGTAGGTTGAATACACTGGTGTAATAGTACAGTAGGTTGAATACACTGGTGTAATAGTACAGTAGGTTGAATACACTGGTGTAATAGTACAGTAGGTTGAATACACTGGTGTAATAGTACAGTAGGTTGAATACACTGGTGTAATAGTACAGTAGGTTGAATACACTGGTGTAATAGTACAGTAGGTTGAATACACTGGTGTAATAGTACAGTAGGTTGAATACACTGGTGTAATAGTACAGTAGGTTGAATACACTGGTGTAATAGTACAGTAGGTTGAATACACTGGTGTAATAGTACAGTAGGTTGAATACACTGGTGTAATAGTACAGTAGGTTGAATACACTGGTGTAATAGTACAGTAGGTTGAATACACTGGTGTAATAGTACAGTAGGTTGAATACACTGGTGTAATAGTACAGTAGGTTGAATACACTGGTGTAATAGTACAGTAGGTTGAATACACTGGTGTAATAGTACAGTAGGTTGAATACACTGGTGTAATAGTACAGTAGGTTGAATACACTGGTGTAATAGTACAGTAGGTTGAATACACTGGTGTAATAGTACAGTAGGTTGAATACACTGGTGTAATAGTACAGTAGGTTGAATACACTGGTGTAATAGTACAGTAGGTTGAATACACTGGTGTAATAGTACAGTAGGTTGAATACACTGGTGTAATAGTACAGTAGGTTGAATACACTGGTGTAATAGTACAGTAGGTTGAATACACTGGTGTAATAGTACAGTAGGTTGAATACACTGGTGTAATAGTACAGTAGGTTGAATACACTGGTGTAATAGTACAGTAGGTTGAATACACGGTGTAATAGTACAGTAGGTTGAATACACTGGTGTAATAGTACAGTAGGTTGAATACACTGGTGTAATAGTACAGTAGGTTGAATACACTGGTGTAATAGTACAGTAGGTTGAATACACTGGTGTAATAGTACAGTAGGTTGAATACACTGGTGTAATAGTACAGTAGGTTGAATACACTGGTGTAATAGTACAGTAGGTTGAATACACTGGGTAGTACAGTAGGTTGAATACACGGTGTAATAGTACAGTAGGTTGAATACACTGGTTGTACACTGGTGTAATAGTACAGTAGGTTGAATACACTGGTGTAATAGTACAGTAGGTTGAATACACTGGTGTAATAGTACAGTAGGTTGAATACACTGGTGTATTAGTACAGTAGGTTGAATACACTGGTGTAATAGTACAGTAGGTTGAATACACTGGTGTAATAGTACAGTAGGTTGAATACACTGGTGTAATAGTACAGTAGGTTGAATACACTGGTGTAATAGTACAGTAGGTTGAATACACTGGTGTAATAGTACAGTAGGTTGAATACACTGGTGTAATAGTACAGTAGGTTGAATACACTGGTGTAATAGTACAGTAGGTTGAATACACTGGTGTAATAGTACAGTAGGTTGAATACACTGGTGTATAGTACAGTAGGTTGAATACACTGGTGTAATAGTACAGTAGGTTGAATACACTGGTGTAATAGTACAGTAGGTTGAATACACTGGTGTAATAGTACAGTAGGTTGAATACAATGGTGTAATAGTACAGTAGGTTGAATACACTGGTGTAATAGTACAGTAGGTTGAATACACTGGTGTAATAGTACAGTAGGTTGAATACACTGGTGTAATAGTACAGTAGGTTGAATACACTGGTGTAATAGTACAGTAGGTTGAATACACTGGTGTAATAGTACAGTAGGTTGAATACACTGGTGTAATAGTACAGTAGGTTGAATACACTGGTGTAATAGTACAGTAGGTTGAATACACTGGTGTAATAGTACAGTAGGTTGAATACACTGGTGTAATAGTACAGTAGGTTGAATACACTGGTGTAATAGTACAGTAGGTTGAATACACTGGTGTAATAGTACAGTAGGTTGAATACACTGGTGTAATAGTACAGTAGGTTGAATACACTGGTGTAATAGTACAGTAGGTTGAATACACTTGTGTAATAGTACAGTAGGTGAATACACTGGTGTAATAGTACAGTAGGTTGAATACAGTAGGTTGAATACAGTAGGTTGAATACAGTAGGTTGAATACAGTAGGTTGAATACAGTAGGTTGAATACACTGGTGTAATAGTACAGTAGGTTGGTGTATAGTACAGTACACTGGTGTAATAGTACAGTAGGTTGAATACACTGGTGTAATAGTACAGTAGGTTGAATACATTAGGTGTAATAGTACAGTAGGTTGAATACACTGGTGTAATAGTACAGTAGGTTGAATACACTGGTGTAATAGTACAGTAGGTTGAATACACTGGTGTAATAGTACAGTAGGTTGAATACACTGGTGTAATAGTACAGTAGGTTGAATACACTGGTGTAATAGTACAGTAGGTTGAATACACTGGTGTAATAGTACAGTAGGTTGAATACAATGGTGTAATAGTACAGTAGGTTGAATACACTGGTGTAATAGTACAGTAGGTTGAATACACTGGTGTAATAGTACAGTAGGTTGAATACACTGGTGTAATAGTACAGTAGGTTGAATACACTGGTGTAATAGTACAGTAGGTTGAATACACTGGTGTAATAGTACAGTAGGTTGAATACACTGGTGTAATAGTACAGTAGGTTGAATACAATGGTGTAATAGTACAGTAGGTTGAATACACTGGTGTAATAGTACAGTAGGTTGAATACACTGGTGTAATAGTACAGTAGGTTGAATACACTGGTGTAATAGTACAGTAGGTTGAATACACTGGTGTAATAGTACAGTAGGTTGAATACACTGGTGTAATAGTACAGTAGGTTGAATACACTGGTGTAATAGTACAGTAGGTTGAATACACTGGTGTAATAGTACAGTAGGTTGAATACACTGGTGTAATAGTACAGTAGGTTGAATACACTGGTGTAATAGTACAGTAGGTTGAATACACTGGTGTAATAGTACAGTAGGTTGAATACACTGGTGTAATAGTACAGTAGGTTGAATACACTGGTGTAATAGTACAGTAGGTTGAATACACTGGTGTAATAGTACAGTAGGTTGAATACACTGGTGTAATAGTACAGTAGGTTGAATACACTGGTGTAATAGTACAGTAGGTTGAATACACTGGTGTAATAGTACAGTAGGTTGAATACAATGGTGTAATAGTACAGTAGGTTGAATACACTGGTGTAATAGTACAGTAGGTTGAATACACTGGTGTAATAGTACAGTAGGTTGAATACACTGGTGTAATAGTACAGTAGGTTGAATACACTGGTGTAATAGTACAGTAGGTTGAATACACTGGTGTATAGTACAGTAGGTTGAATACAACTGGTGTAATAGTACAGTAGGTTGAATACACTGGTGTAATAGTACAGTAGTTGAATACACTGGTGTAATAGTACAGTAGGTTGAATACACTGGTGTAATAGTACAGTAGGTTGAATACACTGGTGTAATAGTACAGTAGGTTGAATACACTGGTGTAATAGTACAGTAGGTTGAATACACTGGTGTAATAGTACAGTAGGTTGAATACACTGGTGTAATAGTACAGTAGGTTGAATACACTGGTGTAATAGTACAGTAGGTTGAATACAATGGTGTAATAGTACAGTAGGTTGAATACACTGGTGTAATAGTACAGTAGGTTGAATACACTGGTGTAATAGTACAGTAGGTTGAATACTGGTGTAATAGTACAGTAGGTTGAATACACTGGTGTAATAGTACAGTAGGTTGAATACACTGGTGTAATAGTACAGTAGGTTGAATACACTGGTGTAATAGTACAGTAGGTTGAATACACTGGTGTAATAGTACAGTAGTTGAATACACTGGTGTAATAGTACAGTAGGTTGAATACACTGGTGTAATAGTACAGTAGGTTGAATACACTGGTGTAATAGTACAGTAGGTTGAATACACTGGTGTAATAGTACAGTAGGTTGAATACACTGGTGTAATAGTACAGTAGGTTGAATACACTGGTGTAATAGTACAGTAGGTTGAATACACTGGTGTAATAGTACAGTAGGTTGAATACACTGGTGTAATAGTACAGTAGGTTGAATACACTGGTGTAATAGTACAGTAGGTTGAATACACTGGTGTAATAGTACAGTAGGTTGAATACACTGGTGTAATAGTACAGTAGGTTGAATACACTGGTGTAATAGTACAGTAGGTTGAATACACTGGTGTAATAGTACAGTAGGTTGAATACACTGGTGTAATAGTACAGTAGGTTGAATACACTGGTGTAATAGTACAGTAGGTTGAATACACTGGTGTAATAGTACAGTAGGTTGAATACACTGGTGTAATAGTACAGTAGGTTGAATACACTGGTGTAATAGTACAGTAGGTTGAATACACGGGTGTAACAGTACAGTAGGTTGAATACACTGGTGTAATAGTACAGTAGGTTGAATACACTGGTGTAATAGTACAGTAGGTTGAATACACTGGTGTAATAGTACAGTAGGTTGAATACACTGGTGTAATAGTACAGTAGGTTGAATACACTGGTGTAATAGTACAGTAGGTTGAATACACTGGTGTAATAGTACAGTAGGTTGAATACACTGGTGTAATAGTACAGTAGGTTGAATACACTGGTGTAATAGTACAGTAGGTTGAATACACTGGGGTAAATAGTACAGTAGGTTGAATACACTGGTGTAATAGTACAGTAGGTTGAATACACTGGTGTAATAGTACAGTAGGTTGAATACACTGGTGTAATAGTACAGTAGGTGAATACACTGGTGTAATAGTACAGTAGGTTGAATACACTGGTGTAATAGTACAGTAGGTTGAATACACTGGTGTAATAGTACAGTAGGTTGAATACACTGGTGTAATAGTACAGTAGGTTGAATACACTGGTGTAATAGTACAGTAGGTTGAATACACTGGTGTAATAGTACAGTAGGTTGAATACACTGGTGTAATAGTACAGTAGGTTGAATACACTGGTGTAATAGTACAGTAGGTTGAATACACTGGTGTAATAGTACAGTAGGTTGAATACACTGGTGTAATAGTACAGTAGGTTGAATACACTGGTGTAATAGTACAGTAGGTTGAATACACTGGTGTAATAGTACAGTAGTGTGTATACACTGGTGTAATAGTACAGTAGGTTGAATACACTGGTGTAATAGTACAGTAGGTTGAATACACTGGTGTAATAGTACAGTAGGTTGAATACACTGGTGTAATAGTACAGTAGGTTGAATACACTGGTGTAATAGTACAGTAGGTTGAATACACTGGTGTAATAGTACAGTAGGTTGAATACACTGGTGTAATAGTACAGTAGGTTGAATACACTGGTGTAATAGTACAGTAGGTTGAATACACTGGTGTAATAGTACAGGTTGAATACCCTGGAATAGTACAGTAGGTGAATACACTGGTGTAATAGTACAGTAGGTTGAATACACTGGTGTAATAGTACAGTAGGTTGAATACACTGGTGTAATAGTACAGTAGGTTGAATACACTGGTGTAATAGTACAGTAGGTTGAATACACTGGTGTAATAGTACAGTAGGTTGAATACACTGGTGTAATAGTACAGTAGGTTGAATACACTGGTGTAATAGTACAGTAGGTTGAATACACTGGTGTAATAGTACAGTAGGTTGAATACACTGGTGTAATAGTACAGTAGGTTGAATACACTGGTGTAATAGTACAGTAGGTTGAATACACTGGTGTAATAGTACAGTAGGTTGAATACACTGGTGTAATAGTACAGTAGGTTGAATACACTGGTGTAATAGTACAGTAGGTTGAATACACTGGTGTAATAGTACAGTAGGTTGAATACACTGGTGTAATAGTACAGTAGGTTGAATACACTGGTGTAATAGTACAGTAGGTTGAATACACTGGTGTAATAGTACAGTAGGTTGAATACACTGGTGTAATAGTACAGTAGGTTGAATACACTGGTGTAATAGTACAGTAGGTTGAATACACTGGTGTAATAGTACAGTAGGTTGAATACACTGGTGTAATAGTACAGTAGGTTGAATACACTGGTGTAATAGTACAGTAGGTTGAATACACTGGTGTAATAGTACAGTAGGTTGAATACACTGGTGTAATAGTACAGTAGGTTGAATACACTGGTGTAATAGTACAGTAGGTTGAATACACTGGTGTAATAGTACAGTAGGTTGAATACACTGGTGTAATAGTACAGTAGGTTGAATACACTGGTGTAATAGTACAGTAGGTTGAATACACTGGTGTAATAGTACAGTAGGTTGAATACACTGGTGTAATTGTACAGTAGGTTGAATACACTGGTGTAATAGTACAGTAGGTTGAATACACTGGTGTAATAGTACAGTAGGTTGAATACAAGGTGTAATAGTACAGTAGGTTGAATACACTGGTGTAATAGTACAGTAGGTTGAATACACTGGTGTAATAGTACAGTAGGTTGAATACACTGGTGTAATAGTACAGTAGGTTGAATACACTGGTGTAATAGTACAGTAGGTTGAATACACTGGTGTAATAGTACAGTAGGTTGAATACACTGGTGTAATAGTACAGTAGGTTGAATACACTGGTGTAATAGTACAGTAGGTTGAATACACTGGTGTAATAGTACAGTAGGTTGAATACACTGGTGTAATAGTACAGTAGGTTGAATACACTGGTGTAATAGTACAGTAGGTTGAATACAATGGTGTAATAGTACAGTAGGTTGAATACACTGGTAATAGTACAGTAGGTTGAATACACTGGTGTAATAGTACAGTAGGTTGAATACACTGTAATAGTACAGTAGGTTGAATTGGATTACATTTATATATAAATTAACTACAACCGTATTTTCGCTGCTATTTCTGCTAAATATTGATCGATGTCTACAACTCCAACTTCCTTATAGAACGAAACTCGCAAGTGGTCAATTGCTGGAGGTCTTTTTTAAGCCGAATACAATCGTGTAATAGTAACCATAGTTAAGCCGGTATCACACGAGAGCTTTTATAATCAACATACAATGATCAACAAAATTCTGGCAACATTTCTGAAATAGTTTGCACTGGTATCAGAAACTAGACTGATAATAGATGAATTTAGGTGACCAAAATATTACATATATTGACCACATAAGCTGCCAGACCAGTTTTGAGGATAAATGTTGAGTGAAAAAAGCGCTCGTGTGATACCGGCTTTAGAAGGTCGGCACCGGTAGTGAAAGGGTTAAGATATTGAAGAGGGCCCGGCCACCTCGTTTGATTTCTCTCTCTCTCTCACTCACTCACTCTCTCTCTCTCTCTTTGGGTTGTATCCATTCGGCCCCATTCAGCCTACTGTTTTAAGACGATTATCCCCATACAGGTGTCGATTTTTTCCTGGCGAGTGGTAGAGACCTAGCATAATTATGTTTTAAACATAATTTGACAGCAGGCTAAATTTGTACCGGCACATTTTTCGTTAGAAAAATATCTCCGGTGAAGCCGGATTTCTCCATATAATGCTGGCTCGCTATCACTCGCCAGGAAGAAATCGCCACCTGGATGGGAATAAACATCTTAAAACAATAGGCTGAATGGGGCCGAATGGATACAACTCAGAGAAAGAGAAAAACGGAGATAAAATAAGCAGGTGACCCCCCTTAAACCAGACACATCCTTCCTAATCCTTATCCTGATTCTGTACCCAACCCTTAACCCCTTCGGTACCGGCGACGTCCTTTTAACTTTATTCTGGCTACTATTAGACCATTTTATTCAGTTTTCGCTGTAAGTAGGCGAGAAATCATGACCTATATCTTCTGTAACTCAAATAGGGCTAGAGCAAATTGGCTGTAAATTTCCACATCTATTCCTTGACTGACTCTTCCCAAATGGTAGACATATTAGTTGGATTACTCTAGTGGTTTTTGAGGTACCGTACCGTACTGAGGTTAGAGGTACCCGTAATGAATGAACTATACTGATTCCATAAGGTTGTGATCTTAGGGCAGCGATAGACACATCGCAGATAATTAAAACACAAAGCTAGACCCCCTTCTCCCTCATGTTTAGCCCCAGATTTTAAGATATTCGCCCCATTACTTTGACGATTATAAGACCTTTCGCCCATTTTCTTCATCAATGTTAAGACCTTTCGTGCTATTTAGGTGTCGATTTATTCCTGGTGAGCGATTGCCAGCCTGCAATTTAGGGGGAATTGGCCTTCGGCCGGAAAATGTTTTTTACCGAAAAATGTAAAACATTATCTTGAAGGGGTCTTAGGGGTATTTTTAAAAACTTGCCCTTAACCCTTTAAGTACGGTAGCAGCGACGTGTATTGTATTTTATTCTAGCTACATTTAGACAATATTATGTACGGTAGCAGCGACGTGTATTGTATTTTATTCTAGCTACATTTAGACAATATTATGTACGGTAGCAGCGACGTGTATTGTATTGTATTCTAGCTACATATAGACAATATTATGTACGGTAGCAGCGACGTGTATTGTATTGTATTCTAGCTACATATAGACAATATTATGTACGGTAGCAGCGACGTGTATTGTATTTTATTCTAGCTACATTTAGACAATATTATGTACGGTAGCAGCGACGTGTATTGTATTTTATTCTAGCTACATTTTGACAATATTATGTACGGTAGCAGCGACGTGTATTGTATTTTATTCTAGCTACATTTAGACAATATTATGTACGGTAGCAGCGACGTGTATTGTATTTTATTCTAGCTACATTTAGACAATATTATGTACGGTAGCAGCGACGTGTATTGTATTGTATTCTAGCTACATATAGACAATATTATGTACGGTAGCAGCGACGTGTATTGTATTGTATTCTAGCTACATATAGACAATATTATGTACGGTAGCAGCGACGTGTATTGTATTGTATTCTAGCTACATATAGACAATATTATGTACGGTAGCAGCGACGTGTATTGTATTGTATTCTAGCTACATATAGACAATATTATGTACGGTAGCAGCGACGTGTATTGTATTGTATTCTAGCTACATATAGACAATATTATGTACGGTAGCAGCGACGTGTATTGTATTGTATTCTAGCTACATTTAGACAATATTATGTACGGTAGCAGCGACGTGTATTGTATTGTATTCTAGCTACATTTAGACAATATTATGTACGGTAGCAGCGACGTGTATTGTATTGTATTCTAGCTACATATAGACAATATTATGTACGGTAGCAGCGACGTGTATTGTATTGTATTCTAGCTACATTTAGACAATATTATGTACGGTAGCAGCGACGTGTATTGTATTGTATTCTAGCTACATTTAGACAATATTATGTACGGTAGCAGCGACGTGTATTGTATTGTATTCTAGCTACATTTAGACAATATTATGTACGGTAGCAGCGACGTGTATTGTATTGTATTCTAGCTACATTTAGACAATATTATGTACGGTAGCAGCGACGTGTATTGTATTGTATTCTAGCTACATTTAGACAATATTATGTACGGTAGCAGCGACGTGTATTGTATTGTATTCTAGCTACATTTAGACAATATTATGTACGGTAGCAGCGACGTGTATTGTATTGTATTCTAGCTACATTAGACAATATTATGTACGGTAGCAGCGACGTGTATTGTATTGTATTCTAGCTACATTTAGACAATATTATGTACGGTAGCAGCGACGTGTATTGTATTGTATTCTAGCTACATTTAGACAATATTATGTACGGTAGCAGCGACGTGTATTGTATTGTATTCTAGCTACATTTAGACAATATTATGTACGGTAGCAGCGACGTGTATTGTATTGTATTCTAGCTACATTTAGACAATATTATGTACGGTAGCAGCGACGTGTATTGTATTGTATTCTAGCTACATTTAGACAATATTATGTACGGTAGCAGCGACGTGTATTGTATTGTATTCTAGCTACATTTAGACAATATTATGTACGGTAGCAGCGACGTGTATTGTATTGTATTCTAGCTACATTTAGACAATATTATGTACGGTAGCAGCGACGTGTATTGTATTGTATTCTAGCTACATTTAGACAATATTATGTACGGTAGCAGCGACGTGTATTGTATTGTATTCTAGCTACATTTAGACAATATTATGTACGGTAGCAGCGACGTGTATTGTATTGTATTCTAGCTACATTTAGACAATATTATGTACGGTAGCAGCGACGTGTATTGTATTGTATTCTAGCTACATTTAGACAATATTATGTACGGTAGCAGCGACGTGTATTGTATTGTATTCTAGCTACATTTAGACAATATTATGTACGGTAGCAGCGACGTGTATTGTATTGTATTCTAGCTACATTTAGACAATATTATGTACGGTAGCAGCGACGTGTATTGTATTGTATTCTAGCTACATTTAGACAATATTATGTACGGTAGCAGCGACGTGTATTGTATTGTATTCTAGCTACATTTAGACAATATTATGTACGGTAGCAGCGACGTGTATTGTATTGTATTCTAGCTACATTTAGACAATATTATGTACGGTAGCAGCGACGTGTATTGTATTGTATTCTAGCTACATTTAGACAATATTATGTACGGTAGCAGCGACGTGTATTGTATTGTATTCTAGCTACATTTAGACAATATTATGTACGGTAGCAGCGACGTGTATTGTATTGTATTCTAGCTACATTTAGACAATATTATGTACGGTAGCAGCGACGTGTATTGTATTGTATTCTAGCTACATTTAGACAATATTATGTACGGTAGCAGCGACGTGTATTGTATTGTATTCTAGCTACATTTAGACAATATTATGTACGGTAGCAGCGACGTGTATTGTATTGTATTCTAGCTACATTTAGACAATATTATGTACGGTAGCAGCGACGTGTATTGTATTGTATTCTAGCTACATTTAGACAATATTATGTACGGTAGCAGCGACGTGTATTGTATTGTATTCTAGCTACATTTAGACAATATTATGTACGGTAGCAGCGACGTGTATTGTATTGTATTCTAGCTACATTTAGACAATATTATGTACGGTAGCAGCGACGTGTATTGTATTGTATTCTAGCTACATTTAGACAATATTATGTACGGTAGCAGCGACGTGTATTGTATTGTATTCTAGCTACATTTAGACAATATTATGTACGGTAGCAGCGACGTGTATTGTATTGTATTCTAGCTACATTTAGACAATATTATGTACGGTAGCAGCGACGTGTATTGTATTGTATTCTAGCTACATTTAGACAATATTATGTACGGTAGCAGCGACGTGTATTGTATTGTATTCTAGCTACATTTAGACAATATTATGTACGGTAGCAGCGACGTGTATTGTATTGTATTCTAGCTACATTTAGACAATATTATGTACGGTAGCAGCGACGTGTATTGTATTGTATTCTAGCTACATTTAGACAATATTATGTACGGTAGCAGCGACGTGTATTGTATTGTATTCTAGCTACATTTAGACAATATTATGTACGGTAGCAGCGACGTGTATTGTATTGTATTCTAGCTACATTAGACAATATTATGTACGGTAGCAGCGACGTGTATTGTATTGTATTCTAGCTACATTTAGACAATATTATGTACGGTAGCAGCGACGTGTATTGTATTGTATTCTAGCTACATTTAGACAATATTATGTACGGTAGCAGCGACGTGTATTGTATTGTATTCTAGCTACATTTAGACAATATTATGTACGGTAGCAGCGACGTGTATTGTATTGTATTCTAGCTACATTTAGACAATATTATGTACGGTAGCAGCGACGTGTATTGTATTGTATTCTAGCTACATTTAGACAATATTATGTACGGTAGCAGCGACGTGTATTGTATTGTATTCTAGCTACATATAGACAATATTATGTACGGTAGCAGCGACGTGTATTGTATTGTATTCTAGCTACATATAGACAATATTATGTACGGTAGCAGCGACGTGTATTGTATTGTATTCTAGCTACATTTAGACAATATTATGTACGGTAGCAGCGACGTGTATTGTATTGTATTCTAGCTACATATAGACAATATTATGTACGGTAGCAGCGACGTGTATTGTATTGTATTCTAGCTACATATAGACAATATTATGTAGCTTAGTAGGGATCTGTGGCAGTTACCTGGTTACCTGAAATAGTCTCAAGCCTTATTAATTGCTAGAGCTCCTTCCTAAGCTGAATAAAGGCGTCTAATAGTTGCCAGAATATGATGAAAAGGACGCCACCGGTACTGAAGGGGTTAATTATAGTTAATGTTTCAGCTGTCGAGGACGCATTTTATTTAACATTTGACTATTTTATTCAGCTTTAGAAGGCCCTCGGGGAATCATGGGGTTAAAAATGTCAAATCTAACCCTCTAATTCCCATAATTCCTTCTTATTGTGAACCAAAAAAAAAAATAAATAAATAAAATAAAAATGGTCAACCACCAGCCAGCATACAAGGATGACAACCTTCTTGGTGTATCGGTAAAGGGGCTAGTGTTTATTACTTTATTATTTAGTTTCCTCGCTAGACCTCCCTCAAATTTAGAAATATACTCCCTAAACCCCCCTCAAGATAAATTTGTAAATTTTTCGCTAGAAAAATATGCCGGCCGAAGGCCGGTTCCTCTTATAAGTATAGGCTTGCTATCGCTCGCCAGGAAACAAATCGACACCTAAATTGGCAAGATAAGTCTTAACATTGACAACAAAATGGATCTAAAGGTGTTAAAATCGCCAAACTAATGGGCCTAACGTCTTAAAATTTCAAATATAATGGGGCTAAACAGGAGGGAGAAAGGGGTCCAGAAAAACGAGCCATAGCATTTTAGTTTATACTGTACCGGTATATAGAACAATCGTACCGGTAATTGATTAAAGTTAAATTAGAGATACTGCCTATCGAAATGGTTAACATAGCATAACAGCGTGTACGGTACAGTTGCCCACATAAGTTCTGTTCCTCGTCGTAATCTTCTGTACGAAAGTCAAAATTGCGTGAATGAGTTGCGAGTGTGGTTTCCTTTAAAGGGGAGGTTTAAAGGGGAGGTTTAAAGGGGAGGTTTAAAGGGGAGGTTTTTAGTTGATTCCCTAGACTTCCATCAAGCTTAAAATTACTCCCCCTTGACCCCCTTTCAAGATAAATTTGTACATTTTTCGGTAGAAAAATTTCCCGGCCAAAGGCCGGTTCCCCTTAAATTACAGGCTCGCTATCGCTCGCCAGGAAAAAATCGACACTTAAATGGCACGAATGGTCTTAAAATTGACAGAAATGGGGCGAGGGTTCTTAAAATCGACAAACTAATGGGGCGAACGTCTTAAAATCTCAAAAGCAATGGGGCTAAACATGAGGGAGAAAGAGGTCCAGAAAAAAATCCTCCAGGTGGATATCTCCCTTTAACCCCTTCAGCACCATAACGCCTTTGTACGGTCGCGCTATTAAGTCATGCCCCAGCTGTCATTACATTTGTCTCGCTCTGTGCTGTATTAATGTCTGTCAGATGTTGAATAGGGTGGGTAAGTGTAGGAACATGTTTGTATATTTCACTCGATATGAAAGAAATCAAGCTTAGATATTGCTGATACCAATAATTGATCAACACATAGCCTACTTGGTGCCGACACATCACTTATTAGCGCGACTGTACCTTTGCTTCTGGCTAAAATTAGCGGAGTTTGTGCATTTTAAGACGGACCTATGTACCAAGAGGGTTTATTGAGATCGTATTTACCTATTTGAGTCGCATAGTTAGATTACAAACTAAAGAAATTCCTCTAATGGTAACCTGAATATGATGCAAATTACGTAATGGTGGTAAAGGGGTTAATTATTAGTTGTCTCGTCAAATGAATTAACCATTGATTAAGAAAGGACACTCGTAAGTAATTCAATCATGCGCATTATAATTCCATGTATAAGATCACGGAGAGGAACACAACTTATGTGGCCAACTGTACCTCCTTTGGCTCTGACATTGTACATAAGTTAATAGCCTGGGTAATTGTAACTGTAAGAATATAATGGAGGGTACAAAAGGGGTATGGAAGGGGTATGTAAGATCTTTGGGCATACTGATAATGATTTACCTTTCTATCCTATATGATATATATATATACTGTATATGCCTTGTAATGGGTAGCTTGTTATGGACACTTTAATTGCCCTTTTCATATCTATAATGTTGACGGTGTAGGTTGAAGGATCTGTTGAAGGTGAACTGTGAGTTTCAGTAAGGAACAGAAAGCTGAGGTAGTTTATTTGTTATAATATCAGAATATTTCCTACACTGTTAAGGCGGGATAGCTCACTTTTTGGTCGATTTGTTCATGTATTTATTATATTTCCAGTTTCCTCCCTAGACCTCCATCAAACTTAAACAAAACATCCATTAGATCGCCCTTGTAGATTTATTTGAACATTTTTCGGTAGTCTCACGGCCGAAGGCCGGTTCTTCCAAGACTACAGGCTCACTGTCGTTCGTCAGGAAAAAAATCGTCACCTAAATAGCACAAAACGTCTTAACATTGACAAACAAAATGGGGCAAAAGGTCTTAAAATTGACAAACTAATGGGGCAAACACCTTCAAATCTGCAAAGTAATGGGGTTAAGCATGAGGGAGAAGGGGGTCTAGAAAAACCACCCACCTCCCCTTAAACTAATGGTCATAATAATTTACCCATTTTAATGTACGGTACATTGGTGGTAATATACCATCCTAATACGAGGACAGAAATATACGGTACCAATATACCGCTACCAATATACCGCTACCAATATACCGCTACCAATATACCGGTACCAATATACCGCTACCAATATACCGCTACCAATATACCGCTACCAATATACCGCTACCAATATACCGTTACCAATATACCGCTACCAATATACCGCTACCAATATACCGCTACCAATATACGGTACCAATATACCGCTACCAATATACCGCTACCAATATACCGCTACCAATATACCGCTACCAATATACGGTACCAATATACCGCTACCAATATACCGCTACCAATATACCACTACCAATATACGGTACCAATATACCGCTACCAATATACCGCTACCAATATACCGCTACCAATATACCGCTACCAATATACCGCTACCAATATTCCGCTACCAATATACCGCTACCAATATACCGCTACCAATATACCGCTACCAATATACCGCTACCAATATACCGCTACCAATATACCGCTACCAATATACCGCTACCAATATACCGCTACCAATATACCGCTACCAATATACCGCTACCAATATACCGCTACCAATATACCGCCACCAATATACCGCCACCAATATACCGCTACCAATATACCGCTACCAATATACCGCTACCAATATACCGCTACCAATATACCGCTACCAATATACCGCCACCAATATACCGCTACCAATATACGGTACCAATATACCGCTACCAATATACCGCTACCAATATACCGCTACCAATATACCGCTACCAATATACGGTACCAATATACCGCTACCAATATACCGCTACCAATATACCGCTACCAATATACCGCTACCAATATACCGCTACCAATATACCGCTACCAATATACCGGTACCAATATACCGCTACCAATATACCGCTACCAATATACCGCTACCAATATACCGCTACCAATATACCTGTACCAATATACCGGTACCAATATACCGCTACCAATATACCGGTACCAATATACCGCTACCAATATACCGCTACCAATATACCGCTACCAATATACCGCTACCAATATACGGTACCAATATACCGCTACCAATATACCGCTACCAATATACCGCTACCAATATACCGCTACCAATATACCGGTACCAATATACCGGTACCAATATACCGCTACCAATATACCGCTACCAATATACCGCTACCAATATACCGCTACCAATATACCGCTACCAATATACCGCTACCAATATACCGCTACCAATATACCGCTACCAATATACGGTACCAATATACCTCTACCAATATACCTCTACCAATATACCGCTACCAATATACCGCTACCAATATACCGCTACCAATATACCGCTACCAAAATACCGCTACCAATATACCGCTACCAATATACCGCTACCAATATACCGCTACCAATATACCGCTACCAATATACCGCTACCAATATACCGCTACCAATATACCGCTACCAATATACCGCTACCAATATACGGTACCAATATACCGCTACCAATATACCGCTACCAATATACCGCCACCAATATACCGCTACCAATATACCGCTACCAATATACCGCTACCAATATACCGTTACCAATATACCGCTACCAATATACCGCTACCAATATACCGCTACCAATATACGGTACCAATATACCGCTACCAATATACCGCTACCAATATACCGCTAACAATATACCGCTACCAATATACCGCTACCAATATACCGCTACCAATATACCGCTACCAATATACCGCTACCAATATACCGCTACCAATATACCGCTACCAATATACCGCTACCAATATACCGCTACCAATATACCGCTACCAATATACCGCTACCAATATATGGTACCAATATACCGCTACCAATATACCGCTACCAATATACCGCTACCAATATACCGATATACCGCTACCAATATACCGCTACCAATATACCGCTACCAATATACGGCTACCAATATACGGTACCAATATACCGCTACCAATATACCGCTACCAATATACCGCTACCAATATACCACTACCAATATACTGTTACCAATATACCGCTACCAATATACCGCTACCAATATACGGTACCAATATACCGCTACCAATATACCGCTACCAATATACCGCTACCAATATACCGCTACCAATATACCGCTACCAATATACCGCTACCAATATACCGCTACCAATATACGGTACCAATATACCGCTACCAATATACCGCTACCAATATACCGCTACCAATATACCGCTATCAATGTACCGCTACCAATGTACCGCTACCAATATACCCCATGCAATATACCGCTACCAATATACCGCTACCAATATACCGCTACCAATATACCGCTACCAATATACCGCTACCAATATACCGCTACCAATATACCGCTACCAATATACAGTACCAATATACCGCTACCAATATACCGCTACCAATATACCGCTACCAATATACCGCTACCAATATACCGCTACCAATATACCGCTACCAATATACCGCTACCAATATACTGCTACCAATATACCGCTACCAATATACCGCTACCAATATACCGCTACCAATATACGGTACCAATATACCGCTACCAATATACCGCTACCAATATACCGCTACCAATATACCGCTACCAATATACCACTACCAATATACCGCTACCAATATACCGCTACCAATATACGCTACCAATATACGGTACCAATATACCGCTACCAATATACGGTACCAATATACCGCTACCAATATACCGGTACCAATATACCGCTACCAATATACCGCTACCAATATACCGCTACCAATATACCGCTACCAATATACCGCTACCAATATACCGCTACCAATATACGGTACCAATATACCGCTACCAATATACCGCTACCAATATACCGCTACCAATATACCGCTACCAATATACCGCTACCAATATACCGCTACCAATATACCGCTACCAATATACCCGCTACCAATATACCGCTACCAATATACCGCTACCAATATACCGCTACCAATATACCGCTACCAATATACCGCTACCAATATACCGCTACCAATATACCGCTACCAATATACCGCTACCAATATACCGCTACCAATATCCGGCTACCAATATACGGTACCAATATACCGCTACCAATATACCGCTACCAATATACGCTACCAATATACCGCTACCAATATACCGCTACCAATATACCGCTACCAATATACCGCTACCAATATACCGCTACCAATATACCGCTACCAATATACCGCTACCAATATACCGCTACCAATATACGGTACCAATATACCGCTACCAATATACCGCTACCAATATACCGGTACCAATATACCGCTACCAATATACCGCTACCAATATACCGCTACCAATATACCGCTACCAATATACCGCTACACATATACCGCTACCAATATACCGCTACCAATATACCGCTACCAATATACCGCTACCAATATACCGCTACCAATATACCGCTACCAATATACCGCTACCAATATACCGGTACCAATATACCGCTACCAATATACAGTACCAATATACCGCTACCAATATACCGCTACCAATATACCGCTACCAATATACCGCTACCAATATACCGCTACCAATATACCGCTACCAATATACCGCTACCAATATACCGCTACCAATATACCGCTACCAATATACCGCTACCAATATACCGCTACCAATATACCGCTACCAATATACCGCTACCAATATACCGCTACCAATATACCGCTACCAATATACCGCTACCAATATACGGTACCAATATACCGCTACCAATATACCGCTACCAATATACGGTACCAATATACCGCTACCAATATACCACTACCAATATACCGCTACCAATATACCGCTACCAATATACGGTACCAATATACCGCTACCAATATACCGCTACCAATATACGGTACCACTATACCGCTACCAATATACCGCTACCAATATACGGTACCAATATACCGCTACCAATATACCGCTACCAATATACCGCTACCAATATACCGCTACCAATATACCGCTACCAATATACCGGTACCAATATACCGCTACCAATATACCGCTACCAATATACCGCTACCAATATACGGTACCAATATACCGCTACCAATATACCGCTACCAATATACCGCTACCAATATACCGCTACCAATATACCGCTACCAATATACCGCTACCAATATACGGTACCAATATACCGCTACCAATATACCGCTACCAATATACCGCTACCAATATACCGCTACCAATATACCGCTACCTATATACCGCTACCAATATACCGCTACCAATATACGGTACCAATATACCGCTACCAATATACCGCTACCAATATACCGCTACCAATATACCGCTACCAATATACGGTACCAATATACCGCTACCAATATACCGCTACCAATATACCGCTACCAATATACGGTACCAATATACCGCTACCAATATACCGCTACCAATATATGGTACCAATATACCGCTACCAATATACCGCTACCAATATACCGCTACCAATATGCCGCTACCAATATACCGCTACCAATATACCGCTACCAATATACGGTACCAATATACCGCTACCAATATGCCGCTACCAATATGCCACTACCAATATGCCGCTACCAATATACCGCTACCAATATACCGCTACCAATATGCCGCTACCAATATGCCGCTACCAATATACCGCTACCAATATACGGTACCAATATACCGCTACCAATATGCCGCTACCAATATACCGCTACCAATATACCCAAAGTATATTAGATAGGCCTACCTTTATCATACCCTCTATTATTTGTACAACATACCCAGGCTATCAACTTCTGCCCATCAATATACCCTTTTCAGTGTAAATATCTGTTTATTTCCTATTGCTGTTTATGTAAATACAACTACGGTACTAGTACTATGATAGCTTCTTCAGTGTTTGTAGACGTATTTCTTCCTTTTCTTCATTTTATTCAGTAGATGATTTTATTTAGTTTAGGAAGGAATTTCGGAAGTCAGACGGTAATTAACCTTTTGTGGATCATGACGCGTTTTAGCAGTTTCTCCTGGCTATTAATAGATACTATTATTCAGATTAGCAAGGGTATATGGAAGTCAGAGGGTTATTTGAGATAGTATTTACCCTTTGAATTCCCAGAGTTCCTTCTTAACCCGTCCTGTACCGGCAACGTCTTTTTAATTTCACTCTAGCTAGATATAGAAGGTTTTGTGCAGTTTAACAAGGATCTGCGGTAGTAAAAGTGTTAAAGGTGGGGGCTCATGGGTTGAGATAAACATGGAATGATAATCACCAAGCTGTACATAATTATCTTGCAAAATGGAATGGCACTGAAATAATTATTAACAATGGTATAAAGGATTTTATGGATCGTCTATACCGGGCCTGTGACGTCACAAGAGTGTAAGTCCACCATCCAGTCTAGGATAAGGATACTGGTGTGACGTCACTATGACGTCACAGGCCTGGTATAGACGATCCACAAAATCCTTTATACCATTGTTAATTATTTTGTCAGTGCCATTGCATTTTGTAAGATAATTATGTACAGCTTGGCGATTATCATTCCATGTTTATCTCAACCCATGAGCCCCCACCTTTAAGTGAGATAGTTCGAAGCCTCTTAATTGCTATAGGGCCGATTTAAACTGAATAAAATTGTCTAATAGTAGCTAGAATAACGTGAAAAAAGACGGCCCCGGTACTGAAGGGGTTAAGCTGTATAAATCGTCTAATGATGTAGGATTACCGGTAGTTGTTTACATCATGACGGCGGACCTTTTTTTTTCTTTTCTATTAATTCAATTATTCCTTTATTTCTTAGTTTTCTTGCTAGACCTCCATCAACCTTAGAAAAATACCCCCTAGACCCCCCTTTAAGATAAATGTATATATTTTTCGGTAGAAAAATGTCTCGGCCGAAGGCCGTGTTCCTCTTAAAATTTCAGGCTCGCTTTCGCTCGCCAAGAAATAATCGACACCTAAATTGACAAGGAACAACAAAATGGGGCAAAAGGTGTTAAAATCGCCAAACTAATGGGCCGAACGTCTTATATTCTCAAAACAAAACACGAGGGTGAAAGGGGACCAGATAAACGACCCATCTCCCCTTAACCTCAACAGTCCATCAGCCTCACCTTAACTTCATTAAATGCTGAAATAGCCTCCCGAAATCTGCACCCAGGGCGGGAATCGAACCCGGGACTCTTGGGTTACAAGGCAGACACGTTACCACCAGACTAATAAAGGTACCTCACTTAGCCTGGTAGTTTAAGTGTATTTCCGCATCTTGTTCAGATTCGGCCAACTTATTTTCACTGACTTTACAGCCTGTATACAGTTGAAAATGGCGTCCTAATACTGAAAGAGTGAACTCTCTCAGTAACATGGCGATCTTGTTATTATGTTCTTGCTAACACTAAGCAATGTTATACAACTGTCTCAATTAAACCTACGACTGCCATGTACAGTCGGCCAAATAAGCGGCGCCAAGTATATTTCCATCAATAATTGGTATCAGCACTATCTAAGCATTAATTCATCGTTTCGAGTGAGATATACAAACATGTTCCTATCTTTACTCACCCTATTCAACATCTGACAGACTTTAATACAGCACACAGCGAGCAAAATGTAATGACTGCGGATGCACGACTTATTTGGCCTCCCATACCTCTCCTTAGCTGAATAAAATCGTCTAACCCTTTGAAGATTTACACGTATTTTAGCAGATAATTCTGGCAATGATTAAACGATTTTATTAAGATTAGAAGGAACCTGTGTGAGTTAACTAACTCTCCAGCTCCCACAAGTTCTGTCTTAGCTGAATAAAATCGTCTAAATAATAGCCACAATAAACTGTCAATACGAGTCATAATCCTCATAGGGTTAACCTTTTCAATATATGAGGACGCATTTATTTGCTGGCGATATTTATATATATTTGCGTCTAAATCTTCAAATGTTTAGACAATATTTTTCTAATCTTCTAATCTTAATAAAATCGTTTAATCATAGCCAGAATAAACTTCTATTATGTGTGTGAATCTTCAATGGGTTAGACAATATTGTTCAGCTGATGAAGGATAATATATGAAAATCAGAGAGATAATTGAGACAGTGTTTATGTTTTTAACCCTTAACCTTTCCAGGGTTAAGGGGAGGTATTTAGTTTGTTCCCTAGACCTCCATCAAGCTTAAAATTACACCCCCTTGAGTCCCTTTCAAGATAAATTTGTACATTTTTCGATAGAAAAATGTCCCGGCCGAGGGCCGGTTCTTCTTAAATTACAGGCTCGCTATCGCTCTCCAGGATAAAATCGACACCTGAATGGCACGAAAGGTCTTAATATGGGGTGAAAGTTCTTAAAATCGCTAAACTAATGGGGCAAACGTTTTATAATATCAAAGCAATGGGGCTAAACATGAGGGAGAAAGGGGTCAAGAAAAAAATCCCTCAAGTGGAGATCTCCCCTTAAGAAAGTCCCTACACCTTTGATTCCTTAGAATACTAGAGATTCTTCCTAATTTGCATAACACGTTAACAAATTGCCAGAAAATAGGAGGGAAAAGTGTCCTCCGATACTGAAAGGGTTAATTTGTGTAAATTTAGTGTAAGTGTGTGCATATATGTATGTGAATTACGTACATGAAACTATATTGTAGGCAATTATTTTCATTATTAATGATTGGTCAATTAATAGTATAGTTGGTGTTAAAAACTAATTTTCTTTTTCAAACTAAACTATAGAAAACGTTATATTTTGGGTGACTAAAATATATTGTAAAATATTTATGTGTAGTATCAACCTTCATTTTATTATTTCTTTATAGTATTAGACATGTTTTAGTTAAATAAATATAAAATATAATTATCAAAGCATTTTTTCATAAACAAATTAAGCATACAAAGAGTTAATTAGTTTTCATTGATAACTAGACAATATGCTACACATTCTTGTTAGATATCGTCATATTTGTTGTTGTTGTGATAGTGATCAGTCACGTTTAATAAGTGCGAGTTTTAAACATTCCTAAGCAGTGTTCATTGCGTTATAAAACATTATTACTCCTGATACATCTAAATAGAATGGACTTCCATCGAAAATCTAGTATTGTTTCCGATAACATAACCTTGTATCACGGTAAAACCGCGATTTCACTGACCGACAATAAAGAAGTGAGATCCAAAAGCCATATGGAGGCTGTACGGAAAGTCCTCGTCGCCTTGCTTGGCATTTTGGCTTTTGCATTGTGGGTAATAGATATTAGTGGCTGTGTCTACCTCCAGGTGACTTTTATCCATGAAGTTCCCGAGGACATCACCGGGGGCCTCACTATGATGGTCAAGAGTGGAGTTCCCGTTGACAAAATCCTGGGTGTTAACATAGACCCGGCCAAGTTTGAAACATTCATCGGTTCTGTCTTTACGATGATAAAACATTTATCTGGGAGTGATATGCCGAGCTTTGATAACATCTTGGCTAAGTATACTGGCATCGAGAGTCTCCCAGAATTGAAATATACCATAAATACTGGGCTTATTCTCCTGTTCATGACGAAGGCTTTAGTTTTTGTTTCGGGCATTACTTTTTTTGCCTTTAAAACGCTTTGGTATCGTGTTCCAATGATGCTCCTCTGTTTAGCCTCTGGGTTGAGTGTCTTTAGCTGCCAGTGGGCTATGAGTCTAATGTTCTATGCGGAGGTAGTTTGTCCTCTGCAACACTTTGATATCATAGGCGCTAAACCTTTCTGGTACGCCATGAAGGATGCCAGAACCGCAGTTATCTGTACTTATCTTGCCAAACTTTGTATCTACATGTTGTCACTTCTTCTTACTCCTGCACTTCGTCGTAAACAACAGCCGAAGGATAGCTGCGATTCTATTGTTTAGCTCTTGCAATCTGAATATCTTTTCTGACCAACTATTTGATGTGATATTTTGTTTAACTCTTTCAATCGGATTTTATTTTTCTGGCATTTATTTGATGTGATTTTTTGTTTCACTCTTTCAATCGGATTTTATTCAGCAACTATTATATTGTTAAGACTGTTTTATTTCGTCTAGGAAGGATCTGTGGGAATTGGAGGGGTGATTGACTCAGATCACTTGTCTTATTCCAAGAGGTTCGTCCTAAGGTGAATAGAATCGTCTAATGTTACACTTCGAAACCCATTAACGCCATCAGACAGTACACTAGGAACATACGGCTGGGAGTGTAGATAGCAGAGAAGGGGTGTTGTAGATAGAGGAAGCTGTTGGAATGGTTTTGGTATGTTTGTTATTAGTCTGTATTGTTAATCATATGTATGTGAAACGAGCAACAACAACTGTAGTAGCCTATACTGTATATATCTATCTACCTATCTATTGCCAGATGCCGTGATCCCTCAAGGGGTGACCATGAATGAATCTCCTCCATACCCCTTTGTAATACGTCGACTGATGCCCCTCCTTCCATCCAACACCACTTTCACTCATATACTTCTCAACTCCATACCCCTAATTCATTCTCGGTCTGCCTCTCCTTCTCTGCCGTCCACCTCACTCGCACACACTCCATTACCGTAGTCATTTAGTCATCAATGTACAAATTCAGCTTGAAAGGGTCTGGTGGGGCTTTTTATTTTAGTTTGAAGGGAGCCAAGTGGACGAGCTAGAATACATTGCCCAAACTAAAAAACAAAAACAAATAAAATCCTAAATAATATATAACCTCCACGTCTTTTTAATATTATTCTAGCTATATTTAGACGATGTTATGCAGTTTAAGAAGGATCTGTGGTAGCGAATATGGTTAAGTGAGATAGTTCAAAGTCTGTTGATTATTGGAGTCCCTTTTTAAACTGAATGAAATAGTCTAATAGCAGCCAGAGTAAAGTTATAAGGATGGCACTGGTACTAAATGGGTTAAACAAAATATCATAATAGGCTAATTAAGAAGACGTCGGACCAGATAGTGTTAAGGGGGGTTGGTTCACTTTGTGGTAGATGTTTTAATTTATTTATTATTTTGTTTAGTTTCCTCCCTACTGTAGGCCTCCATCAAACTGTTTAGTTTCCTCCCTACTGTAGGCCTCCATCAAACTGTTTAGTTTCCTCCCTACTGTAGGCCTCCATCAAACTGTTTAGTTTTCCTCCCTACGTAGCCTCCATCAAATTTGTTTAGTTTCCTACCTACTGTAGGCCTCCATCAAACTGTTTAGTTCCTCCCTACTGTAGTCAAACTGCCTACTGTAGGCCTCCATCAAACTGTTTAGTTTCCTTCCTCCATCAAACTACTGTAGGCCTCCATCAAACTGTTTAGTTTCCTCCCTACTGTAGGCCTCCATCAAACTTTAAAAACATCCATCAGATCCCCCTTCTAGATTAATGTGTACATTTTTCGGTAGAAAAATTTCCCGGCCGAAGGCCGGTTATTCTTAAAATTACAGGATCGCTATCGCTCGTCAGGAAAAAATAGGCACCTAAATGGCACGAAAGGTCTTAAAATTGACAACGAAATGAGGCAAAAGGTATTAAAATCGCCAAACTAATGGGGAGGTGTGGTGGAGTGGTCTTGCCACTGGCCTGGTAATCCAAAGGTCCCGGGTTCAAATCCCGATGTATCAATGGGAAGATATTATTGGGATGGAATTTGTGCTGTACCTAGTATCAGTGCATTACCACAAGCCCACCGAAACGTCAATAAAATACCCTCATTGTTCCCTGATTAAATAGCACTGTATGAATATTCCCATATTCAATTTATGCTATAGGGGTGCAATGCCTGATGAGTTATCTGCTCAACAGGTGGCGTTGTGTGTGTGTAAGTGTGAGAGTCCGAGTGTAGGGGATGAGACAGTGAAGCACGGGAACGAGGTGGCTTCAGAGATGGGGTCGTTTCGGGCCATGAGTGAGCACCGTGCCTCATGTGAAGGCAATATGGCAGGTGCTCCTTGTACTCTACGTGCTTCACATGTCTCACTCCCTAGACTGGAACAAGACCTCACGGGCTTCACTGTTCATTGTAAAGCGGTGAATGTTAAGGTTCTCAGCCTATGCCCGAGAGGAAGTAAGTTGGAATATAGAAAAAAGAAAAAAAAAAAAAAAACATCTTAGCATCTGAAAACTAATAGGACTAAACATGAGGGAGAAATTGGTCCAGAAAACCGGCCCATGTCCCCTTAACATAAAAGACCAGGGTGTAAATAAGACCCAAAATATTAACCTCATAAACCGTTGGAATGGCAATGTCCTGACGAATCCAATGATATCCATCACATTTGGAAATTCCACAATGACCCGAAAACTTGGATGTATATTTCGCCAACACTGTAATTGACCACTTGCGAGTTTCAGGCTATAAGGAAGTTGGAGCCGTCAACATCGATACTTAAATAGAAACCATAATTATGTAGGTTTCTAATTGATAAAACAGTATGTTGAATTGGGTTTTATGTATTTATAAATGTGCTACAACCGTATTATAACAGGTAATTCTGATAAATATCGATATCTACAACTCCAACTTCCTTATAGAACGAAACTCGCAAGTGGTCAATTGAGTTAAATAATCAGTTGTATTATGCCAAATTATCAATGCAAGCAATTAAACCACTAATAGACTTGGACTCCATACACCATGGAGAGTTCATTGATATTAAGGGGAGGTATTTAGTTTGTTCCCTAGACCTCCACCAAGCTTAAAATTACACCCCCTTGAGTCCCTTTCAAGATAAATTTGTACATTTTTCGGTAGAAAAATGTCCCGGCCGAAGGCCGGTTCCTCTTAAATTACAGGCTCGCTATCGCTCGCCAGGATAAAATCGACACCTGAATTGCACGAAAGGTCTTAATATGGGGTGAAAGTTCTTAAAATCGCTAACCTAATGGGGCAAACGTTTTATAATATCAAAATCAATGGGGCTAAACATCAGGAGAAAGGGGTCAAGAAAAAATCCCTCAAGTGGAGATCTCCCCTTAAGTTCAATGAATTTGGGCACATATCTGAGGTCACAGGAGCCGTCGACTTTGCCTAAAGTGCATTTTCGAGCGGGTTTTGTCGAATCTCCTTAACCCCTTCTGTACCGGCGATGTCTTTTGTATTTTATCATAGGTACATTTAGACGATTTTATGAAGCTTAGGAAGGATATATGGCTGCTAAGAGGATTAATTGAGATTGTCTGAAACCTTTGAATGAGTAGACGTCCTTCATATGCTGTACAAAATCGTCTAATAGTTGCCAGAATAGAATGAAAAGTACATCACCGGTACAGAAGGGGTTAAATATGATATCCCACAATAATGCCACAATTTTAGTTGGGCTACTAGTAATGGATGCAGGGGTTGGATTGTAGCTTACATTCGGATGCCACAGTTGGGCTACTAGTAATGGATGCAGGGGTTGGATTGTAGCTTACATTCGGATGCCACAGTTGGGCTACTAGTAATGGATGCAGGGGTTGGATTGTAGCTTACATTCGGATGCCACAGTTGGGCTACTAGTAATGGATGCAGGGGTTGGATTGTAGCTTACATTCGGATGCCACAGTTGGGCTACTAGTAATGGATGCAGGGGTTGGATTGTAGCTTACATTCGGATGCCACAGTTGGGCTACTAGTAATGGATGCAGGGGTTGGATTGTAGCTTACATTCGGATGCCACAGTTGGGCTACTAGTAATGGATGCAGGGGTTGGATTGTAGCTTACATTCGGATGCCACAGTTGGGCTACTAGTAATGGATGCAGGGGTTGGATTGTAGCTTACATTCGGATGCCACAGTTGGGCTACTAGTAATGGATGCAGGGGTTGGATTGTAGCTTACATTCGGATGCCACAGTTGGGCTACTAGTAATGGATGCAGGGGTTGGATTGTAGCTTACATTCGGATGCCACAGTTGGGCTACTAGTAATGGATGCAGGGGTTGGATTGTAGCTTACATTCGGATGCCACAGTTGGGCTACTAGTAATGGATGCAGGGGTTGGATTGTAGCTTACATTCGGATGCCACAGTTGGGCTACTAGTAATGGATGCAGGGGTTGGATTGTAGCTTACATTCGGATGCCACAGTTGGGCTACTAGTAATGGATGCAGGGGTTGGATTGTAGCTTACATTCGGATGCCACAGTTGGGCTACTAGTAATGGATGCAGGGGTTGGATTGTAGCTTACATTCGGATGCCACAGTTGGGCTACTAGTAATGGATGCAGGGGTTGGATTGTAGCTTACATTCGGATGCCACAGTTGGGCTACTAGTAATGGATGCAGGGGTTGGATTGTAGCTTACATTCGGATGCCACAGTTGGGCTACTAGTAATGGATGCAGGGGTTGGATTGTAGCTTACATTCGGATGCCACAGTCTCTGGGCTCATATGAATTCGTGGACCCGCTATGTTGTTCCTTATGCAGCTATAACTATCTACATGTATTTTTGGACTGGTGATGGGCTGGTCTATCAGAGTGAGAACTGAGCGATCTCTGCCATACCCATAGCTTACTCTGACTGTTCCTTTTACTTTTATATTTTCTAGATCTCAAGTGACGGCGTCTCTTCCGTGGATTGACCTCCCAGTCTACCTAGATTGGAAGCCAAAGCGTCATATTTTTTCCTTTGCCCCTCAACTTTCTCTTCATAATTGCTGAGGGGCACAGGGCCCTGGGTGGGGCTTTGGTTTCCCGGGCGTTTCCGCACCCTCCTCAGCTCCCCGCCATGGAGTGGCTTCGGTCACCCAGGCTTTATTGTGGTCGGCAGTGAGGGTTCTGTGGGGGCGCACGGTTATGGCCTTGGCCTTGCTCGGGGCCTTGGGGCTGTTCGGCCAGGCAGCTTGGGGAACAACAACAACAACAACAACAACAACATGATGTATTTTTGGACTGAACTTGCTATTCAATAACAAGTGGATATCGTTTTGTAGGTGATATACAGAAAGATATATTCCTAAATTCGTGTCCAGAGATATACTATCGTAATTTTAAATTGGTGAGGTCCACGAAATACTCATGATAGGGCTTGAGACTATGGCATCCGAGTGTAGTAGTATATACTCAGGCTATATACTATAGCTGGGGGTGGCCGACTCAAGACAGAGCACGAACAGAAACAACATTTAAAGTTCCTATTCTTAGGGTCCAGGATCACTTTCGCGTTCCCTCGCCCCGTTCTTATAATCTCAAAACTACTGGGGCTAATCATTAGGGAGGAGGGGGTCCAGAAAAACGGTCTGCCTCCCCTGAAAGGTAAAGGAAGTTACTAGGGTATCTTCTTTTATTTCCCGGGAGTAGGAGGTAAAGCACTGATGGGGGAATGGGTTTTGACAGGTGAGTTAAAGGTAAAGGAAGTAACTATGGTATCTTCTTCTTCCGTCTCCATCTCCTCCCTCTTGTCACTGGTCAGCTGGGAGGCCTCGCGATAAATTATCAGCGAGTTTTGTTTAGGACAGGCCGTCACTAAACTTTCCCCAGGGCGGGTTGCCGCTGAGTATGACATGATAAATTATCGGTGTGTAAAGTACAGGACATACAGTATTGCCGCTGTACATGCCTCAGTACCAATGGTCGCTAAGAGTAACGCAAGAAAAATTGCCATTGAGTGTGATTCAAGAGAAATTATCGTTGAGTCGAGGTGGTGAGAATCCCGCCTATTCAAGTTTGGGCTTTGGTATGTTCTACTCGATGTTCTCTCTCTTGGGTAAGTCACTTTATTTTTTCCTGCCTCAGGTCAGGTGAAGTTATTGAGGGATAAGCCTTTACAACGGCACCTCGTATCTACATTCTACTTTGTCCTATGTTTCTGAAGAGTGTAGAAAGGGGAGAAGGGGTGTTGGAGAGAGAGGAAGCTGTTTTGTGGCTTTGTTATGTGTGTAATTAGTCTGTATACGTCGTCGAGGTGTCCCCCGACTCGCCGGTGGTGGAAGTGTGGGGAAAACTTTCTTCTTGTTTACGAAACGGAAGAGAGGTGTGGCCCTGGGCGGGGCTACTGGCACTTGTGGTGGTGCCAGGCGTCACGAGTGGCCCTCCTGGTGTTTGTAGGCGCCGCCGCTCTGTCGGAAAAAATGGCCGCGCCGTCATAGAAAACGGACCCTCCTGTGGTTGTTCCTTGGGTGACTGATGTAGTTTTTCTCTGTTGACTAATATTGCTACTGAAGAAAGTCTGTTTTGCTGTGGAAGTGCGGGCATAACATTAGGGATTTTGTTTGTTTACCATTTCCGAGCAATGTATTTTAGTTTGTCCCCTAGGCTAACAAGAACGCCTTCCCAGACTTCAACCAGACTAAAAAGGTTTCACACAGGCGCCCTTCATGTTAAAGTTATAATGTTTTTGATAACGAAGGCCAATTTCATATAAGTTACAGGCTCACTATCGCTTACCCAGAAAAAAATAGACACTTGCATGGGGCGAATAATCTTAATTAATAGGCCTATCGCTAAACAAATGAATGAAATCTGCCTTTTAATCTCCAAACTAATGGAGCGAAACAGAGGAGGTCCAAAAAGACCCCCTCGGAACAAATAGAGTTAAAAGGGCCTAGTATTATGGCCACTTCAGTTACTCTTTACATACCCCTAATGTACAACAGCGGTACAGTAGCCAACACATGAACCTGGTACAAGGGCTGGCTGTGACATGATATAACCCTATTTGGGCCCGAGGGGAGGCTTTTTGGAGCTTCCCTGCTTCGCTCCATTAGTTTAGAGAGTTTAAGACGTTTCGCCCCATTAGTTTGGCGATATTATTATGATTCACCCCATTCAGGTGTTGATTTTTTTCTGGGCGAGCGATAGCGAGCCTGTAACTTTTAAGAAAGTTAGCCAGGCCTGTCCATTTTCTCCGAGTCCATTTCCGGTATCGTCAGTATTGTTGGCCAAGGTGTACCTGGGTAATCAAGGTGGTCTTGGTCCAGGTCCTGCCTTGATCGACCCAAGATCTATAGATCTTGACTCGTGTGGCTGATTTCGCGAGCCATTGGCGATATCCGGGACTGGGTGTACCTGGGTAAAGTCAGCCCTGGGGATCGAGCAGGGCCTTGACCAGAGGTGGTATTGGCAGGGCCAAGGGCTGGGTTTTCCACAATCGGCTTGGGTGACCCAGGTCAGTTGTCTCGCTATAATGCGCTATTATATGGAAGTCAGTGGGTTAATTAAGATAGTCTTTACCCTAATAATTTCCACAGATCCTTCCTAAGCTGTATACAATCGTCTAATGATAACCAGAATATACAGTCAACATGCGTCATAATCTTCAGAGGGTTAAATTACCAGAATAATTTGCTATAAACCCATTAACTGATCATATTAACCCTCTCAGTATCAGGACGCATTTCTTAGATATATTCTGGCTACTAGTAGACAATTGTATGCGATTTATAAAAGATGTACGGTATAGTATCAAAGTAAAACTGATCTCCATTAACCTTCTGACTCCCACAATATTTATAAAAGATGTACGGTATAGTATCAAAGTAAAACTGATCTCCATTAACCTTCTGACTCCCACAATATTTATAAAAGATGTACGGTATAGTATCAAAGTAAAACTGATCTCCATTAACCTTCTGACTCCCACAATATTTTCCTACACTGACCAAAATCGTCAAGTTCAAGAATAAAGATAAATGCGATTTCAAATACTGAAGGAATTAACCCCTTCGGTACCGGTGACGTCTTTTGTACTGGATTTCAGCTACATTTAGACGATTGCCGAAGCTTAGGAAGGACGTATGGTAGCTAAAAGGATTATTTGAGATAGTCTGTAGTTTTTTAATTGGTAGACGTTCTTCCTAAGCTGCATAAAATCGTCTAATAGTAGCCAGAATACAAATATATGCATGCGTTCTATATGCATGCGTTCTATAGTAGCCAGAATACAAATATATGCATGCGTTCTATAGTAGCCAGAATACAAATATATGCATGCGTTCTATAGTAGCCAGAATACAAATATATCAGAATACAAATATATGCATGCGTTCTATAGTAGCCAGAATACAAATATATGCATGCGTTCTATAGTAGCCAGAATACAAATATATGCATGCGTTCTATAGTAGCCAGAATACAAATATATGCATGCGTTCTATAGTAGCCAGAATACAAATATATGCATGCGTTCTATAGTAGCCAGAATACAAATATATGCATGCGTTCTATAGTAGCCAGAATACAAATATATGCATGCGTTCTATAGTAGCCAGAATACAAATATATGCATGCGTTCTAAAATACTGAAGGCATTAATGAAGTACTGCACAAGATAATACACTGCTAATTAAATAATACTAATTTTCCTTCCATTCATAAAATCACGAAGTGTGTACAAAATCCATGTGGGCAACTGTACATTAAATGATTAAATATTTGTTGACTCTCGCGGAAGTTTCTCTTCATCTGTTTTACGGAGGATTGATATCGATGCCCAGTGTTTCAGTTTAAAAAATAAATATCCCTGCATCACAAGTCATATATGCAGCTATCAACAACTTCCAAATACATAAGATAAAACAGACTATGTGCTGAGAACGTCCTAATCCTGAAGGTAATGCGGAATTTGATTAATTAACTATAATAAAATTCGAACAGGACTCGTGGATTGTGGGGAAGGCAGAAATTGAATGTGACGTCATTATTCAGTGCCGACATTCGATTGGTGGCAGTAGGACGTATCGCCTTTGGCTCTTCGAATTTCACCGTATATAAGGTGTGTATGGGGATATTTCGTGCATATATGACATGTTTATTGATGTTCTAGTAATGTTCAGGTGGTCATACATGTAATTTATTAGATTAATATAGGGAAATTGTGGAACCAATGACTGATTGAGCCGGCCACTGCCTGCTGTCACGTCTGCATATATTCTAACTACTATTAAATATTGACTTCGACATTTAGGTGTATTAACAGGAAACTATTTGGTGTGTGTACATTGTGTCCGTGAGGTGTGTGAATATAGAGGGGGTCATTAAATCAAAATATAAGGTACAAACTAGCGAACAAGGTGACTTCGCTGTTGGCCCCCCTCCCCCTACTCTTGCCAATGCTCATCCCTTCTCCCCCCCCCCTCCCCCACCCTCCATCAATCCTCTCCTTTCCTCCCCCTTCTCCTTTCCTCCTCTTCTTTCTCTCTTCTCTTCCTCCTCTCTTCTGGCGAACCCCCCCCCCCCCCCTCTACTCTCCTACTGACACCGTACTCCCTTCCTCTCCTCCCTACCCCCCCCCCCCCCCCCCCCCCCACTAGTTTTCCTCGTCTCCCCACATCACTCGTTTTCAATGTAGGATTTTTGGTATATACCGTATATAAGTGAATTGTATAACTATTCGTTGTTTTTATTAGCTTAGGCTTACGATGATTTGCATGCTGCCCCATCTTGGTGAACCCCCCATCCCCCACTATCTCACACACACACACACACACACACACTACTTATTTACGAGACGTCTCGACCACCATTTTTTTTAAATATTTGAAAGCTATTATAAAATAAGGATATTGCAAAGATCATATAAACATTTGCTATAATCATCGGAAATGCATTATATGAACACTATATACAGCACTGTATAAAAACTAAAACTCTCCGTATTACATCTCCTTATCGACGGCGGTAACACTCTTTTAATTAGGCCCCCTACTGGCAAAATATATGCTGATTTCAATAAGTAATGGGGGGGGGGGGGTCCGTCCTGTGTTCCCAAGGCAAAAAGCAGTTATTATTATTTGTTTTACTCTGAAAAGAAACAAAAAGTACATCCGAGTGTTTCAAGATCGTTGGATAATGGGGAAGACGTATTTTACGAGGATCGTAGGTAATTAAACCACTGTGTATTGATGAAAAGGTACGATTTTAGTTACTGGACACCTAAATGACAGGTACCGCCAACGATTTAATACATATTTGTTTTCGGTTTCCACGCATCCAACACCAAGCTACACCCTTTTCTGGTGTACGAAACACTAAAAAAGCAATGGGGACACTTTAATAATGATAATATGAGACGAAATATAAAGACAACTCGGTTGCGTTCGTGGAAGTAGCGTCGCTTTGTTTACTTTACGCTCGGAGTGACTTCCCGGTCCCGCCTTGGCGGTCGACTTCAAATGGCTAAGCTTATAACCAGTTGTTGGGTCCATTTTTTGTTATAAAAACTTGCGTTATAGGCCGTGGGATACAGGCACCCCCCCCCCCCTTCCCCCCCGTGAATTATAATAATCGTCATATATGTGGCCAGCAGGGGGCAAGTAAAACAGCAGCCGTAGTAACCTCGAGCGTCCTGGGTAAACAAACCGCGACGATCCGAAGCGACGACGGACTCCCCCCGCCGCCGATTTCCGGCACAAACGCGCCGTTTTATTCTCGTCGAAAACCACATTTAAAAAGTTCTATCGTTTTCAATACTATTACCGGACCAGAAAAAGGTGTAGCTTGGTGTTGGATGCGTGGAAACCGAAACCAAATATGTATTAAATCCTCGGTGGTACCTGTCAAATAGGTGTCCAGTAACTAAAATCGTACCGATGAAAACTATCTGAAAAAAATAAAATAAAAAATAGGCCATGACAACATTCAGACAATATTATCATTGGGACCAAAATCAGGCACCTTGATCTTTGCGTGTCATAAAGGTTTATTATGCCCCATAGTTAGTTGTTAGATATATATCCCGACCAGCGGAAATATATTTTTTTTTGTGGACACTATAATAAGTACTGTTAATATATAATGATAATGTCGGACAGGTTGGGAGACAGGTGTCCTGGCCAGGATTCGAACCCACACATTCCAGGTATATTTGGGAGAGTCAGGCACCGTAACCACTCGGGCATGAGCGGATTTTACTCTGGCCAAGTGGTTAAGGTGACCAACTCTCCCACATATACCTGGAGTGAGTGGGTTCGAATCCTGGTCAGGGTACCTCTCTTTCAAGCACTTTAAAACCTAAATTCATCCTGCAGACAACGGCGACGCCATTATTCTGCACTTATTTCATCAAAGTTGTGGGGCTAACCCCTAATTAGCTCCCCCCCCTCCCCCTTATTCATGTTGTCGATAGCAAAATTCCTCCATGCGGACTATAATGAGAATAATATGGCTAGTCTATTGGTCCCTATTTTCCTTAATCAATTGTGTCTAATAGCGCTGATGTAGTGTCCTTGAATATTATCCAAATCGCGTCCTGTGCGTGAAAGGGTTAATAGTAAAGACTAATTTCCGATTGTTTCCACTATAAAACACCACTGTATATCAAAGGACAACAAAATAATGGTGACATTGGGTTTTATTCCAAATGAACACATTAACCGATAATTCGTGGTAGTCTCGTAAATATCCTCTCGCTCTCACTCTCTCTCGTTCTCACACTCTCTCTCTCTCGTTCTCACACTCTCTCTCTCTCTCGTTCTCACACTCTCTCTCTCTCTCGTTCTCACACTCTCTCTCTCTCTCGTTCTCACACTCTCTCTCTCTCGTTCTCACACTCTCTCTCTCTCGTTCTCACACTCTCTCTCTCTCGTTCTCACACTCTCTCTCTCTCGTTCTCACACTCTCTCTCTCTCGTTCTCACACTCTCTCTCTCTCGTTCTCACACTCTCTCTCTCTCGTTCTCACACTCTCTCTCTCTCGTTCTCACACTCTCTCTCTCGTTCTCACACTCTCTCTCTCTCGTTCTCACACTCTCTCTCTCTCGTTCTCACACTCTCTCTCTCTCGTTCTCACACTCTCTCTCTCTCTCGTTCTCACACTCTCTCTCTCTCGTTCTCACACTCTCTCTCTCGTTCTCACACTCTCTCTCTCTCTCTCACACACTCTCTCTCTCACACTCACTCGCTCTCACTCACTCTCGCTCGCTCTCACTCACTCTCGCTCGCTCTCACTCACTCTCGCTCGCTCTCACTCTCTCTCTCTCTCTCTCTCTCACACACTCTCTCGCTCTCACACTCTCTCTCGCTCTCACACTCTCTCTCGCTCTCACTCTCACACTCTCGCTCTCACACTCTCTCTCGCTCTCACACTCTCTCTCTCTCTCTCGCTCTCACACTCTCTCTCTCGCTCTCACACTCTCTCTCTCGCTCTCACACTCTCTCTCTCTCGCTCTCACACTCTCTCTCTCGCTCTCACACTCTCTCTCTCTCGCTCTCACACTCTCTCTCTCGCTCTCACACTCTCTCTCTCGCTCTCACACTCTCTCTCGCTCTCACACTCTCTCTCGCTCTCACACTCTCTCTCGCTCTCACACTCTCTCTCTCGCTCTCACACTCTCTCTCTCGCTCTCACACTCTCTCTCTCGCTCTCACACTCTCTCTCTCTCGCTCTCACACTCTCTCTCTCGCTCTCACACTCTCTCTCTCGCTCTCACACTCTCTCTCGCTCTCACACTCTCTCTCGCTCTCACACTCTCTCTCTCGCTCTCACACTCTCTCTCTCGCTCTCACACTCTCTCTCGCTCTCACACTCTCTCTCTCTCTCGCTCTCACACTCTCTCTCTCGCTCTCACACTCTCTCTCTCGCTCTCACACTCTCTCTCTCGCTCTCACACTCTCTCTCTCGCTCTCACACTCTCTCTCGCTCTCACACTCTCTCTCGCTCTCACACTCTCTCTCGCTCTCACACTCTCTCGCTCTCACACTCTCGCTCTCACACTCTCTCTCGCTCTCACACTCACTCACTCGCTCTCACTCACTCTCTCTCGCTCTCACTCTCTCATCTCTCGCTCTCTCTCTCTCTCTCGCTCTCGCTCTCTCTCTCGCTCACACTCGCTCTCTCTCTCGCTCACACTCGCTCTCTCTCTCGCTCACACTCGCTCTCTCTCTCGCTCACACTCGCTCTCTCTCTCTCGCTCACACTCGCTCTCACTCTCTTTCTCTCGCTCTCACTCTTTCTCTTGCTCTCACTCTCTTTCTCTTGCTCTTTCTCGCGCTTTTACTTTCTCTCTCTCACTCTCTCTCATTCTCTTGCACTCGCTCTCACTCTCTCTCGCACTCGCGCTCTCTCACTCTCTTGCACTCGCTCCCTCTCTCTCTCTTTTACTCTCTCATTCTCTCTTTTACTCTCTCTCTCTCTCTCGGTTTACTTATCCGGATGCCCCCCACCCCCTCGAAAGCCAGAGAAAACTGAGTTTTAAGCATACACTAAAGAAAATGGATACAGGATATGTTGAAGGGGGACTTTGCCACCCCCCCCCCCCCACCCCCCTAACGACGTATTGTAATCATCAGTATATGGGGTCAGTCAGCCCCCCCAAACTAGACCATATTATTAAGGAGGGGAGTGGAGGCCCATTTAAAAAATAACCTTGTCCGAAAATCACTTACCAGTCATTCGTGATCAGCATCTTCTATCTTCTAATCTGGTAAACTAAGCTTCATTAAGTATTGTATAGGTTCCTAATCTCGTAATTATCAGACAATCCAGTAAGGTTTTTAAAGGAGAAATACGGTAAAGAATTACATAATAGGTATTATGTTAACAAAAGCAAACTCATACCAAGCTACCATTACCACTAACGGCCGGAACCTTTAAGCTGGTATCACACGAGAGCCTTTATTGGGAGGTTTGACGTACCTCCCAACCTACCAAATAGGAAAACCTACTATTTGGTAGTAGTCTTGGAAAATCCAACGTCAAGGCTATTAACCTAATTGCAATGACGACTTGTCTATTTTGACTGCTATGTCGTCATTCCAACCGCGGTTAAAAAGAAAACGTCTAGAGTCTACTCCTTATCTTGCTCTAGGAGACGTTGTACATTAACCAAAACTACCACCGAAGGTGAAAAAAGTATAGAAGAGAAGAAAAAGGGGTTTACCTTAGTTACCGCTCAAGGCCCATCCCGTGTTCCGTCATGCGCCGATCCCTGTCGAACGTGCGCATGAGCGACCCTCTCTTGTTATCACATCTCACGTCAGCAGAAGAACGCGGATGGGCAGGGGTCCGGCGTGAGGGAGGGTATTATGTACGTTGGATTTTCCAAGACTACTACCAAATAGTAGGTTTTCCTATTTGGTAGGTTGGGAGGTACGTCAAACCTCCCAATTTGTTAGTAGTCTTGGCAAATCCAACGTCAAGGCTGCATAACAAATAGGAGGAGGACATCCAAGCCCAACCTACCAAAAAAACCAATGCATAAGACAAAATTATGAATGACAAAGAAACACAATTTAAACAAGAGAGTTTAATAAAAGAGTGAAAAACTGAGGAGTAGCTAAAAAGAGCAGTTTTAACACGTGCCCGTCATTCATAGTAATGCAAAACCATAGACTTGTCTTAAACCAAAAAGTACTGTACACAAAATCCCTTTTCTTCCAAAATGAACAAAAACACTGATCACAAAAACAAAACACAATTAACAATGAGGCAAAAACACTTATGTACTGTATACATATAACATAACCCCAAACTTGTAATCCAGTGTTGCAAACCCGTACTTCCCTCCCCCCCTTTTCGAAAGAAAACAAAGGAAAAGAAAAAGTGACGAGGGGGGAAGACCAGGCAACTTCGCGAGAGCCCTAGGAAACACGACTCCCGAGAGCTATCACAGGCCGAGGGGGTCTAACAATGGACATGGAGAGGTAGGAGGAGACGAAGGTATGGACAGAAGACCACAAACCAGCCGAGGCGACGTCAGGCAACGAACGAGTTTGCAGGAACCGTAAGGAGGCAGCAAAGGATCGCACATCGTGCGCAGAACCCCGACAAGCAGGGTTACTGGCACGAATGACCCGACAAATGTGGCGGCCTATCTGTACCTTCGAGAGCCTCCTACCAGTCCGAGGAGACACCCACACAGCAGTACCCGAAGTCGGAGCCACAGACTCAACATAGGAGTGCAAGGCCTGCACCGGGCACAACACATGGTGAGTATGCCCACGCTTTAAAGCCTGGATGGTAAAAGGCTTGAAAACGTGGGTCTCTCTCTCATTCTTGGCAACAAAATGAGGGGAGGGGGCTAACGTGACGACATTCAAGGACGGGGAGAATCGCATGCATTCCTGGGACCGCGACATGGCAGCTAGTTCAGACACCCTATCCCCAGTGGCCAGAGCGACAAGGAAGAGTGTACGCTCGAGCAACTGAACCGGTGTAGTGTCCCGTGTATATGTGTGAGAAGCCAGAAGGTCCAGAGCACGCCCCAGATCCCACTGAGGAGGGATCTGGCGCGGAGGCGGTCGCTCCCTGAAGGCAGCCTTCATGAAGGAATCCAGCTCCTTCGGTGGAACGACCAGCCCAGTGACGGACTCAAAGACCTCCCGGATGGCAGACAAGTGGTTACGTATAGTGTTGACTTGAGAGCGACGTGTACGGAAGAGGTGAAACAAGTAGTGTAGGACGAGGGAAGGAGAGCTAACAGTCTGGTGAGTGTCCTGTATCCACCTAGTAAAAGACCTCCAGTGGGACTCGTAAGTCCCCCAAGTCGAAGACGTCCATGAACGCTTCAGGAAGTCAGTCAGGTCCCGTCCGTGGACTGGGAGCCACCGCGCCTCACGAACATCCACGATGCGAAGGCCAACGAGGTCCGCAGGTCGCCAACCTGGCTCAAGTGGAAGTTTGAGAGAGGGAGAGGGACCGGACTCGGGCACCACCGCTTCAACTGGGAGTACCAAGCCTGGGCCGGCCACAGAGGCGCTATCAGCCAGACTCTGCCGCGGTACAGCCGCAGTCGCGCGAGGACTTTGCACATCAACAGTGCATCTGGTGGCGGAAATATGTATATCGACTGCCACCTGTTCCAGTCTTCCATGAAAGCGTCCGGACCCCCCTCCGGAGTGCGAGTCCGGAGGGACAGGTACTGAGGCAACTTGCGCGTCTCCTTCGATGCGAACAAGTCGACCTCCGGAACACCCCAGGAAGCTGCGAGGTCGTCGAATACAGTCTGTTTCATTGCCCATTCTACAAGAACGCCCCGTCCTCGCGACAGGGCGTCCGCCCACAGGTTGGCAGTCCCGGGCAGGTAGGAGGCGTGCAGGGAGATGTTGTGTCGGTTCGCGAGGAAGAACAACTTCTCTGAGATCCCCAACAGAGTCAAAGACCTGGAGGACCCCTGCTTTTGGATACAGTGGACAGCTGTCTGATTGTCCATCCTGAAGGCCACCGACTTTCCCCGAAGGGCCAGCGCGTGGTCCCTCAGGAAGAACAAGGGAACCAACAGTTCGAGGGCATTGATGTGTAGGTGTGTGTGTCCCACCCATCTGCCGTGATGTTGATGTCCCAGGTTTGATTGGTAACCCCACCCTACCTCGCTCGACGCATCTGTATCTACCCAGATCGTCGGCGGGGGGGCGGTCCAGGGCACAGCCGCAGAGAGCGTGCCCCGAGCAACCCAGTGTCCTAAGTGTCTGTGAATGGTACGCGGGATCGGCATGAGCCGATCCATAGGGGCCAACGGAAAAACCTTGTTGCCCATGAGTATCAGGCGGCGCAGCCTGAGCCTCCCTAAGGGAATGGTCAGAGCGGCCCAATTCAGCGAACCCACTAACGAGTCCCAGATCCTCCTCGTGAGGGAGACCGAGTGCAACACGGCGAAGACCTTCCTGCGAAGTTTCACCGCGTTTGGCTGACTCTGGGTCACTGTAGCGTTGGTCAGATCCCATTCGAGACCTACCCACGTCACGACACGCGACGGGGTCAGGCGCGACTTGGGAATATTGATTTTGAACCCTAACTGTGTGATGTGTTGAACTACTGTGAGGGTGTCGTGGACGCACTGTTCTAGGGTGTCTGAAACTATCAACCAGTCGTCCAAGTAAAACAGGATCTGGAGGCCGCCCCTGAGGAGAGGATCCAGAGCCTGCTTTACCAGTTTCGAGAAGATCCGCGGCGCGATGTTGAGACCGAAGGGAAGTCTGTCGAACATGAACACACGATCGGAAGTCTGAACGGCCAAGAATCGCTGGAAACGAGGATGGATCGGAACGTGCCAATACGCATCCTTGAGGTCCAGCGACACTACCCACGACAGAGGTCGCAGGGCCAGTCGTACCTGGTGCACCGTCAGCATCCGAAACCGTGTGTTCACGATGTGCCCGTTGAGGGCCGACAGATCCACCACCGGTCGCATCGCGTCGCAGTCCTTCTTTGGTACCAGAAAAACACGGGAGAGGAAAACCGGTAGACCGGCTTTCACCTCCTTGACGATTCCCTGCTCGTGCATGGATGTAATCACGTCGGCCACCTCCGAAGAGACAGGCCGGCTTCGTTGACAAGAGCTGAGTGGGGGTCTGGACTTCCATCTCCAGGTTAGACCCCTCCGTGCAATCTTCCGCCCCCACGTCCCTCGTGGCCACCGAAGGGCGCAAGGGCGAAAATAACCTGTGGGAGCCCCCGAGATGAGGTGAGCGACCCTTTCTGCGAGGCGAGAAGGAGAACAAGGAGGAGACCGACCTGGAGAACCTACACATTTTTTGACGTGGAGGGTCCCCCGGTACGGTCCCTGCGGTCATAAGAGCCACGTTGACCACCCCTACCCCCCCCACCTCGCCGAAAAGGGCGGGTCACCCCATCCCCTGTCCGTCGTGTGTCAGACCCCGTCGAAGTGCGGCCGGAAGTGGAAGGCTGGCCAGCCCCTTCTCGGCGGGGATGAAAGGGAGCAGGAGCAGAAGTGCGAGGCGGAACCGACGCTCTGGCCGGCAACTTCCCTTTCCTGCGCCCTTTCTTGGCGGCAGCAGTGGCGGCAGCACCCCGAAGGGGACCAGCAGAAGGACGGGACTGCGAAGACCCCGGTCGCGACACAGCGCGTCTTTGCGTGTCGTAAGCAGGGTCCGCCGACAGAGAAGCGTAGCGTTCCCAAGCATCCTGCGCAAAAAGCCCCGATGTATATAGCTCAGAGTATAATAGACCCTGACGAATATCCAAAGGGGCCTTCCGGCAGAACGAGGACCTTACCGTCTGGCGTTGTCGAGTTGCCTCGCACAAAACCGCCTTCAGCTCGGGAACCAAAGACACCGCGAGCTGAAGGTGGATCCGCCGAACGTGGTCCAAGCCCTCGCGAAGATCGCCAGGTGCAGTCGCCTCGATAAGTCGCAGGTGGTGAACAGACGTCTGGAGGGAACCTAAAAGACAAGACAATAAGTTCGCCACCCTCTGCCGCAAGGTAAAATCCCTGTCGACAGAGGACTTATCTGGGTGGGAGAAGAACGGGTTAGCAATAGCACAAATTTCAAGTTTGGGAGCGCTAATCCAGGACCAGAACTTGCCATCCAATCCGCCGACAGATACCAGAGGAGGCAAAAGCAGTGACGACTCTGGGGGAGGGACTGAAATAGATCTGTCGACGGAACGGTTGGCAAAGTCTAAGGCCTCAGCAAACCAGGCCTCCAATGGGAGAGGGTTATCGAGCACGACGGCCAAGCCAGGCTTACCGTCGTCGCACAAACCCGTCCCATAGGAGGACAGTCCCGTTAACACAGCCAGGGACTGAACATCCTGAAGGATGTCCTGGCGGCTGAAGTCTGACCAGAGCTTAGTCCGAGGAGCAGACGGGGGCTTGGGCTTCACCGAGAAGTACTGAAGGTCAGTCCTTGTCGGGTACGCCCGCACCTCCACGTCGGCCACCTGACCATCCACCCTGATCGCCCTGAACTGCATTTTGTCATTGATTTGGACCGACCAGTCCAAAGGTAGGGCCCTCTCACCTGACGGGAAGTCGGTAGCACGCTCCGGGTGGGAGGCCTGCACCCCCTTCCAAACAGCCAAGGAGCCATAGAGGAGCGGCATAGTCCGCGACGGGACCTTGGCCTTTTGGATGGGGGGCAAGCGCGGACCCTGCCCTAGCAGACGGAGGACCCCCGCATGTGAGACAGTAGGGGCAACCACCTGAGCCAGGGCAGGAGCAGTACTAGCCGACGACCGGGCAGGCGGAGAAGCAGGGCGAGAAGGAATGTGGTCCACCGCAGAGGGGAGGGGGACCAAAGCAGGGGCAGGTTGGGTGAGGCGCTGAGGTTGTGTCACCGCCAAGAAGCGCGATAAGAGGGATTCTTGCATCGCCTCCAAGCGCGCGTCGAAGTGAGACACAACCCACCCCTGCATAGCCGAAAATCGATCCGAGAGAGGCGACCCCCTCGAAGATAGTTCGGCCCGCAGGGGCGAGCGTGAGCGAGAGCGAGACCCACGACACGAAACAGCAGCGTCGCGGCCCAAAGAAGGCGAGCGACGACGGCCGTGACGGTCCTGAGGGTCTCGTTCCCGATCACTAACGCCCGAGGGGGAAACATCACCATCCCCCTCTTCCAGCGACACGTCAGCCCCCGAGAAAGGGGACCCCGAAACCTCGCTATACTCCACCGAGTCAAGCGGCGGGGTACCCTCACGGGGAGCCGGCAAGCGAAGATCAGGAATAGAAGAAGGAAGAGGAGCAGGATGACGGGAGGGGGAAGGCTGGCCGGGTGAAAGGAGGTCAGAAGGAGCCGCGGGGGGAAACAGAGCAAGGATCCCCGGGGCTGAGAGAACAGGGCGGCCCGACACCGAGGCGGAGGAGGGAGGAACCTCCACCTTGGGACGAGACCGAGAAGGAAGAAGAGGCACTGAAGCAGGAGAAGTAGGAGGAGAAGCAACTACATCCTGGCGGACCCTCCTGGACAGAGTAGAAGGAGGGAGCAGAGGGCCAGCTACAGCATGAACATCCGCGCGAGTAGAGGACAAATGAAGAGGACGTCTTTTGTGCAGGGGAAGCGGGCGGAAGGTAGTAGAGCCCCTATCCGGAGAGGCCAGGGGAGGGCGTACAGGGGCAGAGACGCTAAACCCGGCCTCAGGGCGAGAACCATGACGAGGGCGAACGGCGGAGTCAAGGTGAGCAGGCGGACGAGGAGGGGCAGTAGAGGACGAGCGGCGAGGAGAGCGAGAGCGTGGACGGAGCTGGGGATCCACCCGACGATGCGACGACCGACCACGGGACCCAGGGAGGAGGGCCCGAGCAGGGAGAGGGCCAGGTAAACGGCCCCCAGACGGGTCAGGGATGCCCAGGGCGACGCGGATCCGGTCGTCAACAAAGGCCGGGGAACGGTGGCCCACAGTCCTGATGTGGTGGGAGACCACCGCCCACACAGACTGAAGGGATGCAGAGGCCACCGCCGCGTCAGAGGAACCAGGGTGATGGTCCACCACATCCACCAGGTCCATACACGGCCCACACAAAGCCGGGAGGTAGGCCGTAGAGGACACACATTGAGAATGTCGCAAGCAGGACCTGTGGCAGTCCAAGCACGGGGAGCCACAGCCCTGGCGAAAGCAAGGCATCCCACCTGCAATGGAAGAACACACACCATAAGCAGCACGTTGACGGAGTAAGTGAAGATAATGTCCAATAAAAACCAGGGAATGAGCATGGGTAAACAGGAACACACACGCAAACTGGAAGTCGTACTCACTCTAAACCGGGAGCACCGATGGAGGTGAGGAGGGCGGGTGAGGCGGAAGAGCACAAGCAGAAACCTGCAAAGATGGAGAAAGTGTTAACCACCACTCAACACCTCACATGCAGGGTCCACAACACCAGGCAAGTGCATACACCAATATAGTACCAGGCAACAAGATGACACAAAAAAGGGTCACCGGGAAAGCCAACTATAACCGCAAATTTGCGGGCCAATGGAGGCATAACCGTACCGACACAACCCTCCCGCCTCACCGCGAGACCCCCCAGCGATCTCCGCAAATTTGCGGGGAGCCGAATCGTCCGTGGACCGAATCGAGCACTCCGCAAATTTGCGGGACCGGCCGAGATGGTCCGGCGCCGAAAAAGCGAGAGGAGCGTCTAGGTAATACCAACACAGGCCCAGAAAAAAGCGTCAACTCCTTATGACTCCAAGCGACGATGGCCATCAAGCTGAGCAGTGTCTTCCTTGAATATCCTGACTCAACCGGTCAAGGGAGAGGCAAGGAAGACACACCAGGGGAGAGGAGGCACATCCCCCAGGAACCACCCCACCCACAGAGATAGAGCAAAGCCCATGAGGAGAAGTGGCAGGAAGGGTGGTTCGGCACAAACAGGGGCCCCCGTAGGGTACCCCAGGATTGGGCAAAAGGGAATGAAAGGATGGAGGTGAAAACAGTAAGGGAACACAAAAAACCAGTAAAAGAAACTGGCGAGAAAAAGGGAGGCCTAGCCGTGAGGAGAGAATGTGTCAGGGGCGAAAAACCCTGTGGTGTGAGGGAGAGGCCCCCATAGGGTACCCCTGGATATCACGAACCACCAAGCGCCCAGGCCCTGGAGACACAGTGAAGGCTCGTAAGGGGGGACTCGGGAATAACGCTAATAATGCGGCCGACACAAACCCTACAAACAGCACCGCCACCACGAAATCTCAGATTGTGAACCAACTGTACACCTAGGCTATGAAAAAATGAAAACTCATAGGGCATAGCAATTCCTGAATGAGAAACAAGCTAGGCTAAAATAAGCTAAACTATGCCCAGACTAACAGGAAAAAAGAATATGAAAAGAGAAAGGAATGAAAAACACATACGAGGAACGCCAGGCGCCCCCGTACCTTCGGTAGCTATTTCCACACGCGTCTCCATTAAACACACTGAGGAGCCCATTTACGTGTGTCCTAGATCACGTAACATCTGTCTAACAAAAAGAAGGCCAGAAAAGCCGAAACGAACCTAAAACAGGGTGAATTGAAGGAGCACAACAAAAGCGGACTCAACAATGGCGACGCGTGAAAAAATGATAACAAGAGAGGGTCGCTCATGCGCACGTTCGACAGGGATCGGCGCATGACGGAACACGGGATGGGCCTTGAGCGGTAACTAAGGTAAACCCCTTTTTCTTCTCTTCTATACTTTTTTCACCTTCGGTGGTAGTTTTGGTTAATGTACAACGTCTCCTAGAGCAAGATAAGGAGTAGACTCTAGACGTTTTCTTTTTAACCGCGGTTGGAATGACGACATAGCAGTCAAAATAGACAAGTCGTCATTGCAATTAGGTTAATAGCCTTGACGTTGGATTTGCCAAGACTACTAACAAATAGTCAACATTCGATGATCAACATTTTTCTGGCAACATTTCTGGAGTATTTCGCCCTGGTATCGTAAACTAGACTGATGGTAGATGAATTTTGGTAACCGAACTATCTTAAAAGTTGACCTAATAAGCTGCCAGACCAGTGTTAAGGATAAAATGTGAACCGGCCTCCCAATATAAGTATAGAAGGGTAAATCACTATCAATATATCCAATTACTGTATTGTATATAAATTAAGTAACACCCTGTTCTTAACATTAATCATCACCTACAAACCTCAATGCACTTGAATACACTAATGAAAGCATATGGTCCTCCCGGGATTCCAACTCGGGACACCACACCCAGAACATAAGCACCTAAACCATTACACCACCAACACCTTTTTTTAGATTACAATTCATTCCGGCCCCTAGTCACACCGGCCTCCCTGTATACAAACCACACGGATATAATATATGAAAGATATAGTCGATTATATTTAGTTTAGGAAGGAATTTGATTATTGTGGGAGTCAAGAGAGTTCAGTTGATTTTCTGATGGCCTTATAAAATAGAATACAACAACAAAATTATCTCTCTCTCTCTCTCTCTCTCTCTCTCGGTAATTCTGTACTTATCCGGATGCTCCCTCTCGCCCAACCCCTCGAAACCCACAGAAAAGAATTGAGTTTTGGGCATAGACTAAACAAAATTGATACAGGATATGTTGAGCCCCCCCCCCCCCCCCCTCACCCAACACACACACACACCACAGTAAAGTGAAAAGTTTCCCCGGATACTGAAAGGATTTAACAGCGTATCCAAGACAAGTAGCCCTACAGACACGGTGGACACCCCTTGAAATCCTCACAATGCAAGAGGACAACACGGCATGGGGGGCATCTCGAACCAGAACAGTGACAACAACCAACACTTAAGCTCCTCCCCACACCACACACAGCGCGCAAGTCTCCCACGCAGTCCTAGCAACCAACCCAGTATGTCCTTAGCAACGCACACAACATGTCCCTAGCAACCCAAATATATCCCTAGGAACGGCATGGAGGCATCTCGGACCAGAGCAGTGACAAGCAACCAACACCTCGACTCCTCCCCCACACCACACACAGCGCGCAAGTCTAGCACGCAGCCCTAGCAACCAACACATGTCCATAGCAACCCACACGTCCATAGCAACCCTCACCACATGACCCTAGCAACCCTCACCACATGACCCTAGCAACCTACACGTCCATAGCAACCCTCACCACATGACCCAGCAACCTACACGTCCATAGCAACCCTCACATGGCCCTATGCACTCTGGAGAGGACCAGTCCTCACCCGACAGGGCATAGTTATTTCACCTGGTAGGCTTCCCAAACCCTCAGCCTAAACAGCAGGGAAGGGTCCAAGGAAGTCCCATCTTCTGATACGCTAGTCCATAGAATAGCGAGAGTTTTGACCAAAGTAATTATAGGGCCGGAGTTACTGGAACCGGAAGATCTGTGGGCCGGAGTGACTTGTTTCCCTTTTTGTATACCCTTTCAATACCAGTTTATTAATGTTTTTCTATCCACCTCCCTCCCTCCGTACTCCATTTATGGCCCACCCACCCTCCTCCCTCTCGTCCTCCCCACTGCATTCATCCCCCTGCCCTCCCCACTGCTTTCATCCCCCTTCCTCCCTCCCTCCCTCCCCACTGCATGCATCCCTCCCTCCCTCATCCCACTACATCCATCTCCCACCTTCCCTCCCTTCCTCCCCACTACATCCATCTCCCACCCTCCCTCCCTTCCTCCCACTGCATCCATCCATCCCTCAATACTCAGTGGACAGTATGCAGTTGCTATGTGTTTGTATTATATTCCACTAATTGTTTTAATATCAATTATTGTGGTGTAATAATGTGCTAATACTTTTCATTGCTATCTCAACTAATAACACACCATATTAACTGGCTAGGCATACGATATATCTATAGTAACTACCACCGACAATGATAGGGGTTGTGTATGTGTAGGGTCCGTAGACTTTATCACTTTAATGCTATACCGGTACACACTTAACTCTTAGACGATACCATGACGCTTTTTCTGTTTTCGGGCTATTATTAGATGATTTTATTCAGATTGGGAAGGGCATATGGAAGCCAGAGGGTTAGTTGAGATAGTCTTTACCCATATAATTCCCACATATACTTCCTAAATTATATTAAATCGTCTATCGATAGCCAGAATAAACTGTTAAAATGCGTCACAATCTTCAAAGGGTTAAATAATCAAGGATATGGAAGAGGTGTATGTATGTATGTATGTATGTATTTATTTAATGGGCTGAACGTCATGCAATCTGAATACTAATGAGGCTAAACATGAGGGAGAAGTGGACCAGAAAAACGACCCATCTCCCCTTAATGCATTTTTATTTTACCGGTATTAGAAATCTGACAATGTTACTAATGATTATAATTCTTCCTTCCAGAATGTGTGGGTTTTGGTGCTTACGTATTAACTGCCAACGCTACCACCACCACTACGACTACTGCCATCACCGCTACCACCACAACTACTACCACGGCTACTACAACGGCTATCACAACTACTACCACCACGACTACTACTGCGACTACTGCCAACACCGCTACCACCAGAACGATCACTATTAACTGTCAACGCTACCATCACGACGACTACTGCCAACACCGCTACCACCACAACTACAACGACTACCACCACAGCTACCACAACTACTACCACAGGTACCATTACCACCACTAACCACCAACACTAAGGTGCCGGCCGAGTGGAATGGGTGGATAAGGGTGACAGCTGGAGTAATCTGCTATAGAAGGGTTTCTGCAAAAGTGAAAGCGAAAGTATACAAGACGGTAGTGAGACCAGCTATGGTGTACGGTATGGAGACGGTGGCATTGGCAACAAGACGGGTGGCAGAGTTGGAGGGGTAGCAGAGTTGAAGATGCTGCGATTTTCTTTTGGAGTGACAAGGATGGACAGAATTAGAAATGAGTATATTAGAGGGACAGCGCATGTACGACGGGACAAAGCGAGAGAGGCGAGATTGAGCCGGAAGGTGGTTTGGACATGTGCAGAGGAGGGACGTATGTTGGGAGAAGGATGCTTGGGATGGAGCTACCAGGCAAAACTAAAAGAGGAAAGCCAAAGAGGAGGATCATGGATGCAGTGAGAGAGGACATGTTGGTGTGATAGCAGGGGACAGCGTGAGATGGAGGCGAGTGATCTGCTGTGGCGACCCCTAAGAGAAACAGCCGAAAGAAGATCACCAACACTACGACTACCACCACAGGTACCACAACTACCACGACTACAACCACAGCTACCACGACTACAACCAGATACCACAACTACCATCACTACTACTACCACGGCTGCCACAGCTCCCACCCCCATTAAAACCACTACAGCTACCACAATTACCGCCACTACCACTATAATCACCTCAACTACTACCACCACGAAAATGGTTACCACTATAACCACCACTACTATTTCCACCACGGCTACCACAACTATGTCTACCACCACCACCACTACCGCCACAGCTACTACCACGGCTACCACCATATCAGCTACCACAACTACAACCACTACTACAACCACTACTACAACCACTACGTTTACTACCTCGGCGACTACCACCACCACGACTACCACCATTAATTACAGTTAAGAGAAAACAAAAATCAAATGAAATAAACATCTCTACCGAAACTAGTACCAGTGCCATCTATACCACAACCACCACCACCACTACCACAACAACCACCACCACCACTACCACAACAACCACCATCACAACAACCACCACCTGCTACCACCACCACTACCACTTGTACGATCTCTACCACCAATATAACAACCACCACCACCACCACCACCACAACCACCACCACTACCTCAACAACCACCAATACCACCTCAACAACCACCACTACCACAACAACCAGCAGAACATCTCGACCACAACTACCACCAGTACGATCTCCACCATTACGACCACCACTACCACAACTAACCCAAGGTAAGTTATTGATCCCTTGGTATAAGGCTAAATTTAACCCTTTGAAGATTATGACGCAGTTTAGCAGTTTTTCTGGCTGTCAAGAGACGATTTTATACAGCTTAGGAAGGATCTGTTGGAATTATTGAGGTAAAAGACTATCTCAACCCTCCTAACTTACGCAGAGTTGATGAATAGATAATCACACACATTAACTTAACCCTTTCAAGATCCAAGACGCATTTCTTTTGTTTTCTGGTAATTATTAGACGATTTTATTCAGATTAGGAAAGGTATATGGAGGTCAGAGGGTTGATTGAGATAGCCTTTACCCTTTCAATACCCACAGATCCTTCCTAAGCTGCATAAGATCGTCTAATGATAGCCAAAATAATCGGCTAAAACGCGTCAGAGCTTCAAGGGGTTAAAAAATCAAGGTTTAGAGTGCGTGGATAGTCAGTACTTTAATACTAAGTTCTTCTTTTATATTACGTTTTTCGTTTGTTATAGATTAATCTGAGACAGAATGTATAAATAAGTAGCACATTGCGTAAATACAAAATTTTACCAATTACCAGTACTTAGTTACAAATGGACTTTCAAATTTGAGACTGAAAATTTCGATTCTTGGCTCCGGGAAGGCGAATTTGGAGAAACTGACACAAGTCCAGCAAATTAAAATGTAGAGAAGGTAGGCTAAAATGATGTGGTAAATCGATTGGTGTAGGTTAGAAAGGTGTAGCGTTAATTTTGGGCGTAGTAAATTCGGGCGTTTTGGGAAGTTATTGGGCCAGACAGCCAGACTAGCCCAGCGCGCGGGGATCACCAAGTCCTTTATTATTTGTATTATTTGGTTATTATTGAATATTATTTATTTGTTAAGGGTGTTTATGAAACGGACTATATTATTGAGTGCATATTTGTGTGAATATACCACTAATTTCAACCACATTTACTTATAATTCACGTTTTATGAATAAAGCGGCACTAATTTATTCGTAACTTTCTTAAAATACACAAATTTAAAAATCTGAAAAAATGAATTTCTAGAAATAAATCGAACTACCTATTGTCAAAGTCTCAAGCTTGTAACTCAAAAACTACAAAAGTTACTGGACTTTCAAATTTGTGACTGAAAATTTCGATTCTTGGCTCAGGGGAAGCGAATATAGAGAAACTGACACAAGTCCAGCAAAGAAAAAAGTATAAAGAAAGTCTACAATGATGCGGTAAATCCTCTAAAATGATGCGGTAAATCCATTGGTGTAGGTTAGAATGCTGTAGCGTTATTTTGGGCGTGGTAATTTCGGGCGTTTTTGGGCGACTCAGGCAGCCAGCCAGCCCCACTACCAATGCGCGCGCTACCGTTTTCTATACAACCCAGTTCAGCAGAGACATTTATATGCAACTCGGTTCTTTGTACTGTCAACATATCCTGCAGTTTGTAAATACTTTCACGCATTTATGACGCAGAGGTTGCCAGATTAGCAATACAAATTTGAGTTCTCTCACTCTTATAATTACCTCTCCAAAATTAGTTTTCTGCCCACAGCTAACTCAAAGACAACTACAGAGGTTGAAGTAACTAAACTAAAGGTTTCTAAATACCCCTGATGGTAACAATGGCTTTAACATATCCCCAATAGGCTCAAAATCGCGTCATATGCGTGAAAGGGTTAGTCTTTATTTAATTAATTTTAAAGATCCGTACTTTTGTTAATGTTTCTCAGTCGCGTATTATAGTGATTAATAGTCCTTATTACTAATATTTAGAACCGGTACTATTAACTATTAATAGTCCTTATTACTAATATTTAGAACCTGTACTATTAACTATTTCGTAGTCGAATATTCTAATCGATTATTAATTATTTTTATTTTTCTCTTTTTCAGGATTTGAGTTGTTGCCTGCCAACTCTACGCAACTGCCAACACTGCTAGATAATGGACTCTGCCAACACATCCCAACCTCCTACTGCCAACACATCCCAACCTACCAACTGCCAACACTGCGAGATAATGGACTCTGCCAACACATCCCAACCTCCTACTGCCAACACATCCCAACCTACCTACTGCCAACACTGCGAGATAATGGACTCTGCCAACACATCCCAACCTCCTACTGCCAACACATCCCAACCTACCAACTGCCAACACTGCGAGATAATGGACTCTGCCAACACATCCCAACCTCCTACTGCCAACACATCCCAACCTACCTACTGCCAACACTGCGAGATAATGGACTCTGCCAACACATCCCAACCTCCTACTGCCAACACATCCCAACCTACCAACTGCCAACACTGCGAGATAATGGACTCTGCCAACATATCCCAACCTCCTACTGCCAACACATCCCAACCTACCAACTGCCAACACTGTGAGATAATGGACTCTGCCAACACATCCCAACCTCCTACTGCCAACACATCCCAACCTACCTACTGCCAACACTGCGAGATAATGGACTCTGCCAACACATCCCAACCTCCTACTGCCAACACATCCCAATCTACCAACTGCCAACACATCCCAATCTACCAACTGCCAACACATCCCAACCTACCAACTGCCAACACTGTGAGATAATGGACTCTGCCAACACATCCCAACCTCCTACTGCCAACACATCCCAACCTACCTACTGCCAACACTGCAAGATAATAGACTCTGGCAACACATCCCAACCTCCTACTGCCAACACATCCCAACCTACCTACTGCCAACACTGCCAACCAACACATCCCAACCTACCAACTGCCAACACTGTGAGATAATGGACTCTGCCAACACATCCCAACCTCCTACTGCCAACACATCCCAACCTACCAACTGCCAACACTGCGAGATAATGGACTCTGCCAACACATCCCAACCTCCTACTGCCAACACATCCCAACCTACCAACTGCCAACACTGCGAGATAAACTCTGCCAACACTCCCAACCTCCTACTGCCAACACATCCAACCTACCAACTGCCAACACTGCAAGATAATGGACTCTGCCCACCTCCTACCCAACACATCCCAACCTACCAACTGCCAACACTGTGAGATAATGGACTCTGCCAACACATCCCAACCTCCTACTGCCAACACATCCCAACCTACCTACTGCCAACACTGCGAGATAATGGACTCTGCCAACATATCCCAACCTCCTACTGCCAACACATCCCAACCTACCAACTGCCAACACTGTGAGATAATGGACTCTGCCAACACATCCCAACCTCCTACCAACACATCCCAACCTACCTACTGCCAACACTGCGAGATAATGGACTCTGCCAACACATCCCAACCTCCTACTGCCAACACATCCCAACCTACCTACTGCCAACACTGCGAGATAATGGACTCTGCCAACACATCCCAACCTCCTACTGCCAACACATCCCAACCTACCAACTGCCAACACATCCCAACCTCCTACTGCCAACACATCCCAACCTACCAACTGCCAACACTGTGAGATAATGGACTCTGCCAACACATCCCAACCTCCTACTGCCAACACATCCCAACCTACCTACTGCCAACACTGCTAGATAATGGACTCTGCCAACACATCCCAACCTCCTACTGCCAACACATCCCAACCTACCAACTGCCAACACATCCCAACCTACCAACTGCCTGGGGTGAGTTACTGCTTAATTTATTACAATATATATAGTTATATACTCTGTTCGCGACAAGTAGACAAGTAGACAAGTAATGAGTTTCTTTTTCACAAATTGAATGTTGAACAAGTACGAGAAATAGGAAATATTATTATGTTTTTTACATCTAAACTCAATTAATGAAGTCAACAAATACATGTGGCACTCCGAGGACTCGAACCCAGGATACTCACATCGAAATTCCGCGGACTATGCATTATGCTATCAAGACACATATACAAATATAGGTAGCGCCAGCGAACTTGACAATAATGTTGACCCCTTAACCTCTGAAGCTCTGACGCGTTTTAGCAGTATATTTTGGTTATCATTAGACGATTTTATGCAGCTTAAGAAGGATCTGTGGGTATTAAAAGGGTAAAGACTCTCTCAATCAACCCTCTGACTTCCACATACCCTTCCTAATCTGAATAAAATCGTCTAATAATTGCCAGAGCACAGAAAAGAAATGCGTTTTGGAGCTTGAAAAGGTTAACTGCTTATAACTCGAAATTAATGAAAGCAATCGGGCTGACGTTTCTATCATTTGGGAAGAGTCCACCAAGAAATAGGTGTGTGAATATTTACAGCCAGTTTGCTCTAGGCCCTTTTGAGTTACAGAGAGGTCAGAGATCAAGATTATTGTATAAGAATTCTGACTTGTTGAAAAAAGTGCGATTTGTGGACTTACGAATGTGGATAGAGAAAACCTGTGACAAGTTGTATAAAAAAACGTTTAATGAAAGGGTTAAATTATGCGGTAAATCGAATGGCATAAGTTAGAAAAGTGTAGGTTAATTTGGGCGTGGTGAATTAGGGCGATTTTAGCTGGACTTTGCACCAGGCAGCCAGAGTGCGTGGATCACCAAGTACTTCAATATCTACATTATTCAGTTGTTATTACAGTTTCTTACTGTTGTGAATTTTCATATAGAACGGAATATATAATTAAGTGCATAATTGTGTGAAGGAACAACTGCTTTCAACCACATTTACGTATAGTTCACGTTTCATTTGTAAAGCTGCACTAATTTATTCATATCTCTCGAACAAAATACAAATTGAAAAATCTGAGAAAGTGCATTTCTCTGAACAACTAGAACTACTCATTGTCAAAGTCTCAGCCTTGTAACTCGAAAATTGCAAAAGTTAATGGACTTTCAAATTTGTGACTGAAAATTTCGATTCTTGGCTCAGGGGAGGCGAATTTGGAGAATCTGACACAAGTCCAGCAAAGAAAAAAGTATAAAGAAAGTCTAAAATGATGCGGTAAATCCATTGGTGTAGGTTAGAATGCTGTAGCGTTATTTTGGGCGTGGTGATTTCGGGCGTTTTAGGCGTTTTTGGGTGACTCAGGCAGCCAGCCAGCCCCAGGACCAACGCGCGCACTACCGTTTTCTATACAACCCAGTTCAGTAGAGACGTTTAAATGCAACTCGGTTCTTTTGTACTGTTAACATATCCCGCAATATTATTGATAATTAGACATAATCAGAAAGTTTATAACTATTCCTTTCATTATTGATGCTTGATAATTACCATCGTATTTCGTTGCTTACCTCGCATTACTGAAAAACATTCCATTTGTGAAAAATAGTAGTTTTATTTATGATTTATGTGAGCTCTCATCTTGGTAATCTATTGCCCAAATTAATTTATTGTTTCTTGTTTTCAGGATCTGCTTGTGAACTCTGCCAGCTCTACGAGACTGCCAACAACTATGGACTCTACCAACACACCACAAGCTACCAACACCATCCCCTAACTATGGACTCTGCCACCACAACCTACGAACTGTCTGGGGTGAGTTACTGCCCAACTCATTATACTCTGTGCATGACACATAGGCCAATAATCAGTTTTTATTTCCACAATTTGAAAGTTAAAAAGTTTACTAGAAATATGCATCATAATCGTCGCTGAATAATTAGTATCTTATTTCCATATGTTAATGTAACTGTTGAACATTCAAAGACAAAACTAATTACTGGCCTACTTGTCGTGAACATAGTATTGTTTAATTGATTATATATGATCTCAGCGCTTGTCAATCTATTGCCCAAATTAATGTTTTGTTTCTTGTTTTTCAGGATTGGGGTGGCTGCCCGTGGACTCTGCTGCCTGTGGACTCTGCTGCCTGTGGACTCTGCTGCTTGTGGACTCTGCTGCCTGCGGACTCTGCCGGTTGCTGCCTTAGGACTCTACCGCCGCTGCTAGAGACTGCCCACGCCACTAAGATTCAAGGGGAGTGATAGTTGTGTTTTGTTTGTAGTTAGTTGTAGTTAGATGTAGTTAGTAGTAGTTAGTTGTAGTCGTAGTATGTAGTCGTAGTGGTGGTGGTAGGTTTAGGAGGTTAGGAGGGGAGGGTAGGTTAGGAGTAGTCGTAGTTCGTAGTAGTCGTAGTAGTAGTCGTAGTAAGTAGTCGTAGTATGTAGTCGTAGTATGTAGTCGTAGTATGTAGTCGTAGTAAGTAGTCGTAGTATGTAGTCGTAGTATGTAGTCGTAGTATGTAGTCGTAGTAAGTAGTCGTAGTTAGTAGTCGTAGTATGTAGTCGTAGTATGTAGTCGTAGTAAGTAGTCGTAGTAAGTAGTCGTAGTAAGTAGTCGTAGTTAGTAGTAGTCGTAGTAGTCGTAGTAGTAGTCGTAGTATGTAGTCGTAGTAAGTAGTCGTAGTTGCATGGTATGAATGGTGTGTGTTAGGTTAGGCTAATCTATTTTTCCCTTTCAGATGAGATAGGTTTTATTACCTTTACTCTAATCTTTGCTATTTTTCTTATTACTTCACAGTTTTGTTGCTTTGATGATGTCCCCTCTCCCCCCCTTCTTCCCCGAGTTGGTTCCCTCCTTCAGCTTCAATATTTTGCTTTGCTTTAATTTCAATAATGATTGTATTTGCCTTAAATGTAACTTATGATATATTCTATCACTTGAATTCATAACTCTGTATTTGCTATTAACTTCACTTGATATAATATTGTTATATATCGTCTTTGTCACGCGAACTTTGCTTAATAAAAAAAAAAATAACTTCTATCTTTTATTGATCACTATATTATAAGCTATGACTTTTATAACTGATAAAAACTTAGAAAAATAGTTCTCAATTATAAATAAAGTTCCAATATATGGACTTAGAAAAAATAAATGAAAAGAGAACTTATAAAATAAAACAATTAACTTAGAAAAACTCTAGTTCTCAATTATAAATAAAATTCCAATATATGGACTTAGAAACAAAAATAAATAAAATATGAAACTATACACATAAGAGAACTGAGAAAATATACTGAATATGAAGAGAACTTAGAAAAAATAGTTCTCAATTATAAATTAAGTTCCAATATATGGACTTAGAAAATATACTGAATATGAAAAGAACTTAGAAAAACTATACTTGAATAACTTAAAGTAATAATTATATATAACTTAAAAATATAATGAACTTGTAATAACAGAAAAAATATATAATGGATATTAAAAAGAATATATAGACTTAGTATTTTATTGATCAGTCAGACATACATTTGTATAATATCTTACAAAACACTGTACATACAGTATATAAACTTTAAATAACAGGACAAACAAAAATATAATGGATATTAAAAAGAATATATAGACTTAGTATTTTATTGATCAGAGTCGGACATACATTTGTATATTATCTTACAAAAATCATATACTTTTAATACTTAGTTATTTTTGTATTACCCTTACTGGTTTTATATATCTTATAACAAATAAACAAAGTTTTGCTTTTATATTACGTACCTAAAGTACTTTATACCGAACTTGGCTTTGTGACCATAGTATAACTTTTGGTTCACTACATTATTTGCCCAATATTTATATGTACAGTAATTTTCTTTAAGTACATCTTTATAATTATTAATTTTCCAATAACCATTGGGCTTTCGGGAATTTTCCATATAGATTTATTTTGGATTTTAAGCTTATAATAGTTTCATTGGCAATGCAGTTGGCATTTTTTATAATTCTTAATCATTGATTTCAGTTTAACTTTTGTTTAATAGCCAAGCTGTTAAGTAATACTTTTATATTTTTTTCAATGTTCTTAAGTGTGCCGTCTATATATAATTCTTCTCAGGTTCAATCTAGTTCATCAGCCAAGTTAACATGTCTACACCTGGACTATCTCCCTCTCCCACCAGGCAGTACTGAGGTAAGCCGGTGTTTTAATAATAATGTTAACTATCTACTAGTTTATAGCCTAATTCTAGCCTATTCTGTTTATGAAGTAGTGTTCAATAATTTTGACACTAGCTTATGTATAGTGGGCAGCTTTTGGGGGGAGGTTGGGGCTCCGAATTATTGCAAGTTTTTCTTCCTGTGGTGTGTGGTGTGAAGTAGTAGTGTTAAGTGGAGTAGGGATGTTGGCAAAATGAGAAAGTCGGTTGGCATTGTGATTAGTGTGTATTGGAAGTGTGATATGATTTGTGAATGCTGGCAGAGTACGTGATGAACGTAGGGTAGAGATATATTCATTATTTGAGTAAGTGTATGTTTAGGTGTTAAAAGTGTACGGTCAAATTAGGGTAAGGTAGTTATATGCCAATTAAATGTGTGTACGACTGTTGGCAAAGTAGAGTGTAGATTGTTGGCAGAGATAAGAGTTGACAATCATTGAATCTAAATGTTGGCATTGTGATTAAGTGTGTTGGCAGTATTCAGTGGTCTTGGTAATTACGTGGTGTTGGCCAAGTGGTGTATAGGTGTTGGTTAATTTAATCATTGAAGGTATAATGCAACTGGAGCTATGTACAATAAATAAGCATATGTGTTGGCAGTGAAATGTGTTGAATTGGGTTATTTGAAGTGTTGGTAGTGATATTTGATGTGTTGGCAGTGAAATTTGATGTGTTGGCAGTGAAATTTGATGTGTTGGCAGTGTACTTTGTGTGTTGACAGTGGCATTTGGTGTTTTGGCAGTGATTTGGTGTGTTCTAATATTTGTTGTGTTGGTAGTGTTCAGTGTTCTCAATATGACATGTGGTTGTCTATCAAAGTATTGCCTATGCCAAAGTTAATTGAGATCCTAAAGTTATGTGACTGGAGCTATGTGAAATTAGGATTCAATCTCGCCATCCCCATGCATTTGTTTTTACTGGCCGTATCCCATAGAACTGTTCATGTTATTTTAGGTAATGTATATATTTAAGTATTATTAGGATGTTTTATGTAATTGTAAACTATTGTATATATGTAATTACTGGGGTCACTAAGCTATATATTCCTGAACTATATATCTACTGATCTATTCTTCCCATGTAACAGGTGTATATCTACCAATGTAACTATCATAATCTATCCCATGTAACTATTGCTATTTGCCTGCTTATCCCAAACCCATGTAGCTCTTCCTACCTACCTCTCCAAGAATCTAGATATATTAGGTATTGAAAGTCATCCCTCCTCACCCTCACCCAGTCATCCCTCCTCACCCTCACCCAGTCATCCCTCCTCACCCTCACCCAGTCATCCCTCCTCACCCTCACCCAGTCATCCCTCCTCACCCTCACCCAGTCATCCCTCCTCACCCTCACCCAGTCATCCCTCCTCACCCTCACCCAGTCATCCCTCCTCACCCTCACCCAGTCATCCCTCCTCACCCTCACCCAGTCATCCCTCCTCACCCTCACCCAGTCATCCCTCCTCACCCTCACCCAGTCATCCCTCCTCACCCTCACCCAGTCATCCCTCCTCACCCTCACCCAGTCATCCCTCCTCACCCTCACCCAGTCATCCCTCCTCACCCTCACCCAGTCATCCCTCCTCACCCTCACCCAGTCATCCCTCCTCACCCTCACCCAGTCATCCCTCCTCACCCTCACCCAGTCATCCCTCCTCACCCTCACCCAGTCATCCCTCCTCACCCTCACCCAGTCATCCCTCCTCACCCTCACCCAGTCATCCCTCCTCACCCTCACCCAGTCATCCCTCCTCACCCTCACCCAGTCATCCCTCCTCACCCTCACCCAGTCATCCCTCCTCACCCTCACCCAGTCATCCCTCCTCACCCAGTCATCCCTCCTCACCCTCACCCAGTCATCCCTCCTCACCCTCACCCAGTCATCCCTCCTCACCCTCACCCAGTCATCCCTCCTCACCCTCACCCAGTCATCCCTCCTCACCCTCACCCAGTCATCCCTCCTCACCCTCCCCCAGTCACCCAGTCATCCCTCCTCACCCTCACCCAGACATTTTATTTTGTAGTTGGTTTCGTGAACTTACCGTTTCTATTATCTGGCAATGTATTCCAATATTTCAAATTTGTATTTATAATAATTTGTAAAGTTTTCTTTCAATTTATCGAGGGTATTGGCGTGTTGTAATAGTTTGTTCTATTCATTCAAAAATGAAGATTAATTAATTTAAGTTAGATTTCAAGCCTTTAATATTAGTTTAATTGGCTTTGCTATTCTTATTGATTTCAGTTTAATTTCAGTAATCGTTATCCAAAAATATTTCTGCGATATTGGATTACAATAATAATTAGTTATTTTTTTTGCATTCAAAGTTAATATGAATAACCATCAACAATATATATGATTTATCTACAATATTGGATTACATCAACAGGTTGGAATCAATAGTCAAGACTCAAATATTTTCTTTATTTTTATTAAGGTAGCGTTGTCCATTGGTCCAGGGTCCTCAGTCTGGTCGCAGCAACACATCACATCTGTAAAAAGATTAAAATATTGAGGCACCAGAAATACAGGAGTTTCAAGGAGGGGGTCGGGGGTCCTGAGGGGGGAAAAAAGGGGGGGGGGTCCTAAGGGGGGTCGAGGTGGGGTTCCTAAGGGGGGTGCTCCTGAGGGGGGAGGGGGAGGGGGGTAGAGGGGGGGGGTCCTGAGGGGGTAGAGGGGGGGGCCTGAGGGGGGGAGAGGGGGGGGGGGTCCTGAGGGGGTAGGGGTCCTGAGGGGGAGTGGGGGGGTCCTGAGGGGGGGGGGGTCCTGAGGGGTAGAGTGGGGGTCCTGAGGGACCCAGGGGTTGGTGGGGGGTACCAGGGGTAGGATGGGGGTCCTGGGGGGGGGGGGGTTCTATTTTTTTTTTGTTATATATTAATATTTTTCGTTCAGTCTCCTATATAACCATTCCACACCCGCTACGAGTTTTTCCCTTTCCCTTCCCTGGTAGTTCATCCTATCCCCATCCCAGATAGACCTTCCCTTCAGCCCTAGTTTGTTCTATTCTGTTCTATTGTGCACACTAGTTCTATTCTGTATTCTGGCTAAATCTATTATCCTCCCTCCTTCCCTGGTACATCAATACCCTCCCTGCAACACGCCCCCAAACACACATAAGAAAAGTCAGGAATATATTTGTAATGTATATTTTATTGTCAGGAAGCAGTCAAGAAGTCGTCGGTGTCAAGTATGGGATATGAGCAGACGGTATCAAGAAGGACAAACGGTAGGAGTAAAGCAGATGCAGCAGAAAAGGCTAGGCACAGCAGAACGGGCCAACGACAGCAGAACGGGTGACAACAGACAGCAGACCGAGTACATAGACAACAGACAAGGAATTAACAATGAGGTAGGAGCGAGCTTGCTATGGTTGGTCAAACAAATTGATCTGTTTTGACTAAGATTTGTTTGGTATATTATCTGTATTTATGAAGATGTTTATGTGTTGAATATATATGGAGAGATATGGAGAGATGGAGAGATATTGAGTGAGCTGGAGTATTCAGTATGAAGTTGTAGGTATTCCATTTGAGTTGGTAGGTAGTGAAGTGTGAGCATAAATTAGTGGATGGTGATGAGTCTAGTTATTGAATATGACTTTATTCAGGTTGAAAGGTGGGATTCAAACAAGATGTGGACAGACGAGAGCAAAGCGACTATTGGACACACATCAACGACTGCCACAGCATCAATGGACCCTTCAACAGTGGAGCGAGAGAGGCACCATTGCAGCGAACAGGGACGATTCGGTGAGCAAAACTAAATATTGTTGTATGGGAAAAAGAGGTCAGTCAGTCAGTCTACCTAACTTCATTAATAAGTCTAAGGGGAACAAGAGGCCCCTAAGAAAAGGAAAGAAAGAGGAGATATAAAACAGTGTGCCCATCAGAGTAGGCCACCCTTCATTCACTCCTTGATATATTCCAAATCAGTGCATCAACTTTATGATTGACATTTTACTTTACAATTACAGTATAGATCTGTATTAATGGAATTATGAAAGCTAAACAAATCATTGAAAGATTAAATATAAATAATAATTAACCAATGAAACTAATTATAACTAGTTAAATTAGATCGTAGTCTAAAATTATACCAAATTCCTGTAAAGTGCTTATCATATTGTTAATGCAATTATTGATACTAGTATTCAAGAGTTGGGCAAACACTGGAGAATAATGGTTAAAGTTTAAATTTACTCCTCTAAACAGGATTATATAACTATCCTGTAGAATTTATGTGATTACTGAAAACATTGATTTAATCACTACAAACAAAACTATGCCAGCTGTAGAACACATTTATCAAAGACTTTAATATCGGTTATCAATATTTACCTAAACAAATGGACCTTTTAAGTAAAGCATTAGGACTGCTAGTATTCTAAAGACAGGAGTCATAGGTCTAAAGTTATATCCGTTGTACGAATAGGCTTTAATACCTTTGGAGTAGTCCTAAGGAAATAATCCAATTTACAGTACAACCATTTACGTTAATATTTATCACGAGTCTAGCTAGGCATGTAGGCTTGACGTTAAGTATTGCAACAACTTATACATGAAATTACAATCCTTAGCCATGGGGGGACTGATATTTGCAGATATTTTGATAGAATCATGGGCATAACTGCTTAAAAAGAGGCATAGGTGCTCATCAAGGCCATCTAAAAGCTTACATCCGAGTCTACCTAGGATTAACATTAAATCAAAATTTGGATGGCCCTTGGTAATTATTTTGTAGTCACAATGGCCTGTGTTTTATTCGTCAGTGAGACAAGTGGTACAGTGACAATATGAGCAGCCTGTTTTACCAATTACATTAGAGGCCTAGTATATTGTTCTCCAGTGAAGGACAAATTTGCAAAGTATTTTACGTGGAGTTACTTTAGACCGATATTGAGTTTATTCTAAGCTGGTCTATGATAATTGTTCATCTACAATGGCATTTACATCTGTCTCGGCAGGTTAACTAAGATAGATTCAATTCAATTAGTCACATTATACGAGTGAAAACAATGAAGTTTCATAGTATATCTCAATTATAATTTTCTTAGTCTCCAGTGTTTTGCATATTAGTATAAAACCTACTGTATTAACTTCCAAGACTGAAGTGACTACATACTAATATTAACAAGGGTACAGTCAATATAAATAGTTCGCCGACACTTCTATGACGTGAAACAAATCTTACTAGTTGCACAGGCTATTGGAAGTACATGAGGACTGTCAAGGAAAAGGTTAACTTATAATTGCACTGTATTTGAGCAGGATTTTGGGCGAACTATTTTGGTTTCGACTAACTGGCAGCATTTTTCTAGATCGAACTAAAGGAAATTCGTACATTTGGCAACACTGATATTACAATACAAACTTATGAATTTATAGAACGTATGCATAGAGGAATAATTACAGTCTGATAAGTTACCCTTTGAAAGCATATTAATAATGATAAACCCATCTAAGGAAATAAAGGTACATCTAATAACCAAGGGAAGGTCTATCTACTGTACTGTATATACAACTATAATATTTAGTTTATAGTCTAGTCAATCAAACTGATTTTGATATAAGTAACACCCCGTTCTTTAACATTACTATAAAATACAAACCCCAATGTACTTTAATAAACTAATTAAAGCATATGGCCCTCCCGGGATTCGAACTCTGGACACCACACTCAGAACATAAGCACTTAAACCTCGATATACTCAAGACCCGTCCTGGGAAACTCCCACTACAAGATGGCCAAGGCAAATATTCCTTAAAGTTACTTTAACAGACATAACTTCTCAGGATCTTTTAAGAGCTACGTAATGTGAACACTAATCAGATGTGGAAAACTTTAATTCAGTAGTATTAATAATTATCTATTATAATATTACCCAATTCCATAACCCATTTAAGCAGATGACTCAAATGCTTTTTTCATCATTGCTACCTCCAGACGATTTTAGTTAACTTAAAAAAGAAGCTGTCAGAGTTTGAGTGTTAATTTGGATAATCTTAAGCTCTTTTGGTTCCCCGAGTTTAGTAAATACCCGTCAGTAATTTTGTTTATACTGTCACTATGATTATTTACTTTATTATGGGTACCCATAGATAATTTTACTCAGTTTAGGAAGGACCTGTTGGATTCTAAAGGTAGATATAATGTGTACCCCGTTGATTCCTTGTGGTCCTTAACTGATCTATAGAGTCTCGTGAAAGCCAGAATAATTTTGTTTACCTGATCATACGGAAACTTGTTCTTCAAATACATTACGCCAAATTAGGTTATATTTTTGCTACCTCGGGACTTTTTCAACTTAGGAAAGGCCTGGCATAGATAGAGGTTTAGTTTAAGTACTGTGTTGGACCTTTCATTCCCAGTGGTTCTTCCAAAGCTGATTAAAATTATCTGGTTGAAGCATTGATCATATTGAAAATATGGTGTATTAAAACTAAACAATTACTTAAGAAAAATCTCTGCCTACCTATAGGGAACCGAGTCTAGTTAATTTAGTTAATGTTCACCAGTCACCCACTGCCACAGATCTCAGTTTGGGAAGGATCCGTTTCATGATTACTTAATAAACATCAGTGTTGCCATTTGTATGAAATACTTAAAATTAGTTAGATAAAGCTGCTGCCTATACCCTGTCCACCACTTATGATAGTCTATGGAATATTTTGAAGTTTATTAGGCATGACTAAACTGGTCTACTTCAACCAAATATTTGTTCAAGTTCTTAGGCCAATATAGGCAAAGTATATTATTATTATTATGATTATTATTATTATTATCATTATCATTATTATTATCTTAAAATAGTTTAATCTGACCAGAAGTTTGACTAATTTAAAGTTATACAAACTAGCTTCGAAATTACAGGATGCACACATTTCAAAATAGCTTAGCTTATGTGCCATGATAATAATTGAACTGAAAGTCGCCAAATCCCATCTTAAGAATTATGATTTGTTAAGTTGTTTTTCCACCAACCAACTTCACCTCTAAACTCAATGAAATCAACAAATACATGTGGCACTCCAAGGACTCGAACCTAGGATACTCACATCGAAATTCCGCGCACTTATGCATAACAATGATTTAATATTTTAGGATTATAGGGTATCATCGACCACTCACAAAGTGAAACTATCAAAATTAATCATACTTTGGGGGATATGGCATAAAGCTTGGTACCGGTATTTAGGTCTTACAAAGGCCTAAGTCCACTAAGGCAGGAGTCAGCCGCCTGTGTGTACTCCAGGACAATCATTCTTCAGGCAAAAAGGGCACCAAACATTAATTTAACATCCATAGCTAGCCTTTAACTCAAATTTAAGTCTAGTAATTTCAACTGACTTTATAGAACAAACTTCAAAATATCACATTGCATAGACTTTCATAATAAGATTGTATTAAAACATTTTAGGGACAGACCCGATATGATGGCTAGTGCAGAGTTGTGATGGAGAGGTGTTTGGCCACCAGTCTTCATCGTCTGTTGTCCCTCCCTCAGGTTGGACGTCTACCACACATCTGAAACATTAGGTCAGTATTAGTAATTTATTTGTACAACGTCAATAACTAAAGCCACCACTGCATTATCTTTTAGCTCAGTTTGAGATTTTATGACGGTCGACCATTAGTTTGACGATTTCAAGACCTTTCGGCCCAATGTGTCAATATTAAGGCCTGTCATGCCATTCAAGTATCTAATTTTTCCTCGCGAACGATAGCAAGCCTGTCATTTTGGAAGAAACTGCCTTCGACCGGGATATTTTTCTACCGAAAAATGTACACATTTATCTCGAAGGGGGGTCTTGATGGAGGTCTAGGGAGCAAACTAAAAACCTTCCCTTAACCTGTGATGTTGAGCAACTAGTCAGCCCTCTATCGTATTGTCCAAGGTTCAGGTTTTGGTAACTATACATAAGCCTGCAGTTATAAGGGGTATCAATTTTAGAACCTTTATTATTGAAATTATCTGCAGTTTAGTTTATGAATATATACTTCTGAATTTGTTAAAGCAGGGGGGAGATTGTAATGCAGTGGCGGGAACTGTTATTGACCCTTCATGATTTTTTTCTATGCGAGTGAGGGAGACAAAAGGCAGAACTGCCTGTATCGAGTGCCTCCCCCCAGAGGTGAAAGAGTGACAGGGACAAAATCAAGGGACGTTCGAGCCAAAATGCCTGGACACACTGAGTTTGAAGCCATTTAAGTCACATGATCCTAAGTTGTGTCCTACCTATAGAAGTTCAAAGTTTATTATTTCTAGTAAAAATAGACCATCCAGTGACTAAATTCCACAATATTAGTATGAAGCCTTTCACGCACAGGACGCGATTTGCGCCCTTTCTGGGATACTTAAAAGCCTTTGTGACCATCAGGGGTGTTTAGAAACTTTGTTTAGTTACTTCAACCTCTGCAGTTGTCTTTGAGTGAGCTGTGGGCATTAACATAATTTTGGAAAGTTAATTAGGAGATTGAGAGAACTATTTCTGAATACAAATAAGGTATTTGTAATGAACCCTGTGTTTTAGTATTAATACAGTATATGGAACGCCAGAATTTGTTAAAGAGGTCCAAACTCTAAATAAACAACTTAAAAAATAGGTGCTGATAATATAATGAATACAGCACTGTACTGTATATGGGATAGGGTAAGGTAACTTGGAGACAACTATACACATGGTAACCTAAACTTTTAATATTGTTTAGGAGAGATGGGTCATTTTTCTGGTCCCCCTTCATGTTTAGCCCCATTACTTTGCCGATTATAAGACGTTCAGCCCATTACTTTGGCGATTTTAAGACCTTTCAACCTATTTGTGTCATTATCAAGACCTTTCGTGCTATTTAGGAGACTAATTTTCCTGGCGAGTGATACCAAGTAGATGCATGTAGGAGGAACCGGCCTTCGGCCTGGACAATTTTCTACCGAAAAGTTTACAAATTTGTCTAAGGGGGATCTTGGGGATGTTTTTAAGCTTGATGGATGTCTAGGGAGGAAACAAATTTACAAATAATTAAATCTATGTACCAATAAATAAACCATTAGCCATTAACCCTATTAACCCTTTCAAGCTCCAATACGCATTTATGTTGTGTTCTGTTCTGTTTTCTGGCTACTATTAGACGATTATATTCAGTTTAGGAAGGGTATATGGAAGTCAGAGGGTTGATGGAGATAGTCTTTACCCTTTTAATACCCACAGGTCCTTCCTAAGCTGCACAAAATCGTCTAATGATAGTCCAAATAAACTGCTAAAACGCGTCAGAGCTTCAAGGGGTTAATATTGTTGTGTTCTTACCCTAGTTTGTTGGTGAAGGTGGTTAAGGCTCCGTTTGGGTTTCTTAAGTTGGTCTTCAGCAGTGTCTTCCTCCGCCGAGCCTCAACTGTACTGGGCGCCTCCTCTCCCCCTCACATCTGTTAGAAAATCCAATATTAATATTACAGCTTAAGGATTTGACCACTTGCAAGTTTCAAGCTATAAGGAAGTGGAGTTTTTTATATAGACATTTAGCAGAATTAAGAGCTAAAATATGAGTTGTATTGCATATATAAACACAGTAGCTGTGGTGGTCAAGTGGTGAGCACGCTTGCGTGTGAATCTGAAAGACCCGGGATCCCTGCCACGGCGGACATTTAGTGGGTGCGGTAGTACGTCCTAGCATGTTTCACATGCTTGTACCCAGTCAGGGGACATCCTGACGACGTATACAGACTAAAACACACATAACAAAGTCACTCCAACACCTTCCTCTCTCTCTCCAACACCCCTTCTCAACACTCTTCTCTGAGCTAGTGCCGATAAAAATGGCATGGTCAGTCCTGTAAAGAAACGTAAGATTTAGAGTCTTAAAGATTCCAGGACGAGCTCATTAGCGGCGGATCCCCAGATCGACCGTGGTGATTGTCACCTAAACATCTACAAAAGTACAAGTACATAAAGCCAAATTCACGTACTTTCTATCTATCAAAAACCTACATCACTGCATTTCTGTTTAATAACTTTGTATACGGCCCAAACTTCCTTATAGCCTGAAACTCCCAAGTGGTCAATTAGGACAATATTTCTGATATAATGCAGATTTTCAAAATTTATCAATTCATAAATGTGTTTGAAACAACAAAAATTATATCTCAACCATAGTCAAGGTGGTCGTGATGCCTGGAGTATCGGGTCGTCTTGGGTTGGGCAGGGTCGGGTAAGATCGCGACGGTCCTCCCATCTCTAACCTGTTGGGAAGATTTAACATAACATTAGTCACAGGATTCTGGCATACCTTATTTCACCGTTGTTCCTCTTCCGTCGGGCCATCCAGCTCATTCCTGTTGATAAAATATTTAATTATTACAGGAGCGCCGTTCTGCCAGCAACAACATCGGTCTGCAAATCGGCCACAGCGGGCCTGCAAACTGCCACATCAGGTCTGCAAGCTGCCACATCAAGTCTGCAAGCCGCCACATCAAGTCTGCAAGCCGCCACATCATCTGAAAACCTGCAACCTTCACAACCAACGAACAGACTACCAGAAATGCACCGGCCGGATTTCAACCAACAAGAAAACAATCCAAACACCAAACACCTACACTAAATATATCTAACTAACTAACCAAACTAACTAAGCTTCTAACCAACCTTCTCAGCGAACCGAATAGAGCAACACCTAACCAATACTAACCTATAACAGACTCCCTACCTATCCCTACCCCTTGAACTAACTAGAGCTATCCCCCTCTACCCCCCTCCCTCTCAGCATCCCTACCAGAAACCTTGTCTAATTCGAAGCCAACGACGATAGGAGAAAAAGATTAGTGCATGGATTAATTATATTATATTTCAATATATATATGTCATTATACAAAAATTATGTTACGTTATTGGAAATATTATAGTTATAGCAAATGTAAAATATATATATACCAGATTTATTTCTATATAAATTATTGCCAAACAATAAGTATATCATTTACACTGAAATGTATTAAAATAGGATCTTACCTTAAATTTGCCGCCTATCTAAGGTAATGTCTGTACACATGTTAGTAGAAGGGAGGTGGTTGAGGTGGTGACAAGGACAATGGAAGGAAGGGGGGTGGGGGGGGGGGGGGGGGGTTGGAGGATGGTTAGGATTAAAGGGAAGTTTGCTCCGGCCCCTTTCTCCCTCATGTTTAGCCCAGGTTATTTTGAGACTAAGAAGTTCACCTTCTAGTTTGGCACTAAAGACCTTCTGTGCCATATAGCGATCTATTTTTTTTCCTGGCGAGCGCTAGCGAGCCTGAAATTAATGAGAAACTGGCCTAATTATTATTATTATTTCGGCTGGTACATTTTTCTATCGAAAAATGTACAAAATTATCTCTAAGGGGGGTCTTCGAGGCATTTTATTTAAGCTTGACTGAAGGTCTTGGGACGAAAAAAAAAATATATATACATCAAAATCAAACTTCCCTTTACAGAGAACACAGTGGGAAAGGATGGTTAGGATTAAAGGATATTGTTGCCGTGGTGGTGGTGGTGGTGGTGGTGGTGGTAGACTGGTTGAGTGGTCTGGTTGGGGTTTCCATCATCGTTAGACATCTGTAAAAGAATAAAATACATGGTTAACATTTATCTCAATCAGCCAAGTATAACTGTATATAATTTGGGTAACAATTGAAGAGACCCCGGGACAGCCTTTTAACCTAACCTAACAAAACGACAAAAATAACTTCGTCTCTTAAATTTGTACCATCTTGGTGTTAGCATTATTATTATATTTGTGTATATTTAGAAGATGTATTTTGACCAGTGCAGAATTTCGATGCGAGTATCCTAGGTTCGAGTCCTCTGAGTGCCACATGTATTTGTTGACTTCATTGAGTTTAAATGTGAAGTTGGTTGGTGTTAACAACACAATAATTCTGGCTATCATTGAGTTTAAATGTGAAGTTGGTTGGTGTTAACATAATAATTCTGGCTATCATTGGACGAATTTATGTAGTTTAAATGTGAAGTTGGTTGGTGTTAACATAATAATTCTGGCTATCATTGGACGAATTTATGTAGTTTAAATGTGAAGTTGGTTGGTGTTAACAACACAATAATTCTGGCTATCATTGGACGAATTTATGTAGTTTAGAAAAGACCTCTAGGAATCAAAGGGATAAAAGTATCTTTAAAAAGCCTTACGGGGAGATTGGTAGTTTTTCTAGACTCCCTTCTCCCTCATGTTTAGCCCTATTAGTTCTCAGATATTAGAAGTTTGTCCAATTAGTTTGATTTTTCTTTTTTTACCTTTCGCCCCATATTTGTCAATATTTAGACCTTTCATTATATTGGTGTTATCGATGTTATTCTTAGGTGACCGTAAATTGACATGTACAATCAGCCTATTAAGTGATGTCTCGGCACCAGGTATATTTTGATTAATAATTGGTATCGGCATTATCTAAGCTTAATGTCTTCATATCGAGTGAGATATACAAACATGTTCCTACACTTACCCACCCAATTCAACATCTGGCAGACATTAATACAGCACAGAGCGAGCCAAAGTAAATGACAGCCGAGACATTACTTATTAGCGAGACCGTGCCTATCTTGATTATGCAGCGAAGATTTGGTAACTAAGCATGTTAATGATAAAAACCTTAGCATTATTATGATCCAGAAGCATTGAGTACTTTCAAAATGGCATTAATTATCGATAACAAACTTTAAAGTCACAAATTGTTTAACATTAGCAACATTCAACTAAGTGGATAGATCGGAAGAGCTAATGCACTATGAAGAAGTAATCCATAGTCGGTTATATTTCAGCCAGCGGTAAATTGTCATGCTCCCGTGTTCACTACTCCGCTAATAACATGCTATAGCGAAATATGTTTTTGTTTATGAGAACTTTGTATTAATAGTATGCAGATCCACAACTGTTCATTGTTTGGCGCTAAGCATTGGTAAGTTAACGGCACAGGAATTGATTTTTCCGCCAGGTGCAAAATTAAACTGGCCTTATCCTTGTAATATAACCGGCCATGTGGTTAATGGAGGCCCTGTGAGAGAACGGCCATCTTTTTCTTTGGCCGCCATTTTGTTGTCCTAATTATCAAACAACGGGGCGCTATTTCATTTGTAACAATGTAGAAATTCAGATCCACGGAGTAAACTATATACCCTGTACCAGTATTACCGAATGTGTGTTATGGGTGTGGAATCTATGGATATATTGGAGTGTAAAGAGAGGATCACCACCCTACTGGTTACCAAAATGGCGGAGGTTGGCCGACATGTTACCAGCCCCCAATTACTGCCTTGTTTGTTGATTATCTAGCATTCCACTGAACTATATTAACACTATATCTATAATTGTAACTAAAGCACGTGTTGACTGATTAATGCAATGTTATTAATGATCGCATATGGGTAAGTGGATCAAGCAGAGTCCTAACACTTTCATGTTTCTATATAATGTAATTTTGTGCAGTTTAAGAAGGACATGTGGTAGTAAAAAGGGTTAAGAGATAATTAGAAGTCTGTTAATTGCTAGAGGCCCTTTTGAAACTATATCAAATCTTGTAACGATAGCCAGAAGAAACTCAATAGGTCAATGTTCAAAGGGTTAAGGGGACAGTGGCTATTTTGTTAATATATTAATTTACTATATTCATTCAGGTTTTATTTTCCTCGCTAGACCTCCAAGCTTAAAAGTACACCCACTATACCCCCTTTCAAGATTAATTTGTAAATTTTTCGGTAGAAAAATGTCACGGCCGAAGGTCGATTCCTCTTAAATTACAGGCTTGCTCTCGCTCGCCAGGAAAGAAATGGACACCTAAATAGCACGAAAGGTTGAAAACAAAAAAACGAAAGTTCTTCAAATTTCCAAACTAATGGGGCGAACGTATCTCAAAAGCAATGGGGCTAAACATGAGGGAGAAGGGGTTCCATAAAAACTACCCTCTTCCCTTAATGATAAATAACCACAAGGCGTCCAGTCAGCCGGCTTCGATTCGCTAGTTTGCCTAAGTTTTCAAAATCCAATTCAAATATTCTAACTAAATCCTCCATGTTATCATTAAGGCATCTATTACTCGTGGGTTAATAGGTAATTAATCAATTATAAATTATATTCAGGTTAAAAAATACTTAGCCCAATTCCGTTTAGAAAAGTCACATGGGAATATAGCCTAAGTTTATGCCATCAATTTATAATCTGGATCTCAATTTCTTCCTAAATGAATCAAATCTACTAGTGATCGCCATACTATTGAGACATATGGTTTTATTGAAAGGGTTAAGGAGGTAGAACTGAGCGAACAATCAAGTGCCGGCTTCCAGAATGTTCGTCAAACCTGCCGGCTTTTTCCATCACATTTCTGGCCTTATTTAATGCAAACGTATGAAGTATTATGGGAAAACGACAAGCTCTTGTCCACAAATTCGGGTCTGGCGGTAAATAAGTCACGTTATTTAGCTATTACACCTTAATTTATTCTATTTTCAGGAGAAACAATGGGGGAAAATGGGAGCACACGAGTCTTACCTCCTTGAAGCTGGACGACCGGGAACAAAATGATCGATTCAGGCGAAAATTGCGAGTTTATATAACCTCGGTTGTATTGCTGGTGGTTGATGGCAACTATTGGGTGACAGATGATCGAGAATTTCACTCACAAAATCGTCAATATCTCCCTAACTATACATTTCTGAATAAAATTTACTTAATATAAATTATGCGTATTTGTATCCTCTATCTTTTGGTATAAGTTTGACAATTCTAACATACATATTTTGTGAATATTTAATGGTTGTCGTCGTATTTACTTCACAGAGAGAGAGAGAGAGAGAGAAAGAGAGAGAGAGTTCCTATGCCAAGTGGACTTAATTAAGCTTTATCAATGCTCTCGTGTCTTTAAAAAAAAAACGTATTTGTTTTTGCCACGCATTAGAGCCCTCGATCCCCCCCATGAACGCCTAGATCCCCGAAGGGATGGCCACGAAGGAATCGCCCTATAATGTAGAGACGTTATAATTCAATAGAGGTGTGAATAGGAGTTTCTTATGGGCTATCTGTATACTACTATAGCTTAATGTGATGTATGCGATTATAGAGGGCCTTTTCATAATATTCTGGAAACTATTAGACGATTCTATTCAGCTGAGGAAGGACGTCTATCTATTCAAAGGCTACGAAATATGTCACTTAATCCTTTAAGCTGCCACATAGCCTTCCTAAGCCTCATAACATCGTCTAAATGAAGCTGATATCAAGTAAAAAAAAAAAAAAAAAACGTAGAGAGTGGGAGAGCAGCGATCTAACCTGCCTCCCTTGGGCTCTAGAACCTGCCTCCACTCAGCCCTTGTCTCGAGTTACAAGGAGAGACATCCATCCCCCCCCCCCTACCCCCCTTCTTCCCCCCCACCCCCCCTGCCCCCCTTCGATGACGGGAGAAATCGGACAACTTCTCATCCGGTCGCCATTTTGGGGACACTAGCTTATTAATTTCTATGTATAGGTATACCATATTAAACAAACTGTTCTCAGTTTGAATGTACACTAACCATAAATTAAATATATTGACAAAATTATACTTTTATTGTTTACATATCATTGTATTTTTTTTTCTATGTGATTGAGGGAGACAAAAGGCAGAACTACCTATAGCGAGTGCCTCCCCCATAGTTGAAAGAGTATGTTATTCTTTACGTTTTTCGGTAGAGAAATGTAAGCTACCATCCGAAACCCTCATAAATTATAGACTAGCTATCGCTCGCCAAGAAAAATAGACACCTAAATGGCACGAAAGGTCTTAATATTGGCAAATGAATGGGGCGAAAGGTCTTAAAATCGCCAAACTAATGGGGCGATCGTTTTGTAATCTTAAATTTAATGGGGCTAAACATGAGGAAGAAGGGATTTAAGAAAAACTTGGCCTTTAATATATTACCAAGCACTAGTTGCCTGTGTCTACACTACTGAATGGTTAAGGTTAGGGAAATAGGTTGTAATAAATTCATCTTTATTCATATGCATAAATACATCATACACGAATGTAATAAAATATATGACAATTGTTTTTAATTAAGCTAAAATTAATAATGGATATATAGGCCTACAAAGCTACATCAAATAAATTAACTAAATATATAAACAAAGCACCTAATTAGACGATTTTATTCAGCTTAGGAAGGACCTCAATTAAAACGCTACACATGATCTCAAATAACCCTTTTAACCACCCCAGATCCTTCCTAAGCTTCATAACATCGTCTAACTGTAGCCGACATCAAATTAAAAAAAAAACGTCATCGGTACAGCAAGGGTTAACTCTCACAGGTCCTTCCTAAGCTTCATAAAATCCTCTAAATGTAACTATGATAACAAAAGACGTCGCCTAAACTAAAAAGGGTTAAGAATAGAAACCCCATTATATTTATTACATTTTGGCTTTCATTGGGCAATATTATTCAGCTTAGGAAGGGCCTGTAGATCTTAAGCGGGTCTTTCCGAAGCCGAATAAAATCATCTAGTATATGCCCGTAAATGATAACTTTTAGTAGTAATAGTAATAGGTGAAAATAGGAGTACATTTTCCGTAGACTATTTCCATTTACTACAGGCAGACTACCCTCGCCATGTTCCTCATAGTTGCTATGTAGAAGAGTTGCCAATTATACAATACAAACGAGTAATTATCAATCCCATTTCCAACTATTGCCTAATTGAGCTATTTATCAATATACTATTGTTTATTAAAAGCATATTAGTGATGTTGTTATTGGCCTTATTAAACCCTGTACCTTGCAAAATTAAATTAGTTGCATAATTACCATTTCGTCTTGCCCCGCCCACCAAGACTAGGGTAACATATATTAACATAGTTCACAACTTGATATTTGACCACCATCTTGACTTCAACTCACGCTGTAGAATATACCTCACCATTATTTATATCCATCTTATTTTGAGCATATGATGTTTATTCTATTAACATTTATACTTATTTCTATTCCTATCCATCAATGTATCCTGACTGAAAAGAGTGCTTGGCAGGAAGTGAGTATGGAATCAAGATGGCGGCGGGAACCTCTACGACTACATACTCTGTTAATCTAGGGACTCGAACCATGAACACAGGCTCGGCTTCAAAACACACGAATCTGAAGCACAATTTGATTCATTAGATTTGATTACGCATTTCAGATTAAGAAGGGTAGCCTAAAACAAACTTTCTTTGTGTATGAAGGAGACAAAAAACAGGTTGCCTGTAACGAGTGTCTCGCCCAAAGCCAAAAGAGTGACAGAGCCAAATTCAAGAGCCATTGGGGTCAAAATGCCTGGACACACGAAGTTTAAAGTAGTTTAAGTCATAGGATGAAGGAAAGATTGATAAAGGGAGGGAGTTCCAGAGTTCACTTGCAAGTCGGATGGTTAGTTGATATAGTCTTTACCTGTACAACCCCCGCACATCCTTCCTAAGCTGTATAATATCGTCTAATAATAGCCAGAATAAATGGTCAAACTGCGTCATAATCTTCAAAGGGTTAACTCCTTCTGTACCGCAACGTCTTTATCATTTTTCTCTAGCAATATTTAGACGATTTTGTGCAGTTGAAGAAGGATCTGTGGTGGTGAAAAGGGTTCAGTGAGATAGTTCCAAACCTGTTAATTCGTTGGAGGCCCTTAAGCAACTGAGTAAAATCGTCTAATAGTAGCCAGAATACAGTTTAGTCTATGTATCTTGGGTGTACCTATGTCAATTATCTCGCGAAAACGCGCCTAAATGTCGCCCGTCCACCCCAAAGGCCATAGCGTATGAATTCTAGACCCCTGAAAAAGTTGCTCGCCTCTGATTGGCTGAAAGTTGAAAGTTTTTTGTGACGTCACTATACTGCTCGAGGCGAAATTTGTCTAGTAAAACAATAAGGATTGTGCAGCACCCGTAGATTTATATGCAATGTTATCTAAACTATAATAGTCTCCCTAATATTGTATTCAGTTTATTGGGACCTGCGCAGAGGGCTGTTCTCGGGCAACATACTTTATGATAGGTTATATGGGGTATATAAAATCATACATGGGATCAAAATGGGCTTATTACCATCTATTTACCTATATATCTATATACTCAGGCCCAATCCTCACTTATCCTTTTTTTTTCCTTTTTTTTTAGGGAGGGGGGGGGGGGGGAGACGACTCAAGACAGAGCCAGAATAGGGCTCTATTTACCTATGGCTCTATTTACCTATACATGGATATTCCCAACGATACTATGATACATATTATATATTTTCTGTGTCCGTCGGGAACCGACTAGAGCTTATTACCGCTCGTCTCACTATTCCTGTTGTTGATCTTCTGTTTGTTGGTCTGGATCAGTCGAAAAAAGTTGTCAGGGGGAGAGAGACTAAGAAGGAGAAGGGTTTGGGACGGCTGGGTGATTGACAGCGTTCGACGGAGGCCTTCGGTGCTTCTTGTTTCTTTTCCTGGCCAACAGTAGGCGATTTTGTCCAGTTGAGGAAAGACGTGTTGTGTTCCAAATGCCACCTTCATTCTTGATACCGCCAAACACACCATCTGAAATGAATGATAACATAAATGAGTTTTTTCGTTGTTCGAGGACAAACTTATTCACAATGTTTTAGCTATCATTAGACGATTTAATTAAGATTAGGAAGGATCTGAGGACGTTTAAGGGTTAATTGAGGTCATATTTACCTCTCTGATTGCTCGAGATCCTTCCTAAACTGCATAATATTCTTCTAATGTTACCCAAAATAAAGATTCCAATATATATTTAATTGAGGTAGGAATAAAGGAAATACAATATCCGAAAATAATTAATGTAGGCTACACTTTGACGTATATTAATTGTAAAGCAATAACACCACAAGCTAATTGAAATATACATTATATTCTGGCTATTATATTGAAATATACATTATATTCTGGCTATTATATTGAAATATACATTATATTCTGGCTATTATATTGAAATATACATTATATTCTGGCTATTATATTTGACTTAGTTTAGGAAGGAGTTCTGACAAAAAGACAATTATATCCCTTCACGTCCTTCCTAAGCTAAACAAAATATACTACTAGTTGCTAGAATTGAACTAAAAGGGCATGACCGGTACCGAAGGGGTTATTATGGTTAGTATGGCTATGATCTATTAAGGTTATGCCGGTATCACACGAGCGCTTTTTCCCTCAACACTGGTCTGGCAGCTTATGTGGTCAACATATAAAGTATTTCGGTTACCTAAATTCATCCAACAACAGTTTAGTTTGCGATACCAGTGCAAAATAGTCCATAAATGTTGCCAGAAGAATGTTGATCATAGAATGTTGACAATAAAAGCTCTCGTGTGATACTGGCTTTAATATGGTCTATGAAGGGGGCGGGCTGACAGTAGGCCTATCACAATGCTGCGAGGTAGTGGGTGGAGTTTGTTGACACTGAGGACTCTCCTTATAGGCGCGTTTTCGAGAGCTTTTTATGGGCCTGGGTCGACCTGGGTGTACCCAAGGTCTACATAGAACTTGGGTGTACCCAGGTCGGCCCAGGCCTGTTTCTGTTTTCGCAATTTTGAGACTGGTCTGACCTAAAGATCGGGAACATTGAGCCTGACTTTACCTAGGCTGGATGACGGCCCTCTGATTGGCTGAGATATTTCAATATGGCTGTTCCAATAAAGAGGCACTGATAGAGGATTTTCTACCTTCTTTTTTGAATATCATTATGGCATGCGAAAAATTATTTAAATACATGCAATATGAGATAACAAAAAAAAACACATCAATGTGATGTGTTAGACAAGGACAGGTATATCCCCTCAAAACCAATAATATTAACTCCCCTAAATAAATCTTAGATCCCCAATAAAACTTCCAAGATCGCATGTTCAGGGCAAAAAAATCCAAGATCTTGTGAAAAAAGCCAAACACTCGCATCACTGGGAACGAGTTCTTCACCGTACCCGACATTTTCCACCATCTTATTTGTTGTCATAAGTGACGTCAGCATCACCCAGGTCAACCCAGTCCAACACTGTCCCCAGGGCTGACTTTACCCAGGTACACCCAGTCCCAGATGACGTCACTGGCTCGCGAAAATATCCACTGGGACTAGGTCGACCCAGGTAGGCTACACCTAGGTACAGGGACTCGGGAAAACTGAGCTGACCCAGGTATACCTGGGTGTACCTAGGTCAATTGTCTCGCGAAAACGCGCCTTATGTCACCAGTCTCCGCCCACTATTGAGGTAGTTGGTGGAGTTTGTTGACACATAATGACACTCATTACGTCACCAGTCTCGGCCCACTCTGGAGGGAAGTGGGTGGAGTTTGGTGACATATAATGACACTCATTACGTCATCAGTCTCCACCCACTCTGGAGGGAGTGGGTGGAGCTTGTTGACACATAATGCCACTCATTACGTCACCAGTCTTCGCCCACTCTGGAGGGAAGTGGGTGAAGTTTGGTGACACTGATGAACCCCCCCTTATGCCACCAGACTCCGCCCATTCTGGAGGAAGTGGGCGGAGTTTGGTGACAACAGTAAATATCACGACACCTAGAGCAAATAGTCTGTAAATATCCACAACTAGTCCCTGACTGACTCATCCCAAATGGTAGAACTATTAGCTCGATTACTGTAGCCGTATGTAAGTTACAGAGGTTAATGTTCGAGAGTTTTGGTCTACTAATTTGGAACAGTGTAGGCCTATAGCTATAAATAGGCAATATAGTCGGTCTCCCCCCCCCCCCCCCCCGCAACTGATGTAAATCGTCATGTCCTCAACTTGATAAGGTAGCAAACACCCCGTTCTTAACATTAATCATCAATTACAAACCCCAATGTACTTGAATAAACTAATGAAAGTACTGTATATGGTCCTCCCGGGATTCGAACTCGGGACACCACACCCAGAACATAAGCATCTAAACCAATACACCACCAACACAGCTATTACGAAGGGACAAGTGTAGCGAAATTAATCGTTAATTGTGACAACCTGGTATTTGATGATGCAAATACACATAAGTTTCGTATTAAAGGGAGACGGTTGTTTTTTCGAGTCCTCCTCCTCCCTCATGTTCAGCCCTATTAGTTATGATATTTCAAGACATTCGCCCCATTAGTTTGGCGATTTTCAGACCTTTTGCCCTAATTCTTTGCCAATATTAAGACCTTTCGTATCATTTAAGTGTATTTTTTTTTCCTGGCGAGCGATAGCGAGCCTGTATTTGAAGAGGAATCGGCCTTCGGCCGGGACATTTATATCGAAGGGGGGTCTTGTGGGTGTTTTTCTTAAAGCTTGATAGAGTTTGAAGAGCAAGCTAAACCCCTTCCTTAAACCATTGAGCTGAACCAGTCAATTATGCTGCACAATACCGTCTGGGCTCCATTAATCTATACACCCCTTGAGGATCATGACGCGTTTCCACAGTTTATGCTGGCTATTAATTACATGATTTTATACAGATTAACATAGATTCGGATGGTTCTATGGCAGTCAGAAGGTTGGTTGGGGCAGTCTTTGCCCTTTTAACACCCGCAGGCCCTTCCTAAGCTGTTTAAAATCGTCCAATGATATCCAGAATCAACTGTTTAAATGCGCCATAATCTTCAAGGGACAACTGTACGTGTCTGTCACCAAAATGGCGTCGGGCTAAATAATCGTCTGCGCATGCGTCAGTGGGTCTGTTGATTCCAGTAGAGTTGTAAAACCTAATTTGAGGCTTTATTTGAGCCTATTATGAGTGTCACATTTATCTATAATGATCTTGGTTTATACTATACCATATAATCAGCCTAGGGTATCCATGAAGTGGTCCAAATGTTGAGTAATTTGATTTTATTCACTTCCGTTTGATATCGTCTGCTTCAATGTTGACAACCCCCTACTGCTTGTGCCATCTATCAGGGGAATGATGGACAACTCTTTTATACTCCATTTTGTATACCTTATTATAGACATCTTGTATGCCTTATTTCCTCATAGGTTTCGTTTTCTATGTGAGTGAGGGAGACAAAAGGTAGAACTGCCTGTAGCGGGTGCCTCCCCCATAGTTGAAAGAGTGACAGGGCCAAAATCAAGGGACGTTCGAGCCAAAATGCCTGGACACATGGATTTTGAAGCAATTTAAGTCATAGGAGGAGGGAAAGACTGATTCTGGGAGAGTTCCAGAGCTCAGCTGTTGAATAGAAGAAAATCTGAGAGTAACGTTTCACTCTTGGGTTGGAGAGTTGCACAGAGTAGGGGTGAGATTGTGTTGCAAGACCGGTACCACGTACTCTACGGGGGAGCTCTGAGAAGCACTGATTATTGTAGTAGCGATAGAATAGCGAGAGATGGCTTATAATGTGTGTGTGTATATGTGTTTATTATTGTAGTAGCGAGAGATGGCTTATAATGTGGTGTGTACCTGTATATGTGTTTATTATTGTAGTAGCGAGAGATGGCTTATAATGTGGTGTGTACCTGTATATGTGTTTATTATTGTAGTAGCGAGAGATGGCTTATAATGTGGTGTGTACCTGTATATGTGTTTATTATTGTAGTAGCGAGAGATGGCTTATAATGTGGTGTGTACCTGTATATGTGTTTATTATTGTAGTAGCGAGAGATGGCTTATAATGTGGTGTGTACCTGTATATGTGTTTTATTGTAGTAGCGAGAGATGGCTTATAATGTGGTGTGTACCTGTATATGTGTTTATTATTGTAGTAGCGAGAGATGGCTTATAATGTGGTGTGTACCTGTATATGTGTTTATTATTGTAGTAGCGAGAGATGGCTTATAATGTGGTGTGTACCTGTATATGTGTTTATTATTGTAGTAGCGAGAGATGGCTTATAATGTGGTGTGTACCTGTATATGTGTTTATTATTGTAGTAGCGAGAGATGGCTTATAATGTGGTGTGTACCTGTATATGTGTTTATTATTGTAGTAGCGAGAGATGGCTTATAATGTGGTGTGTACCTGTATATGTGTTTATTATTGTAGTAGCGAGAGATGGCTTAATGTGGTGTGTACCTGTATATGTGTTTATTTGTAGTAGCGAGAGATGGCTTATAATGTGGTGTGTACCTGTATATGTGTTTATTATTGTAGTAGCGAGAGATGGCTTATAATGTGGTGTGTACCTGTATATGTGTTTATTATTGTAGTAGCGAGAGATGGCTTATAATGTGGTGTGTACCTGTATATGTGTTTATTATTGTAGTAGCGAGAGATGGCTTATAATGTGGTGTGTACCTGTATATGTGTTTATTATTGTAGTAGCGAGAGATGGCTTATAATGTGGTGTGTACCTGTATATGTGTTTATTATTGTAGTAGCGAGAGATGGCTTATAATGTGGTGTGTACCTGTATATGTGTTTATTATTGTAGTAGCGAGAGATGGCTTATAATGTGGTGTGTACCTGTATATGTGTTTATTATTGTAGTAGCGAGAGATGGCTTATAATGTGGTGTGTACCTGTATATGTGTTTATTATTGTAGTAGCGAGAGATGGCTTATAATGTGGTGTGTACCTGTATATGTGTTTATTATTGTAGTAGCGAGAGATGGCTTATAATGTGGTGTGTACCTGTATATGTGTTTATTATTGTAGTAGCGAGAGATGGCTTATAATGTGGTGTGTACCTGTATATGTGTTTATTATTGTAGTAGCGAGAGATGGCTTATAATGTGGTGTGTACCTGTATATGTGTTTATTATTGTAGTAGCGAGAGATGGCTTATAATGTGGTGTGTACCTGTATATGTGTTTATTATTGTAGTAGCGAGAGATGGCTTATAATGTGGTGTGTACCTGTATATGTGTTTATTATTGTAGTAGCGAGAGATGGCTTATAATGTGGTGTGTACCTGTATATGTGTTTATTATTGTAGTAGCGAGAGATGGCTTATAATGTGGTGTGTACCTGTATATGTGTTTATTATTGTAGTAGCGAGAGATGGCTTATAATGTGGTGTGTACCTGTATATGTGTTTATTATTGTAGTAGCGAGAGATGGCTTATAATGTGGTGTGTACCTGTATATGTGTTTATTATTGTAGTAGCGAGAGATGGCTTATAATGTGGTGTGTACCTGTATATGTGTTTATTATTGTAGTAGCGAGAGATGGCTTATAATGTGGTGTGTACCTGTATATGTGTTTATTATTGTAGTAGCGAGAGATGGCTTATAATGTGGTGTGTACCTGTATATGTGTTTATTGTAGTAGCGAGAGATGGCTTATAATGTGGTGTGTACCTGTATATGTGTTTATTATTGTAGTAGCGAGAGATGGCTTATAATGTGGTGTGTACCTGTATATGTGTTTATTATTGTAGTAGCGAGAGATGGCTTATAATGTGGTGTGTACCTGTATATGTGTTTATTATTGTAGTAGCGAGAGATGGCTTATAATGTGGTGTGTACCTGTATATGTGTTTATTATTGTAGTAGCGAGAGATGGCTTATAATGTGGTGTGTACCTGTATATGTGTTTATTATTGTAGTAGCGAGAGATGGCTTATAATGTGGTGTGTACCTGTATATGTGTTTATTATTGTAGTAGCGAGAGATGGCTTATAATGTGGTGTGTACCTGTATATGTGTTTATTATTGTAGTAGCGAGAGATGGCTTATAATGTGGTGTGTACCTGTATATGTGTTTATTATTGTAGTAGCGAGAGATGGCTTATAATGTGGTGTGTACCTGTATATGTGTTTATTATTGTAGTAGCGAGAGATGGCTTATAATGTGGTGTGTACCTGTATATGTGTTTATTATTGTAGTAGCGAGAGATGGCTTATAATGTGGTGTGTACCTGTATATGTGTTTATTATTGTAGTAGCGAGAGATGGCTTATAATGTGGTGTGTACCTGTATATGTGTTTATTATTGTAGTAGCGAGAGATGGCTTATAATGTGGTGTGTATATGTGTTTATTATTGTAGTAGCGAGAGATGGCTTATAATGTGGTGTGTACCTGTATATGTGTTTATTATTGTAGTAGCGAGAGATGGCTTATAATGTGGTGTGTACCTGTATATGTGTTTATTATTGTAGTAGCGAGAGATGGCTTATAATGTGGTGTGTACCTGTATATGTGTTTATTATTGTAGTAGCGAGAGATGGCTTATAATGTGGTGTGTACCTGTATATGTGTTTATTATTGTAGTAGCGAGAGATGGCTTATAATGTGGTGTGTACCTGTATATGTGTTTATTATTGTAGTAGCGAGAGATGGCTTATAATGTGGTGTGTACCTGTATATGTGTTTATTATTGTAGTAGCGAGAGATGGCTTATAATGTGGTGTGTACCTGTATATGTGTTTATTATTGTAGTAGCGAGAGATGGCTTATAATGTGGTGTGTACCTGTATATGTGTTTATTATTGTAGTAGCGAGAGATGGCTTATAATGTGGTGTGTACCTGTATATGTGTTTATTATTGTAGTAGCGAGAGATGGCTTATAATGTGGTGTGTACCTGTATATGTGTTTATTATTGTAGTAGCGAGAGATGGCTTATAATGTGGTGTGTACCTGTATATGTGTTTATTATTGTAGTAGCGAGAGATGGCTTATAATGTGGTGTGTACCTGTATATGTGTTTATTATTGTAGTAGCGAGAGATGGCTTATAATGTGGTGTGTACCTGTATATGTGTTTATTATTGTAGTAGCGAGAGATGGCTTATAATGTGGTGTGTACCTGTATATGTGTTTATTATTGTAGTAGCGAGAGATGGCTTATAATGTGGTGTGTACCTGTATATGTGTTTATTATTGTAGTAGCGAGAGATGGCTTATAATGTGGTGTGTACCTGTATATGTGTTTATTATTGTAGTAGCGAGAGATGGCTTATAATGTGGTGTGTAATGTGTTTATTATTGTAGTAGCGAGAGATGGCTTATAATGTGGTGTGTACCTGTATATGTGTTTATTATTGTAGTAGCGAGAGATGGCTTATAATGTGGTGTGTACCTGTATATGTGTTTATTATTGTAGTAGCGAGAGATGGCTTATAATGTGGTGTGTACCTGTATATGTGTTTATTATTGTAGTAGCGAGAGATGGCTTATAATGTGGTGTGTACCTGTATATGTGTTTATTATTGTAGTAGCGAGAGATGGCTTATAATGTGGTGTGTACCTGTATATGTGTTTATTATTGTAGTAGCGAGAGATGGCTTATAATGTGGTGTGTACCTGTATATGTGTTTATTATTGTAGTAGCGAGAGATGGCTTATAATGTGGTGTGTACCTGTATATGTGTTTATTATTGTAGTAGCGAGAGATGGCTTATAATGTGGTGTGTACCTGTATATGTGTTTATTATTGTAGTAGCGAGAGATGGCTTATAATGTGGTGTGTACCTGTATATGTGTTTATTATTGTAGTAGCGAGAGATGGCTTATAATGTGGTGTGTACCTGTATATGTGTTTATTATTGTAGTAGCGAGAGATGGCTTATAATGTGGTGTGTACCTGTATATGTGTTTATTATTGTAGTAGCGAGAGATGGCTTATAATGTGGTGTGTACCTGTATATGTGTTTATTATTGTAGTAGCGAGAGATGGCTTATAATGTGGTGTGTACCTGTATATGTGTTTATTATTGTAGTAGCGAGAGATGGCTTATAATGTGGTGTGTACCTGTATATGTGTTTATTATTGTAGTAGCGAGAGATGGCTTATAATGTGGTGTGTACCTGTATATGTGTTTATTATTGTAGTAGCGAGAGATGGCTTATAATGTGGTGTGTACCTGTATATGTGTTTATTATTGTAGTAGCGAGAGATGGCTTATAATGTGGTGTGTACCTGTATATGTGTTTATTATTGTAGTAGCGAGAGATGGCTTATAATGTGGTGTGTACCTGTATATGTGTTTATTATTGTAGTAGCGAGAGATGGCTTATAATGTGGTGTGTACCTGTATATGTGTTTATTATTGTAGTAGCGAGAGATGGCTTATAATGTGGTGTGTACCTGTATATGTGTTTATTATTGTAGTAGCGAGAGATGGCTTATAATGTGGTGTGTACCTGTATATGTGTTTATTATTGTAGTAGCGAGAGATGGCTTATAATGTGGTGTGTACCTGTATATGTGTTTATTATTGTAGTAGCGAGAGATGGCTTATAATGTGGTGTGTACCTGTATATGTGTTTATTATTGTAGTAGCGAGAGATGGCTTATAATGTGGTGTGTACCTGTATATGTGTTTATTATTGTAGTAGCGAGAGATGGCTTATAATGTGGTGTGTACCTGTATATGTGTTTATTATTGTAGTAGCGAGAGATGGCTTATAATGTGGTGTGTACCTGTATATGTGTTTATTATTGTGTAGTAGCGAGAGATGGCTTATAATGTGGTGTGTACCTGTATATGTGTTTATTATTGTAGTAGCGAGAGATGGCTTATAATGTGGTGTGTACCTGTATATGTGTTTATTATTGTAGTAGCGAGAGATGGCTTATAATGTGGTGTGTACCTGTATATGTGTTTATTATTGTAGTAGCGAGAGATGGCTTATAATGTGGTGTGTACCTGTATATGTGTTTATTATTGTAGTAGCGAGAGATGGCTTATAATGTGGTGTGTACCTGTATATGTGTTTATTATTGTAGTAGCGAGAGATGGCTTATAATGTGGTGTGTACCTGTATATGTGTTTATTATTGTAGTAGCGAGAGATGGCTTATAATGTGGTGTGTACCTGTATATGTGTTTATTATTGTAGTAGCGAGAGATGGCTTATAATGTGGTGTGTACCTGTATATGTGTTTATTATTGTAGTAGTGAGAGATGGCTTATAATGTGGTGTGTACCTGTATATGTGTTTATTATTGTAGTAGCGAGAGATGGCTTATAATGTGGTGTGTACCTGTATATGTGTTTATTATTGTAGTAGCGAGAGATGGCTTATAATGTGGTGTGTACCTGTATATGTGTTTATTATTGTAGTAGCGAGAGATGGCTTATAATGTGGTGTGTACCTGTATATGTGTTTATTATTGTAGTAGCGAGAGATGGCTTATAATGTGGTGTACCTGTATATGTGTTTATTATTGTAGTAGCAGGAGATGGCTTATAATGTGGTGTGTACCTGTATATGTGTTTATTATTGTAGTAGCGAGAGATGGCTTATAATGTGGTGTGTACCTGTATATGTGTTTATTATTGTAGTAGCGAGAGATGGCTTATAATGTGGTGTGTACCTGTATATGTGTTTATTATTGTAGTAGCGAGAGATGGCTTATAATGTGGTGTGTACCTGTATATGTGTTTATTTATACATTTGTATTGAAATATTATTTTGGCTTGAGGGAAATTTGTTCACTTGGCTATTAACCCCTTGAAGATTATGACGCCTTTTAGCAGTCTATTCTATTATTGGACGTTTTTATTCAGCTAAGGAAGGACCTGTGAGAGCCAGAGGCATAATTGAGTTGGTTCTACCCATTAGATTCCTAAAGGTACTTCCTACTCTGAATAAAATCGTCTAGTTATAGCCAGAATAAGCCGAATCAATATTTTCTCGTGCACTGAAAGGGTTAAGAATATTTAGTAGCAAAATAAGCGGTTAAGGGGAGGCAGTTGGTTTTTCGAGTCCTCCTTCTCCCTCAAATTAATAAGGCAAATAACACACATTAGCAGAGGATCTGTTCAAATCCACAATAAACAAAACATAAATAGGCCTACAAATAATCTAATGGGCTCAGATACATGCATGCACGTTTGAGCCCTAGTCACCCAAAGGTATGTATGTAAGTATGTACTCTGGCCTGGCACTTACCCCATTTTTCCTTTTCCTTTTTTTTTTTTTTTTTTTTGAGGGTCGACTCGAGACAGAGCCAGAACATGGACATCTCAACACAGCAGAAAAACAAAACAAAACACAAAATCACACACATCTAGGTCGTCCAAGAGAATACATAGAGACCCAGGCCCATATGGGGTCCCCAGCTAGATTCCCAGGTCCCAGATCTCCCGGAGAGGCTTCGATTTTTGCAGGTAGACACGTAGCGAGGCTGCCAGCACAAGCCCGCCCACCATGCTTCCAGGCTCCCCAAAGGAGGTTGTGGAAATAAGAGAGGGTAATCCCCAACTGTAACGCAGCAGTTATGTGGAAATCCCTAACTCCAGCACCATTACCACCTCCAGGGATCATAAAAGATTGTTGGTAGCAGTGCACTACTCCCAACTACTGTACAGGACTGCATTTCCTTAGTGGCGCTCCGGGCTATTTTGCCAACCACCTTGACATGCTGAAATGTATTAACTGATCACTGACCTGATACACTTTGCAGCAAAGATGCATTTTCTGACCAACATGTTAGCCACATTATGTGAATGATCAGCGTTCCCATCAAGTGACATGTCTCATCAACCAGTTACGAGGGTATTCCATCAACGGCGCAGATAGCGAAAGAGGGTTTCTATATTCTCCAACAGTTTCGAGCGGAATTTGAGTGTAATCCTCCCGACGTAACCTTATACCCAGTCTATATATACTTAGTCTGTCTCTCGCAGCACTACATATCTTCGTGTACCCAAGCATCACTGTACTGGATAGAGTTGCAAGCCACACCTTCTTGTATACAGGTCATAGCGTGTCACTATTTTACACTTTTACAATACAGTAATAATTAAAATGCCCCAGAACGAGAAGCCCACCACAGAAGCCATGAACGAACACCACACAGAAACACCAAAGGAAAGGTCCACAGAACGAAAGGACCAGCTGACCGAGCCAGCCATTTCAGACAGGCCCAAGCCCGCAGGGCTAAACAGCTCCAGGACGCACCCACTTACCTTTTCTAAACTGACCATTTTCCACACCTCACGTACACTAACCCTCTCGTGTCCTACACTCCTAACTACAAAGATGATGAACAGGAATATACATTCATATTAAAAACACCCATGCCCTGTCCCGACGTTGAGCCAATGCCAACACATCAGACAGCCATAATTATATCTATGTATGTTCTTACATCCGAGAAGTAGATGTTATATATCTTAGAAGTTCAAACACCCACGCTTGTCCCTAGACCTCGTATATCATTTTCCATGACGAGTATAGATATATGTAACCCGTGCTCAGTCGCCCCTTGCATTGTTCCTCTAGTAACTAAGTATTAATATTAACATTCCCTAACATCTTGTCTTGCCAGACTGAGCTTCTGAAGACCCATCGCCCCATAAATCTATGTATGCAATCCTTAGGTTAAGTATTTCTATCCGCCATTGTGTTCACCTTTTTCCATTTACTTTCCACAATTGTCATACGTCTTCCCCTTGCCTCCTTCGTATCCACAGCCCACACTACGCCAATTTACTTCGTGTCTTACACCTCTTACCCCAACCAGAGATTGTATAAGATAACCTGGTTACCAGTATCTGTCATAAGTACCCCGAAAACAATAACTAAGTACCCCTACGAACTGCCGCTGTGGTTGGTATTTTATATTTAATAGAAAATGCAGTTCCCAGGGCCAACTAATAGTATCCATAACCCTCTGACTGATCACATAACTCTATCTTTTCCAGACTCATATACCACCCCATAGTTGCATTCCCCGGTAGCATTTGGCTAACGTATTCTACTGCCTTTTCAAACTTCCATATCAATTGTAGCCTAATGCCACCCCCACGCCCAAGGACCTTAGGGGCAAAATTTCCCTGTAGCCCTTGAACTCTTCCCCCCCCCTCTCATTAAGACACCCGCGCTTCTCGACTCTTGTCCGACCTAGCCTCTCTCTCATACCTCTTGAAGATCCTTGAATTGTCCGTTGCTAACGCTCTCCAACCTTTTATATATATACTCCTATCCAGCCTACCTTCACTTAGTAGGCCAGAACAACATTAGAACTTTACTAGCCCCTTGCATGCCATCTATTCTCTTACAACACATTCACAACCCTGCACCCAATGGTCGTCGGTGCGAGGCTAGCCGCCCCGCCAGTAACTAACTTCTATTGCCATACTTCCAGATAAATGTGGCAGAGTTAGCAACCCAGTCTCCACCACATCCAGCAAACCCTACAATTAACAACCAGCCGAGTAAAACCAGCTAGCTAAGGCACCTTCGGTTTTGGTATTAAAGACACCCACATCTGTCTCATACACAGAGGGTTATTACAAACACTGGTGATATGGCAAGCCCCTAGCCACAGCCGCCGGACGACGATCACAGAGAGAGGGCGCCCAGCTCCCCCTTTTTGCCCACCCGAGGAGGGAGACCCCCACCCCCACGGAGGTATACCTGGCCCCTGTTTTGACTTTCGAGTCATTGCCAGGTAGCACAGGAATTCTTCCTATCAATGAACTAACCATGAATGACTAACACCTTTACTAACCTCTATTAACTCACAATAAACCATTTACCTTTCTTGCATGCTCTGATCACTAAATTAGCACCTCAGCTATACCATAGAATGAAGATTGAACAATCTAGAGAGACGCTCCTATCACAGCTGTCCCCATCCTCCTCGCAAAGTAGATCCAGTCTCTCTCCCCTAAATACGTCCAGTATAGCCAAAATAGTACCTCTTACTAAGGCTCAGTTATATGAAAATATAAAGGCTTCCTATCGCCCTGTGCCACAACAGTAAATACCATCTTACCTAGTCCCCATATCTATTGAGAGCTCAATTAAGTCCATAAGACTCGAGATCCCTACTGTTTACAGGGTCCAGAACCGAGCCTATAAATCTAAACTCCCGCCCCCAGTCAAATCAGTTGAAAGCTAGACACCAACCAGGGGTCACTACCCTGCAGTTAACTTCTAGCTCTGCCCTTGTGTTGTTCCGGAGTGAGATCCCAGAGCCGGCAGACTCCGTGGCAGATTTGGATAGAAGGACCTGCCCACGTATTGAAGAACTTCACACATATGGCCCCCCTGGACGGCCGCGGAACCAGTCGTTAGCCCCCAACATCATGGACGCAAGATAACCAGGACCAGACCCATCAGATACTACCCAAGATTCCCTTTAGCAGTACTACATATTACTGTGCTGTTTAGAGATTCACTAATTAATATTTCTACGAAGTGGCTAAGACCTTGCCCAGTGTAACTCATACTTAACCATTCCATTTGGGACGTACTAAGCGATCAGTGCTCTTTAATTAACAGGCGACCTTGACTCTCGTAATTACCTTATTCAGATATTAAAACTCTAGTGATATCTAACGTTCGCCCACTGATTTGCGTTCTATGTATTTCTGAGACAAGGATATAAAACTTAGATCAGTACCCCCTGAGGTTACTAGAATTCCCGTGCTCTAAAATACGTGTCTAATCTAGTCTGTGAACTACTACTTGTGCACCAGAGCTACCAGTAATAAATCTAACAGTGAATATGAATCTATAAGTAACATTGATGGTCTTCGGTATATAAACCTGTGAAATCAAAGCCAGTGATCAGAAGATTAATACCTGAACGTTGGAAGTGGGAGACTAGGCTCCATCCAGATCCACTTATGCTAGTGTTGTTCAATTCTATTATATTGTCTTACACAAGTATTCTGCAGTGGTATATCAATAAACGTGATCATGTAACTTGCTACCATGTGTTTCTTTGTGTTCTCTATTCCTCATATCTTGTATTGTGCATGCAGCCTTATATACCCAGTCAATTTAGAACTCACATTATCCAAGTTAAACCTGTAGAAAAACAGGGCATAACATTGGCGGCAGCGGTGGTTCTTGATTCGGATAAAAGGTTGCATTACACTGCAAGTTTGGAACAGTAGAAGCATGGCAACATCGCGAAATCTTCAGCCATTCGCACACATTCCCAAGTATGATATAAACACGTGTGATATCACCAGTTACTTAGACATAATAAATCCAGTGTACGATGTGGTACTTCATAATGACCGCGAAAAAAATCGCCTGGGCAATTTTGCATATGTTACAGTTGGGAGAAGCCGTTTCCCAACTTGTTGATAAGCCTACCTTTAAAGAATTTCTTCACCAAATGGTGACACAGAATACGCCAGAGAGTACTTGGAACCAGTTTCGATCCTTCGTGATCCGGACCTTAGATCCACTTTTGGGTTCCCCCGTCGCCCCCAAAATAATAAAAGTCGACGAGATCAAGTATGAAGGGGATATAAATGTGACCCTCATACAACTCTACAGATACGTGAGGACCACGTATAGCTATGAAGATTACGACCAACAAAATGAACTCTTATTCACCGCTTTGTTAAACATCCTCCCACCCCCCATCACCGCCCATCTCGACCCGTATGGCTTATTCGAAGAACATATGCTCTCCATCAGAGAAGAATGCCTACGCAGTTCGATGAATCCCCTATCCAACCCTTCAGCCCCTATCCAAGACTCCGTGCACCCTTCCAAAATGACTTCCGGTGAAAGTCCAACCCCAGTGCACTCTTCCTTGCCTCTATCCTCTCTGACCATCCCTAACTCTTCCCCCACCAACCCTCCGCAGCCCCCCCAACAAGCCCCGTATTCTAGCTATGCCTACCTATGTAGGCCTACCACAACATATTTTCCCCATGACCCCAGAAATGTTCAGCTATCCCCCCACCAACAAAATTTCCCTTGTGACAGTTTTCCGTCGGTAGCTTGTGACAGTTTTCAGTCAGTAGCCCCCTTCCACCCCCACACAATTCACACCCCTAGAAAACTTCGAAACCCCACACTTGACTCGCCCTCTCATGCCAAACAAACTCACCAGTCCCAGATAACCTCTAACCAGACCGAGACTGCCACCAAGAAAATTCCCCAAACTCGTCCTGTTAACAACCCCAAATCCGTACATCACTCCTCCCTCAATAACCCATGTCCTATGCCTAACTCTGCCCCACTAATCCTCCCCAGCCCCACATAACCTTTAACCAGACCGAGACTAACTCCAAGCAAATTCCCCAAATTCGTCCTGTTAACAACCCCAAATCAATACATCAGTCCTCTACCAATAACCCCTGTTCTACACCTAACTCTTCCCCCACCATCCCGCCGCAGTCCCCCCAACAAATCCCGTTTCCTAACTCGCTCACCTCTCACCACCCTGACCCTCCCACACGCGCCGTTAATCCTCCCCTCACGCGTGACGACCTAGGGACCCAACCATGTTTCCCCCCTTCCCCCAGAAATGTTCAGCTATTTCCCCACCAACAAAATTTCCCGTGTGACAGTTTTCCGTCAGTAGCTCCCTTCCACCCCCCCACAATTCACACACCTAATAAACTTCAAAACCCCACACTTCACGCACCCCCTCATGACAGACAAACCCACCAATCCCATCTAACCTCTAAACAAACCGTCACTGCCACCGACACACCCCACCACTCTGATCCTCCCACACGCGCCGTTAATCCCCCCCTCACGCGTGATTCCCACCAAAGTGATTTCCCCCCCCTCATGCGTACCGAACACCTGCTCACCAGTCGGTCCCCCACCATCATGAGCCCAGCTAAACTTTCAACCTCCACCAATTCCCACCAACAAAATCTCCCTTGTGACAGTTTTCCGTCAGTAGCTCCCTTCCACCCCCCCACAATTCACACCCCTAATAAACTTCAAAACCCCACACTTGACTCACCCCCTCATGACAGACAAACCCACCAACCCCAGATAACCTCTAAGCAAACCGTCACTGCCACCGACACACCCCATCACTCTGATCCTCCCACACCTGCCTGACCTTTGTCAGTACCTGCCTGACCTTTGCTGAGTGAGGACCTGTCCCTAGTGACTCCCAGTGAATATCTTTGCCCATAGTGTGGTGATAGTATTAACGCTTTCTTAAAATGGCTGGTGTTGACGAGATTGCTACCTCCTCTCATATTCTCCAGCTTTGTCTTGCTTTGCAAGAAAGGATGGACAATGTGGAGAGAGAGGTGCAGTCTCTCAAAGACGAGAATTTGGCCTTAAAGCTGTCTTTGGCTGACAAGAAAAGTGAGGATAGTGCAACTGCTGTTAGGGATCGTGATGCTCCCTGGACAGTTGTTCCAACAAGTGCAACAACCTGCAAATTTCTACGGCGGCCAGTTGCCCTCAGCAACAAGTTCATCACCTTGGATGACGAATGTGATGGTGAGGCTGCGAGTGCTTCCTTCGGCGAGGAAACCAGGAGAAAGGTAAGTAAGTTGCCTCCAACAGGGAATGCTGTGACTGCTGCCCCCCCAGGAGTACCTTCAACTGCTGCCCCAGGAGTTCCTGCCGCTGCCGCAGCTGCTACCAAGTCATCGACAAGGAGAGGCAAGTCCTTCTCAATTGTTGGGGACTCCATGGTCAGACACTTAGCTAGGTCCACCTGTACTGATATTAGGAAGCTTGTCTGTCTGCCTGGTGCCGGGGTTGGGAAGGTGTTAGAGGACATTGATTACATCATGAAAGATATTGGAGATAGCCCCATTATCTGTCTCAGTACAGGGAGCAATGATGTTGGTAAAGGTAGGACGGAAGTACTGCTTCGGCAGTACAGGGAGGTGTTAGATAAAGTTAGGAGGAAGGGAGGCATACCTGTAGTACACAGTATCTTGCCACGGAGAGGGGTCAGCAAGGAATGGTCATCTAGGGCAATTGGTATCAATTGTCGGCTGGAAAAATACTGTAATGCAAATGCAATACCATTCCTTGATAACTGGACCCGTTTCTATGGTAAAAATCAGTTGTACGCACAGGACGGGGTTCATCTTTCTCGGCTAGGGGTGGCAAATTTAGCTAGGTCAATAGATAGGATTGTCGCGGGGTTTCGCTGAAAATAAAGCCTGAGAATATGAGTAAGAATAATTGTCTAGATAGGGTAAATTGCCGTACTGGTACATCAGATAGGAATAGAAAATATCAGTCACAGGATTTTAATTGTACTGCTAGTAGAAATATTAAAGGTGTAACAGAAGATGGGAATTCAGTTAGAAATAAAGGTAAATTCGATACCAGTAAAATAAATTCATTGCGATTATATTATACAAACTGTAGGAGTTTATGTAACAAAATGGATGAACTTAGAGCACTTGTTAGCAACGAAAATATAGACATTATAGCACTGACTGAAACATGGATTAATACAGAATCAAGACATTTTTTAGCAGAATTCCATATACCAGGATATAGTTTGTTTAAACGCGACCGAACAAGTAGGAGGGGCGGCGGAATAGCAGTGTTTGTCAGGAGTTCTTTAAAAAGCTGTATTAAATCAGGTATTAGACTAAATACTGATAACGAAAGTGTTTGGGTTGAGGTTAGCGAAGGTAGTGAGACCATAATTATTGGAGTTATTTATAGACCACCAAATATGAGTAGAAACGAAGGTACAGCTTTATGGCAGGAAGTGAAAATAGCATCAAGGTTTAGCAATGTGTGTATTATGGGGGATTTTAATTTTCCGAATATTGATTGGCAGCATCAAATCGGCGACTCAGATTCAAAAGAGTTTATTGAGGCGGTACAGGATAGTTTTTTATTTCAATTCATAGACTCGCCTACTAGAGGTAATAATATCCTCGATTTAGTTCTCAGTAATAATGAACAAATGATAAATAATGTAGAGATAGGAGACCAACTAGGAAATAGTGATCATAAATCAATTTATTTTAACATACAATGGACAGGAAAGGCTAAAGAGAATACGACACTTATCCCAGATTTCAGAAAAGCCAATTATGGTGGATTAAGACGAGCCTTAAGAGTCGATCCTACGGTTAAACTATTAAGTGGACCCGGGTGCGCTAATGAACATACTCTCTCTCAGATACCTGTTTTAACTCAGGATAATTTGACAGCTACATATAATAATTTTATTTCTTCACTCCACAATGCGCAAAATAAATATATCCCCAAAAGAAAATTTAGATCAACACAGAACCAACCCAAATGGATGAATAATAGACTATTAGACCTTCTAGGAAAAAAGAGAGGAATATATCGAAAAATTAAGAAAGGCGAAATTCACCTACTTGCTTACTATCAGAATCTATCAAGAGAGGTTAAAAAAGGTATAAGGACAGACAAAAGAAATTATGAAATCAGGATAGCCAATGACTCAAAAAATAACCCAAAGGCTTTTTACCAGCTATATAAATCTAAAGTTAGAGATAAAATAGGCCCCCTTAAAACTTCGATAGGAGAAATGACAGAAAATGATTTAGAAATGTGCAGTACATTAAATAGTCAGTTTCTATCCGTTTTCACTAATGAAAATTTGGCACAGATTCCAGAAGTCCGTAAGGTATATAGCGATAGTATAGAAAATAGGTTAAGTACGGTTACTATAAGTAGAAATGATGTGCTTAAGGAAATTGACAGACTGAAACCTCAGAAATCGCCTGGCCCCGATGAGGTATATGCCAGAGTATTAAAAGAATGCAGAGATGAGTTAAGTTACCCATTAACATTTCTTTTTAACAATTCATTAGAAACAGGTATAGTTCCAGAAGCTTGGAAACTTGCAAATATAGTTCCGATTTTCAAAAAAGGTGATAAATCAATAGCATCCAATTACCGTCCCATTAGTCTCACTTCAATCATAGGAAAGCTACTAGAGTCAATTATTGCTAGAAAAATGAGAAACCACTTAGAAACATTTAACTTAATCAATTCTTCTCAGCATGGATTCACTCAGGGACGTTCTTGCCTTACTAATTTGCTTAGTTTTTTCTCAGAGGTATATGAAGCAGTAGATAATGACAAGGCATACGATATTATATATTTAGATTTCAGTAAAGCTTTCGACAGAGTCCCTCATGAGAGATTGATGAGAAAGGTTGAGGCACATGGAATAGGTGGGGCGTTGTTGGGATGGATTAGGTCATGGCTAATTGGTAGGAAACAGAGAGTCAGCATAAATGGTACCAAGTCAGAGTGGGAAGCAGTCAAAAGTGGTGTCCCCCAGGGATCGGTATTAGGTCCCCTGTTGTTTCTTATATACATAAATGACCTAGATTTAGGTATAACTAGTAGGATAAGTAAATTCGCAGACGATACTAAAATGGGGAGATCAATTGATTCAGATAGCGATATAGAGTGCCTGCAAAGGGATCTAGATACCTTACATGAATGGTCAGTAAATTGGCAGATGAAGTTTAACATTGACAAATGCAAGGTATTAAAGATAGGGAAGATGCAAACAAATGTTAAATATAAACTAGCTAATTTAGAATTAGAAAATTCAGACTGCGAGAAAGATCTAGGTGTGTTTGTTAGCAATGATTTGAAGCCTAGAAAACAGTGTATAGGCGTTCGTAATAAGGCAAACAGGATTCTCGGGTTCATCTCTAGGAGTGTGAGTAACAGAACTGCTGATGTTATCTTAAAACTTTACTTGTCATTAGTGAGACCCCATATGGATTATGCTGTCCAATTTTGGTGTCCTTATTACAGAATGGACATAGATTCATTGGAGAGAGTACAGCGTAGAATGACAAAAATGATCCATAATATTAGAAATCTTCCGTATGAAGAAAGGTTGAAGAAATTAGGTTTACATTCGTTAGAGAGACGCAGAGTTAGAGGGGATATGATAGAGGTGTTCAAGTGGGTTAGTGGGATTAACAAAGGGGACATGACAAATGTACTAAAGCTCAGTGATAGCGAAAGAACTCGTACCAATGGTTTCAAATTAGATAAATTTCGTTTCAGAAAAGATATAGGCAAATATTGGTTTGGTAACAGAGTTGTAGATGGGTGGAATGGACTACCAAGTGCTATAGTGGGATCTAAAACTGTAGGGAGCTTTAAGATAAAATTGGATAAGCATATGGACGAGAAGGGTTGGGTGTGAAGGGGGATCAGCCGGGTTGGGCCAATCAGCGCTCTGCAGACCCCCATAATCCTGCGTTAATCTCTAACCGTTTTGGTAAGATGATCCTCAGGGTATTAGAGTGTTGAGCCTATAATTGGGCTTTGTAATTGATTTGGGGTTGTGTGGGACAGGGATCTGCCTTGCTTAGGCCAATCGGCTTTCTGCAGACTCCCATTTTCTTATGTTCTTATGTTCTTATGTTAATCCCCCCCTCACGCGTGACCCCCACCAAAGTGATTTCCCCCCCCTCATGTGTACCGAACACCTGCTCACCAGTCGGTCCCCCACCATCATGAGCCCAGCTAAACTTTCAACCTCCCCCTCTTCACCGTTACCCCACCCGCCCCAAATTCCCCCCCCCCCCCCCCCCCCCCAAAGATCCCGCTCGACGAAATACCACTCCCATCCCAATCCAACCACAAAACTTTTTCCACCTTGGCTAAACCCCAAAATACTCTCTCTCTCGCCCCAAACAACATAATCAACCTCTCAACTTCAACCACTCCTCGAAATCCCATCCATGTCTCTCCCGGAAATAAAATCAGTCTAAATTCAACCCCTCTCAAACCACAACCCTGCCTGCCCAGACCCCCCCCACCATCTCCCTATCAAATCCCCACACACCAAACCACCCGATCATAGTAAACTCTCAACCTTCAGCCTTACTCACCCTTCCCCAAACCCCACTCACGACCACAACTCTCTACACAATTCAACCCCTCCCCAGCACCAACCTCTTCCGCAACAATAACCCCGACTCGACCTGCCCGTTTCATCTTTAAAACCCCCCTATCACTACCCCCGACCGAAACCACTTAGACCCCCCCTCCAAAACTGGCCCCGGGCCAACTCGCCCCCAGACCCACATTCCTAACGACAAGAACTAACGGTATATGCACCCCGCCCTCCCAAAGTGAAAGTGAACCACCACCCCTATTACCAGACCGTCACCCAGACTAACGGCGACCCTAAATACCCCCCACCCCTGATGATGTTTTAAATATATTTGAACTAAATTGCTTCGAATGTTTTCAAATCCTAAGCGATTGGGCATGGTTCTATAAATGTACACGTTTTCCAGATACTGTATTATTTTTTTTCCTTAGTCATACTACTTTTCTTGTTACCTACACTTTTCTGACTATCTTTTAAATTTGCTTTATACATTGTTAAACACTTTACCTCTTCTTAATTTCCTATGTTCTTAATTATCTGTCCTTTCTTAAATTTACATGTTTTCCATATACTGTATAGTATTTTTTTCCCTTAGTCATAATACTTTTCTTGTTAATCTACACTTTTCTGACTATCTTTTAAATTTGCTTTATACATTGTTAAACACTTTACCTCTTCTTAATTTCCTGTGTTCTTAATTATCTGCCCTTTCTTAAATTTACATGTTTTCCATATACTGTATATATTATTTTTTTCCCTTAGTCATACTACTTTTCTTGTTAACCTACACTTTTCTGACTATGCTTTTTTTACTTCACCCTTGAGGCTCGAGGACGAGCCTATAATGAAGGAGAGGGAAGTAAAATACCCCAGAACGAGAAGCCCACCACAGAAGCCATGAACGAACACCACACAGAAACACCAAAGGAAAGGTCCACAGAACGAAAGGACCAGCTGACCGAGCCAGCCATTTCAGACAGGCCCAAGCCCGCAGGGCTAAACAGCTCCAGGACGCACCCTCTTACCTTTTCTAAACTGACCATTTTCCACACCTCACGTACACTAACCCTCTCGTGTCCTACACTACAAAGATGATGAACAGGAATATACATTCATATTAAAAACACCCATGCCCTGTCCCGACATTGAGCCAATGCCAACACATCAGACAGCCATAATTATATCTATGTATGTTCTTACTTCCGAGAAGTAGATGTTATATATCTTAGAAGTTCAAACACCCACGCTTGTCCCTAGACCTCGTATATCATTTTCCATGACGAGTATAGATATATGTAACCCGTGCTCAGTCGCCCCTTGCATTGTTCCTCTAGTAACTAAGTATTAATATTAACATTCCCTAACATCTTGTCATGCCAGACTAAGCTTCTGAAGACCCATCGCCCCATAAATCTATGTATGCAATCCTTAGGTTAAGTATTTCTATCCGCCATTGTGTTCACCTTTTTCCATTTACTTTCCACAATTGTCATATGTCTTCCCCTTGCCTCCTTCGTATCCACAGCCCACACTACGCCAATTTACTTCGTGTCTTACACCTCTTACCCCAACCAGAGATTGTATAAGATAACCTGGTTACCAGTATCTGTCATAAGTACCCCGAAAACAATAACTAAGTACCCCTACGAACTGCCGCTGTGGTTGGTATTTTATATTTAATAGAAAACGCAGTTCCCAGGGCCAACTAATAGTATCCATAACCCTCTGACTGATCACATAACTCTATCTTTTCCAGACTCATATACCACCCCATAGTTGCATTCCCCGGTAGCATTTGGCTAACGTATTCTACTGCCTTTTCAAACTTCCATATCAATTGTAGCCTAATGCCACCCCCACGCCCAGGGACCTTAGGGGCAAAATTTCCCTGTAGCCCTTGAACTCTTCCTCCCCCCTCTCATTAAGACACCCGCGCTTCTCGACTCTTGTCCGACCTAGCCTCTCTCTCATACCTCTTGAAGATCCTTGAATTGTCCGTTGCTAACGCTCTCCAACCTTTTATATATATACTCCTATCCAGCCTACCTTCACTTAGTAGGCCAGAACAACATTAGAACTTTACTAGCCCCTTGCATGCCATCTATTCTCTTACAACACATTCACAACCCTGCACCCAATGGTCGTCGGTGCGAGGCTAGCCGCCCCGCCAGTAACTAACTTCTATTGCCATACTTCCAGATAAATGTGGCAGAGTTAGCAACCCAGTCTCCACCACATCCAGCAAACCCTACAATTAACAACCAGCCAAGTAAAACCAGCTAGCTAAGGCACCTTCGGTTTTGGTATTAAACACACCACATCTGTCTCATACACAGAGGGTTATTACAAACACTGGTGATATGGCAAGCCCCTAGCCACAGCCGCCGGACGACGATCACAGAGAGAGGGCGCCCAGCTCCCCCTTTTTGCCCACCCGAGGAGGGAGACCCCCACCCCCGCGGAGGTATACCTGGCCCCTGTTTTGACTTTCGAGTCATTGCCAGGTAGCACAGGAATTCTTCCTATCAATGAACTAACCATGAATGACTAACACCTTTACTAACCTCTATTAACTCACAATAAACCATTTACCTTTCTTGCATGCTCTGATCACTAAATTAGCACCTCAGCTATACCATAGAATGAAGATTGAACAATCTAGAGAGACGCTCCTATCACAGCTGTCCCCATCCTCCTCGCAAAGTAGATCCAGTCTCTCTCCCCTAAATACGTCCAGTATAGCCAAAATAGTACCTCTTACTAAGGCTCAGTTATATGAAAATATAAAGGCTTCCTATCGCCCTGTGCCACAACAGTAAATACCATCTTACCTAGTCCCCATATCTATTGAGAGCTCAATTAAGTCCATAAGACTCGAGATCCCTACTGTCTACAGGGTCCAGAACCGAGCCTATAAATCTAACTCCCGCCCCCAGTCAAATCAGTTGAAAGCTAGACACCAACCAGGGGTCACTACCCTGCAGTTAACTTCTAGCTCTGCCCTTGTGTTGTTCCGGAGTGAGATCCCAGAGCCGGCAGACTCCGTGGCAGATTTGGATAGAAGGACCTGCCCACGTATTGAAGAACTTCACACATATGGCCCCCCTGGACGGCCGCGGAACCAGTCGTTAGCCCCCAACATCATGGACGCAAGATAACCAGGACCAGACCCATCAGATACTACCCAAGATTCCCTTTAGCAGTACTACATATTACTGTGCTGTTTAGAGACTCACTAATTAATATTTCTACGAAGTGGCTAAGACCTTGCCCAGTGTAACTCATACTTAACCATTCCATTTGGGACGTACTAAGCGATCAGTGCTCTTTAATTAACAGGCGACCTTGACTCTCGTAATTACCTTATTCAGATATTAAAACTCTAGTGATATCTAACGTTCGCCCACTGATTTGCGTTCTATGTATTTCTGAGACAAGGATATGAAACTTAGATCAGTACCCCCTGAGGTTACTAGAATTCCCGTGCTCTAAAATACGTGTGTCTAATCTAGTCTGTGAACTACTACTTGTGCACCAGAGCTACCAGTAATAAATCTAACAGTGAATATGAATCTATAAGTAACATTGATGGTCTTCGGTATATAAACCTGTGAAATCAAAGCCAGTGATCAGAAGATTAATACCTGAACGTTGGAAGTGGGAGACTAGGCTCCATCCAGATCCACTTATGCTAGTGTTGTTCAATTCTATTATATTGTCTTACACAAGTATTCTGCAGTGGTATATCAATAAACGTGATCATGTAACTTGCTACCATATGTTTCTTTGTGTTCTCTATTCCTCATATCTTGTATTGTGCATGCAGCCTTATATACCCAGTCAATTTAGAACTCACATTACCCAAGTTAAACCTGTAGAAAAACAGGGCATAACAATAATACTATAGGTAGCGCCAACGAACTTGACAATAATCTCGACCTCTGACCTCTTCGTAACTCAAAAGGGTCTAAAGCAAACTGGCTATAAATATCCACACTTATTTGCTGGTGGACTCTTCCCAAATGATAGAAATGTCAGCCCGATTGCTTACATTAATTTTGAGTTATAAGAAGTTAAGGGGTCAAGTTTATTATCAAGTTCGTTGGCGCTACTCATAGAAAATGACGTTAAAACCATTGTATGTATGTATGTATAAAGGGAAAAGTACAATTCAGCCACTGACATACTTTTTATGGATCACTGTCTTAAAGAATATGTATATATGAAATGTGAATTGATATGCGGAAATTAAAACATAGCATAAAAATAGATAGGCTTTATTGTTTGCAATGTCAAAACTACGAGAAAGCAGCCATTAAAGCCTAGTTATAACAATGTAATGATATTAACTTCCAGATAAAACTTAACTATCAAAATAGTAAATACACACATAGGGCCAATTTCTCCAGTCAAGTTTTCAGCTTAAATCCTACAAAACAAATTTGGGTTTCATAACATAGCTTAATTTTATATTTGTAGTCAGTCTTTTCACTGTAACTAGGCCAGAATTCTTGACCCATAAACTCTAGAACTAAAAAAGGGCTAGAGCAAACAGACTGTAACTCTCTACTTGGTTGACTCTTCCTAAATGTTAGAAATATCGTTCTGTTAGTTATAATAGACTATGGGTGAAGATTTCTAGCCTAGTATCATATTAATTATAGTTATAGTCCGTAACAAGAAAAATACCTGCTTAGACATAATATGAGCGCTATTTAATCCTCTGACGTGGAGGCCTGGTGCTTATCATAATACAAACCACCAGCTTTAACTAATATATTAGATTTTGTATTTGCTGTACAAAAACAGAAAATATGTTTGAAACAAATAAATAAATAAAAAATAAATAAATAAATGGCCCTCAATTCCTTTTATTCCTCTTACAAATAAAATGACCCCATTTGACCCAACATATGGACTGAATATCACCGAGGGTGGGGGTTCAATTAATATAATATCCAGCCTGTGTAATTTAAGAGACTGCACAATACCGAAAAATTTACAAATTTATCTTGAAAGGGGGTCTAGAGGGTGTAATTTTAAGCTTGATTGAGGTCTAGGGAACAAACAAAAACCTCCCCTTAACTATCAACAGTCTTGATACTACACTTATTAATCAATCTACTATTTTTGGTGGGGTAGTATTTTTTATGAAGTTCTATCTCTCTATCTATTGCCAGAAGCAGTAATCCCCGAGAGGGGATGGGCTCAAATGAATCGCCTTCCTATGCTTCTACATACCGAGACAACTCACTCGATTATAGGTAGCGCCAACGAACTTGACAATAATCTGGACCTCTTAACTTCTTATAACTCAAAATGTATGAAAGCAATCGGGCTGACATTGCTATCATTTGTGAAAAGTCCACCAGGAAATAGGTGTGGAAATTTACAGCCAGTTTGCTCAAGGTTCTTTTGAGTTACGAAGAGGTCAAGGATCGAGATAATTGTCATGTTCGTTGGCGCTACCTATATCTAGCTTGTACCTGTTTCATGTATCAATTAAACCTCCATTTACGAATTAACTGATCTACCCAAATTTCACAAATTGTTAGCAGCGAGATGGAAAAGAAAGTTGCTCTAATTAAGAATAATACTGCACATCTTGATAACATATGAACTTGTGTTATTTATATACATTTTTCTCTCATACAGCTGCACTAAGGCATTGAAAAATGTAGTGCAGTCAAAATCAATAACTTGCCAAAACACTTTATGACATTCTGTGAGACATCTAGAAGGGGACTAACAAACTAGCCTGTACATTTCTTAGAATGAAAATGGAATGAATATGAAGGGAATGAATACATTTATGATACCAGTTTGAAGTAAAGACTTAGTCCAAAGTTATTGCAAGTACATTATAAGTTATTGCAAGTACATTATAAGTTATTGCAAGTACATTATAAGAAGAGAATCAGATCTAAAGCCGGAATCACAAGCGCTTTTTATATCAACTTTTAACGGAAACTCTGATGTGGCAGTTTTTTACCCATTAGAAGATGCGATGACACATTTCTTTTCTGTTTTCTGGCTATCATTAGACGATTGTGTTGAGATTAGGAGGGGTATATGGAAGTCAGAGAGGTAATTGAGATAGTCTTTACCCTTATAATTCCCACAGATCCTATATTGTATAAAATGTTCTTGCTCATGTAGTAATGTACACCCTATGAGGTGGATTGTGTCCTATAATTTATAATATTATTTTGCTAAAGCGTTGTTTCCACATAGCGATTTTGATAAGTTCTTTTGTCTTTTTACTGTGTTCGTCTAAGTTTTGGTTTGTTTATTTTGCAAGTTTAACATTATAATTATGATAGCCAGAATAAACTGTCAAAATGCGTCATAATCTTTCATAATCTTGCAAAGGTGTAGGATAATTGTGGCGCCCCCTGCTGAAGTGAGGCAAACGACAAGCATAAAGAAATGAGAAAACAGCTTTGAAAGTTCCCGCGCTCCCTCTCAACCCACGAGACTTGCCTCCCTCCCTACACCAAGGAGGGAGGGAGGTAGGCGCCGGTAAGGGGGACGGTTGCCTTGCTACGAACTGTCAAACGCTGTTTTCTCCAAATTGAATAATGATTTTGGTTTGCCATGAAACATAGTATATTACATAAAAATACTTAATGGTTATAATAATAAGATAGGTATAAAGTGTATTACGCTGCTCTCTCTCTGTCGCGCACTGTGCATCCCTTCCTAAGCTGAAAAAAGTGTGTTAGTCTGGAAAATAATATACATTTTAAAAAACCGTGATACACAATAGGTGCTATAATGGTAATAATGATAATTTGTTTCCCAAGCAAAATAGTAGATTACCGTACACAAAATAATACTTAATGGTTATAATAATTAAATAGGTACTGTGTATTATGCTGCCCTCTCTCTCTCCCTTGTACACGGTGTATCTTTCCTAAGTTGAACAAATGTGTTAGTCAAGGAAAATAATATATGATTGTGTTCTTTTATTTAATAATTTTCATTTTAGTAAGCGTTGTTTCCACATAGCGATTTTGATAATTTAATTTGACTTTATATTGTCCTTGTCCCAATTTTGGTTTGTTTAGTTTGCAAGTTTTACATTTTAATACAGTACATTTAAAAATACCGTCATACATAATAGGTATTAAAATGTAAATAATTATATTAATAGTAATAGTAACATTTTGTGGTACAAATATTAATATAATATATTATATTTTAATTTATTGTATCACAATGAAAATGTATTAACTTACTGTTGTTGGTTAGGAAGTCTGGGCGATGAGTGCAGTAGAGAGATACTGGGAGATGAGTGCGGAGATACTGGCAGATGAGTGCGGAGAGGCTGAATGACGAGACTGATGTGACCCTGACCCTTCACTTAAACCAATTATGTATAATAGGCACTTGAACTTATTGATAAACACTTTACCACATTATATGTAAAAATATTAACTGAATAATACACTTGTGTTGGCTTCATACACTCATATGTAAAAATAATAACTGAATATACACTTGTGTTGGCTTCACACACTTATTTATATCGCACAAGGCACTTTCAATATCATAACATTTCACAGCACAGGTACAGGAAGGCCCCACTTTTCGCTCTGGTATTTTCCTCCCTGTACTGTATAAGCAGACGTATACTCAAGGCCTAAGTTCCTATTTATTTTTGCTGCATTTTTCTTCCACTTTCGTTCGTTTCTCGGCCTCTTTCGTACTCCAGAGGGTGACTGTATCTCTGGTTGGTCACTTGCCTCGCAATAATAGCATAATAGCACATAATAGAGAATAATAGCACAGAAAAAACAAAAAAATAACAAAATGTGGATGGTATGCGATCCATACGAGCTGGCGCGAAAACTGAGGAGGGTGGAGAGAGATGGTGGACGCTGATTGGCTGGCGGGCGATGACTCATCATCATGGCGCCCGCTGATTGGTGGCGGCTTTTGTCTCGGGACTTTGACTCAGTTCAGCACGGACTTTTCAGTCATGCGTTAGCTGGGAAAAAAATCCTGCAATAATTGCAGGAAGATCGTTCTTATAGACACTTCCGTGTCAATTTGAGGCAAATGCTTTTTCCACAGGCTCAAGGATGCCTTTGCCTATCCAAGGCAAGTGTTAACTCAATTTCATTCGGCCCGTCGTTTGCCTCACTTCAGCAGGAGGCGCCACAATTCAGTCACCTACAATGATCTATTTCATCATAAATCTTGATCTCTATCCTCTATAACTCAAAAAAGGCAGGAGCAAATGGTCTGTGAATTTCTACACGTATGACCTGGCTGACTCTTCCCAAATGGTAGATAAATAAGCACGATAACTCCAGCAAAATTTTAGCTATAGAGGTCAGTGGTCAAGAACTCTGGCCTAATTATAATGAACAGACTATAGTTGCCAATAGTATATAATTTTGTAGCCAAAACTATATATATAATGAACAACTAGAGTATCCAGCTCATATTCTATAAACTCACAAACAACTAGAGTAATCCAATATTATATAATCACAACTAAGTACCGGCAGTAAAACTCATATAACCTCTATATAACTCACAAACAACTAGAGTAATCCAGCTCATATTAACCTCTATATAACTCACAAACAACTAGAGTAATCCAGCTCATATTAACCTCTATATAACTCACAAACAACTAGAGTAATCCAGCTCATATTAACCCTCTATAACTCACAAACAACTAGAGTAATCCAGCTCATATTAACCTCTATATAACTCACAAACAACTAGAGTAATCCAGCTCATATTAACCTCTATATAACTCACAAACAACTAGAGTAATCCAGCTCATATTAACCTCTATATAACTCACAAACAACTAGAGTAATCCAGCTCATATTAACCTCTATATAACTCACAAACAACTAGAGTAATCCAGCTCATATTAACCTCTATATAACTCACAAACAACTAGAGTAATCCAGCTCATATTAACCTCTATATAACTCACAAACAACTAGAGTAATCCAGCTCATATTAACCTCTATATAACTCACAAACAACTAGAGTAATCCAGCTCATATTAACCTCTATATAACTCACAAACAACTAGAGTAATCCAGCTCATATTAACCTCTATTAAACTCACAAACAACTAGAGTAATCCAGCTCATATTAACCTCTATATAACTCACAAACAACTAGAGTAATCCAGCTCATATTAACCTCTATATAACTCACAAACAACTAGAGTAATCCAGCTCATATTAACCTCTATATAACTCACAAACAACTAGAGTAATCCAGCTCATATTAACCTCTATATAACTCACAAACAACTAGAGTAATCCAGCTCATATTAACCTCTATATAACTCACAAACAACTAGAGTAATCCAGCTCATATTAACCTCTATATAACTCACAAACAACTAGAGTAATCCAGCTCATATTAACCTCTATATAACTCACAAACAACTAGAGTAATCCAGCTCATATTAACCTCTATATAACTCACAAACAACTAGAGTATCCAGCTCATATTAACCTCTATATAACTCACAAACAACTAGAGTAATCCAGCTCATATTAACCTCTATATAACTCACAAACAACTAGAGTAATCCAGCTCATATTAACCTCTATATAACTCACAAACAACTAGAGTAATCCAGCTCATATTAACCTCTATATAACTCACAAACAACTAGAGTAATCCAGCTCATATTAACCTCTATATAACTCACAAACAACTAGAGTAATCCAGCTCATATTAACCTCTATATAACTCACAAACAACTAGAGTAATCCAGCTCATATTAACCTCTATATAACTCACAAACAACTAGAGTAATCCAGCTCATATATTAACCTCTATATAACTCACAAACAACTAGAGTAATCCAGCTCATATTAACCTCTATATAACTCACAAACAACTAGAGTAATCCAGCTCATATTAACCTCTATATAACTCACAAACTAGAGTAATCCAGCTCATATTAACCTCTATATAACTCACAAACTAGAGTAATCCAGCTCATATTAACCTCTATATAACTCACAAACAACTAGAGTAATCCAGCTCATATTAACCTCTATATAACTCACAAACAACTAGAGTAATCCAGCTCATATTAACCTCTATATAACTCACAAACAACTAGAGTAATCCAGCTCATATTAACCTCTATATAACTCACAAACAACTAGAGTAATCCAGCTCATATTAACCTCTATATAACTCACAAACAACTAGAGTAATCCAGCTCATATTAACCTCTATATAACTCACAAACAACTAGAGTAATCCAGCTCATATTAACCTCTATATAACTCACAAACAACTAGAGTAATCCAGCTCATATTAACCTCTATATAACTCACAAACAACTAGAGTAATCCAGCTCATATTAACCTCTATATAACTCACAAACAACTAGAGTAATCCAGCTCATATTAACCTCTATATAACTCACAAACAACTAGAGTAATCCAGCTCATATTAACCTCTATATAACTCACAAACAACTAGAGTAATCCAGCTCATATTAACCTCTATATAACTCACAAACAACTAGAGTAATCCAGCTCATATTAACCTCTATATAACTCACAAACTATAGTAATCCAGCTCATATTAACCTCTATATAACTCACAAACAACTAGAGTAATCCAGCTCATATTAACCTCTATATAACTCACAAACAACTAGAGTAATCCAGCTCATATTAACCTCTATATAACTCACAAACAACTAGAGTAATCCAGCTCATATTAACCTCTATATAACTCACAAACAACTAGAGTAATCCAGCTCATATTAACCTCTATATAACTCACAAACAACTAGAGTAATCCAGCTCATATTAACCTCTATATAACTCACAAACAACTAGAGTAATCCAGCTCATATTAACCTCTATATAACTCACAAACAACTAGAGTAATCCAGCTCATATTAACCTCTATATAACTCACAAACAACTAGAGTAATCCAGCTCATATTAACCTCTATATAACTCGCAAACAACTAGAATAATCCAGCTCATATTAACCTCTATATAACTCACAAACTAGAGTAATCCAGCTCATATTAACCTCTATATAACTCACAAACAACTAGAGTAATCCAGCTCATATTAACCTCTATATAACTCACAAACAACTAGAGTAATCCAGCTCATATTAACCTCTATATAACTCACAAACAACTAGAGTAATCCAGCTCATATTAACCTCTATATAACTCACAAACAACTAGAGTAATCCAGCTCATATTAACCTCTATATAACTCACAAACAACTAGAGTAATCCAGCTCATATTAACCTCTATATAACTCACAAACAACTAGAGTAATCCAGCTCATATTAACCTCTATATAACTCACAAACAACTAGAGTAATCCAGCTCATATTAACCTCTATATAACTCACAAACAACTAGAGTAATCCAGCTCATATTAACCTCTATATAACTCACAAACAACTAGAGTAATCCAGCTCATATTAACCTCTATATAACTCACAAACAACTAGAGTAATCCAGCTCATATTAACCTCTATATAACTCACAAACAACTAGAGTAATCCAGCTCATATTAACCTCTATATAACTCACAAACAACTAGAGTAATCCAGCTCATATTAACCTCTATATAACTCACAAACAACTAGAGTAATCCAGCTCATATTAACCTCTATATAACTCACAAACAACTAGAGTAATCCAGCTCATATTAACCTCTATATAACTCACAAACAACTAGAGTAATCCAGCTCATATTAACCTCTATATAACTCACAAACAACTAGAGTAATCCAGCTCATATTAACCTCTAATAACTCACAAACAACTAGAGTAATCCAGCTCATATTAACCTCTATATAACTCACAAACAACTAGAGTAATCCAGCTCATATTAACCTCTATATAACTCACAAACAACTAGAGTAATCCAGCTCATATTAACCTCTATATAACTCACAAACAACTAGAGTAATCCAGCTCATATTAACCTCTATATAACTCACAAACAACTAGAGTAATCCAGCTCATATTAACCTCTATATAACTCACAAACAACTAGAGTAATCCAGCTCATATTAACCTCTATATAACTCACAAACAACTAGAGTAATCCAGCTCATATTAACCTCTATATAACTCACAAACAACTAGAGTAATCCAGCTCATATTAACCTCTATATAACTCACAAACAACTAGAGTAATCCAGCTCATATTAACCTCTATATAACTCACAAACAACTAGAGTAATCCAGCTCATATTAACCTCTATATAACTCACAAACAACTAGAGTAATCCAGCTCATATTAACCTCTATATAACTCACAAACAACTAGAGTAATCCAGCTCATATTAACCTCTATAACTCACAAACAACTAGAGTAATCCAGCTCATATTAACCTCTATATAACTCGCAAACAACTAGAATAATCCAGCTCATATTAACCTCTATATAACTCACAAACTATAGTAATCCAGCTCATATTAACCTCTATATAACTCACAAACAACTAGAGTAATCCAGCTCATATTAACCTCTATATAACTCACAAACAACTAGAGTAATCCAGCTCATATTAACCTCTATATAACTCACAAACAACTAGAGTAATCCAGCTCATATTAACCTCTATATAACTCACAAACAACTAGAGTAATCCAGCTCATATTAACCTCTATATAACTCACAAACAACTAGAGTAATCCAGCTCATATTAACCTCTATATAACTCACAAACAACTAGAGTAATCCAGCTCATATTAACCTCTATATAACTCACAAACAACTAGAGTAATCCAGCTCATATTAACCTCTATATAACTCACAAACAACTAGAGTAATCCAGCTCATATTAACCTCTATATAACTCACAAACAACTAGAGTAATCCAGCTCATATTAACCTCTATATAACTCACAAACAACTAGAGTAATCCAGCTCATATTAACCTCTATATAACTCACAAACAACTAGAGTAATCCAGCTCATATTAACCTCTATATAACTCACAAACAACTAGAGTAATCCAGCTCATATTAACCTCTATTAACTCACAAACAACTAGAGTAATCCAGCTCATATTAACCTCTATATAACTCACAAACAACTAGAGTAATCCAGCTCATATTAACCTCTATATAACTCACAAACAACTAGAGTAATCCAGCTCATATTAACCTCTATATAACTCACAAACAACTAGAGTAATCCAGCTCATATTAACCTCTATATAACTCACAAACAACTAGAGTAATCCAGCTCATATTAACCTCTATATAACTCACAAACAACTAGAGTAATCCAGCTCATTGTAACCTCTATAACTCACAAACAACTAGAGTAATCCCGCTAATATGTCCACCATGAACCTCTATAACTCACAAACGACTAGAGAAATCCAGCTCATATTATAACCTCTATATAACTCACAAACGACTAGAGTAATCCAGCTAATAGTTCTACCATAAACCTCTATAACTCACAAACGACTAGAGTAATCCAGCTAATAGTTCTACCATAAACCTCTATAACTCACAAACGACTAGAGTAATCCAGCTAATATGTCCACCATTAACCTCTATAACTCACAAACGACTAGAGTAATCCAGCTCATATTAACCTCTATATACCTCACAAACAACTAGAGTAATCCAGCTCATATTAACCTCTATATATACTCACAAACAACTAGAGTAATCCAGCTCATATTATTAACCTCTATAACTCACAAACAACTAGAGTAATCCAGCTCATATTAACCTCTATAACTCACAAACAACTAGAGTAATCCAGCTCATATTAACCTCTATATACTCACAAACAACTAGAGTAATCCAGCTCATATTAACCTCTATATAACTCACAAACAACTAGAGTAATCCAGCTCATATTAACCTCTATATAACTCACAAACAACTAGAGTAATCCAGCTCATATAAACCTCTATATAACTCACAAACAACTAGAGTAATCCAGCTCATATTAACCTCTATATAACTCACAAACAACTAGAGTAATCCAGCTCATATTAACCTCTATATAACTCACAAACAACTAGAGTAATCCAGCTCATATTAACCTCTATATAACTCACAAACAACTAGAGTAATCCAGCTCATATTAACCTCTATATAACTCACAAACAACTAGAGTAATCCAGCTCATATTAACCTCTATATAACTCACAAACAACTAGAGTAATCCAGCTCATATTAACCTCTATATAACTCACAAACAACTAGAGTAATCCAGCTCATATTAACCTCTATATAACTCACAAACTAGAGTAATCCAGCTCATATTAACCTCTATATAACTCACAAACAACTAGAGTAATCCAGCTCATATTAACCTCTATATAACTCACAAACAACTAGAGTAATCCAGCTCATATTAACCTCTATATAACTCACAAACAACTAGAGTAATCCAGCTCATATTAACCTCTATATAACTCACAAACAACTAGAGTAATCCAGCTCATATTAACCTCTATATAACTCACAAACAACTAGAGTAATCCAGCTCATATTAACCTCTATATAACTCACAAACAACTAGAGTAATCCAGCTCATATTAACCTCTATATAACTCACAAACTAGAGTAATCCAGCTCATATTACCCTCTATATAACTCACAAACAACTAGAGTAATCCAGCTCATATTAACCTCTATATAACTCACAAACAACTAGAGTAATCCAGCTCATATTAAACTCTATATAACTCACAAACAACTAGAGTAATCCAGCTCATATTAACCTCTATATAACTCACAAACAACTAGAGTAATCCAGCTCATATTAACCTCTATATAACTCACAAACAACTAGAGTAATCCAGCTCATATTAACCTCTATATAACTCACAAACAACTAGAGTAATCCAGCTCATATTAACCTCTATATAACTCACAAACAACTAGAGTAATCCAGCTCATATTAACCTCTATATAACTCACAAACAACTAGAGTAATCCAGCTCATATTAACCTCTATATAACTCACAAACAACTAGAGTAATCCAGCTCATATTAACCTCTATATAACTCACAAACAACTAGAGTAATCCAGCTCATATTAACCTCTATATAACTCACAAACTAGAGTAATCCAGCTCATATTAACACTTATATAACGCACAAACAACTAGAGTAATCCAGCTCATATTAACCTCTATATAACTCACAAACAACTAGAGTAATCCAGCTCATATTAACCTCTATATAACTCACAAACAACTAGAGTAATCCAGCTCATATTAACCTCTATATAACTCACAAACAACTAGAGTAATCCAGCTCATATTAACCTCTATATACTCACAAACAACTAGAGTAATCCAGCTCATATAACCTCTATATAACTCACAAACAACTAGAGTAATCCAGCTCATATTAACCTCTATATAACTCACAAACAACTAGAGTAATCCAGCTCATATTAACCTCTATATAACTCACAAACAACTAGAGTAATCCAGCTCATATTAACCTCTATATAACTCACAAACAACTAGAGTAATCCAGCTCATATTACCTCTATATAACTCACAAACAACTAGAGTAATCCAGCTCATATTAACCTATATAACTCACAGACAACTAGAGTAATCCAGCTCATATTAACCTCTATATAACTCACAAACAACTAGAGTAATCCAGCTCATATTAACCTCTATATAACTCACAAACAACTAGAGTAATCCAGCTCATATTAACCTCTATATAACTCACAAACAACTAGAGTAATCCAGCTCATATTAACCTCTATATAACTCACAAACAACTAGAGTAATCCAGCTCATATTAACCTCAGTAAAACTCACAAACAACTAGAGTAATCCAGCTCATATTAACCTCTATATAACTCACAAACAACTAGAGTAATCCAGCTCATATTACCCTCTATATAACTCACAAACAACTAGAGTAATCCAGCTCATATTAACCCTCTATATAACTCACAAACAACTAGAGTAATCCAGCTCATATTAACCTCTATATAACTCACAAACAACTAGAGTAATCCAGCTCATATTAACCTCTATATAACTCACAAACAACTAGAGTAATCCAGCTCATATTAACCTCTATATAACTCACAAACAACTAGAGTAATCCAGCTCATATTAACCTCTATATAACTCACAAACAACTAGAGTAATCCAGCTCATATTAACCTCTATATAACTCACAAACAACTAGAGTAATCCAGCTCATATTAACCTCTATATAACTCACAAACAACTAGAGTAATCCAGCTCATATTAACCTCTATATAACTCACAAACAACTAGAGTAATCCAGCTCATATTAACCTCTATATAACTCACAAACAACTAGAGTAATCCAGCTCATATTAACCTCTATATAACTCACAAACTATAGTAATCCAGCTCATATTAACCTCTATATAACTCACAACAACTAGAGTAATCCAGCTCATATAACCTCTATATAACTCACAAACACTAGAGTAATCCAGCTCATAAACTCTATAACTCACAAACAACTAGAGTAATCCAGCTCATATTAACCTCTATAACTCACAAACAACTAGAGTAATCCAGCTCATATTAACCTCTATATAACTCACAAACAACTAGAGTAATCCAGCTCATATTAACCTCTATATAACTCACAAACACACTAGAGTAATCCAGCTCATATTAACCTCTATATAACTCACAAACAACTAGAGTAATCCAGCTCATATTAACCTCTATATAACTCACAAACAACTAGAGTAATCCAGCTCATATTAACCTCTATATAACTCACAAACAACTAGAGTAATCCAGCTCATATTAACCTCTATATAACTCACAAACAACTAGAGTAATCCAGCTCATATTAACCTCTATATAACTCACAAACAACTAGAGTAATCCAGCTCATATTAACCTCTATATAACTCACAAACAACTAGAGTAATCCAGCTCATATAACCTCTATATAACTCACAAACAACTAGAGTAATCCAGCTCATATTAACCTCTATATAACTCACAAACAACTAGAGTAATCCAGCTCATATTAACCTCTATATAACTCACAAACAACTAGAGTAATCCAGCTCATTAACCTCTATATAACTCACAAACAACTAGAGTAATCCAGCTCATTAACCTCTATATAACTCACAAACAACTAGAGTAATCCAGCTCATATTACCTCTATATAACTCACAAACAACTAGAGTAATCCAGCTCATATTAACCTCTATAACTCACAAACAACTAGAGTAATCCAGCTCATATTAACCTCTATAACTCACAAACAACTAGAGTAATCCAGCTCATATTAACCTCTATATAACTCACAAAAACAACTAGAGTAATCCAGCTCATATTAACCTCTATATAACTCACAAACAACTAGAGTAATCCAGCTCATATTAACCTCTATATAACTCACAAACAACTAGAGTAATCCAGCTCATATTAACCTCTATATAACTCACAAACAACTAGAGTAATCCAGCTCATATTAACCTCTATATAACTCACAAACAACTAGAGTAATCCAGCTCATATTAACCTCTATATAACTCACAAACAACTAGAGTAATCCAGCTCATATTAACCTCTATATAACTCACAAACAACTAGAGTAATCCAGCTCATATTAACCTCTATAACTCACAAACAACTAGAGTAATCCAGCTCATATTAACCTCTATATAACTCACAAACAACTAGAGTAATCCAGCTCATATTAACCTCTATATAACTCACAAACAACTAGAGTAATCCAGCTCATATTAACCTCTATATAACTCACAAACAACTAGAGTAATCCAGCTCATATTAACCTCTATATAACTCACAAACAACTAGAGTAATCCAGCTCATATTAACCTCTATATAACTCACAAACAACTAGAGTAATCCAGCTCATATTAACCTCTATATAACTCACAAACAACTAGAGTAATCCAGCTCATATTAACCTCTATATAACTCACAAACAACTAGAGTAATCCAGCTCATATTAACCTCTATATAACTCACAAACAACTAGAGTAATTCCAGCTCATATTAACCTCTATATAACTCACAAACAACTAGAGTAATCCAGCTCATATTAACCTCTATATAACTCACAAACAACTAGAGTAATCCAGCTCATATTAACCTCTATATAACTCACAAACAACTAGAGTAATCCAGCTCATATTAACCTCTATATAACTCACAAACAACTAGAGTAATCCAGCTCATATTAACCTCTATATAACTCACAAACAACTAGAGTAATCCAGCTCATATTAACCTCTATATAACTCACAAACAACTAGAGTAATCCAGCTCATATTAACCTCTATATAACTCACAAACAACTAGAGTAATCCAGCTCATATTAACCTCTATATAACTCACAAACTAGAGTAATCCAGCTCATATTAACCTCTATATAACTCACAAACAACTAGAGTAATCCAGCTCATATTAACCTCTATATAACTCACAAACAACTAGAGTAATCCAGCTCATATTAACCTCTATATAACTCACAAACAACTAGAGTAATCCAGCTCATATTAACCTCTATATAACTCACAAACAACTAGAGTAATCCAGCTCATATTAACCTCTATATAACTCACAAACAACTAGAGTAATCCAGCTCATATTAACCTCTATATAACTCACAAACAACTAGAGTAATCCAGCTCATATTAACCTCTATATAACTCACAAACAACTAGAGTAATCCAGCTCATATTAACCTCTATATAACTCACAAACAACTAGAGTAATCCAGCTCATATTAACCTCTATATAACTCACAAACAACTAGAGTAATCCAGCTCATAGAATCCTCTATATAACTCACAAACAACTAGAGTAATCCAGCTCATATTAACCTCTATATAACTCACAAACAACTAGAGTAATCCAGCTCATATTAACCTCTATAACTCACAAACTAGAGTAATCCAGCTCATATTAACCTCTATATAACTCACAAACAACTAGAGTAATCCAGCTCATATTAACCTCTATATAACTCACAAACAACTAGAGTAATCCAGCTCATATTAACCTCTATATAACTCACAAAAACAACTAGAGTAATCCAGCTCATATTAACCTCTATATAACTCACAAACAACTAGAGTAATCCAGCTCATATTAACCTCTATATAACTCACAAACAACTAGAGTAATCCAGCTCATATTACCTCTATATAACTCACAAACAACTAGAGTAATCCAGCTCATATTAACCTCTATATAACTCACAAACAACTAGAGTAATCCAGCTCATATTAACCTCTATATAACTCACAAACAACTAGAGTAATCCAGCTCATATTAACCTCTATATAACTCACAAACAACTAGAGTAATCCAGCTCATATTAACCTCTATATAACTCACAAACAACTAGAGTAATCCAGCTCATATTAACCTCTATATAACTCACAAACAACTAGAGTAATCCAGCTCATATTAACCTCTATATAACTCACAAACAACTAGAGTAATCCAGCTCATATTAACCTCTATATAACTCACAAACAACTAGAGTAATCCAGCTCATATTAACCTCTATATAACTCACAAACAACTAGAGTAATCCAGCTCATATTAACCTCTATATAACTCACAAACAACTAGAGTAATCCAGTCATATTAACCTCTATATAACTCACAAACAACTAGAGTAATCCAGCTCATATTAACCTCTATATAACTCACAAACAACTAGAGTAATCCAGCTCATATTAACCTCTATATAACTCACAAACAACTAGAGTAATCCAGCTCATATTAACCTCTATATAACTCACAAACAACTAGAGTAATCCAGCTCATATTAACCTCTATATAACTCACAAACAACTAGAGTAATCCAGCTCATATTAACCTCTATATAACTCACAAACAACTAGAGTAATCCAGCTCATATTAACCTCTATATAACTCACAAACAACTAGAGTAATCCAGCTCATATTAACCTCTATATAACTCACAAACAACTAGAGTAATCCAGCTCATATTAACCTCTATATAACTCACAAACAACTAGAGTAATCCAGCTCATATTAACCTCTATATAACTCACAAACAACTAGAGTAATCCAGCTCATATTAACCTCTATATAACTCACAAAACAACTAGAGTAATCCAGCTCATATTAACCTCTATATAACTCACAAACAACTAGAGTAATCCAGCTCATATTAACCTCTATATAACTCAAAAACAACTAGAGAAACCCAGCTAATATAACCTCTATATAACTCACAAACAACTAGAGTAATCCAGCTCATATTAACCTCTATATAACTCACAAACAACTAGAGTAATCCAGCTCATATTAACCTCTATATAACTCACAAACAACTAGAGTAATCCAGCTCATATTAACCTCTATATAACTCACAAACAACTAGAGTAATCCAGCTCATATTAACCTCTATATAACTCACAAACAACTAGAGTAATCCAGCTCATATTAACCTCTATATAACTCACAAACAACTAGAGTAATCCAGCTCATATTAACCTCTATATAACTCACAAACAACTAGAGTAATCCAGCTCATATTAACCTCTATAAATCACAAACAACTAGAGTAATCCAGCTCATATTAACCTCTATATAACTCACAAACAACTAGAGTAATCCAGCTCATATTAACCTCTATATAACTCACAAACAACTAGAGTAATCCAGCTCATATTAACCTCTATATAACTCACAAACAACTAGAGTAATCCAGCTCATATTAACCTCTATATAACTCACAAACAACTAGAGTAATCCAGCTCATATTAACCTCTATATAACTCACAAACAACTAGAGTAATCCAGCTCATATTAACCTCTATATAACTCACAAACAACTAGAGTAATCCAGCTCATATTAACCTCTATATAACTCACAAACAACTAGAGTAATCCAGCTCATATTAACCTCTATATAACTCACAAACAACTAGAGTAATCCAGCTCATATTAACCTCTATATAACTCACACAACTAGAGTAATCCAGCTCATATTAACCTCTATATAACTCACAAACAACTAGAGTAATCCAGCTCATATTAACCTCTATATAACTCACAAACAACTAGAGTAATCCAGCTCATATTAACCTCTATATAACTCACAAACAACTAGAGTAATCCAGCTCATATTAACCTCTATATAACTCACAAACAACTAGAGTAATCCAGCTCATATTAACCTCTATATAACTCACAAACAACTAGAGTAATCCAGCTCATATTAACCTCTATATAACTCACAAACAACTAGAGTAATCCAGCTCATATTAACCTCTATATAACTCACAAACAACTAGAGTAATCCAGCTCATATTAACCTCTATATAACTCACAAACAACTAGAGTAATCCAGCTCATATTAACCTCTATATAACTCACAAACAACTAGAGTAATCCAGCTCATAATTTCCTCTATATAACTCACAAACAACTAGAGTAATCCAGCTCATATTAACCTCTATATAACTCACAAACAACTAGAGTAATCCAGCTCATATTAACCTCTATATAACTCACAAACAACTAGAGTAATCCAGCTCATATTAACCTCTATATAACTCACAAACAACTAGAGTAATCCAGCTCATATTAACCTCTATATAACTCACAAACAACTAGAGTAATCCAGCTCATATTAACCTCTATATAACTCACAAACAACTAGAGTAATCCAGCTCATATTAACCTCTATAAATCTCACAAACAACTAGAGTAATCCAGCTCATATTAACCTCTATATAACTCACAAACAACTAGAGTAATCCAGCTCATATTAACCTCTATATAACTCACAAACAACTAGAGTAATCCAGCTCATATTAACCTCTATATAACTCACAAACAACTAGAGTAATCCAGCTCATTAACCTCTATATAACTCACAAACAACTAGAGTAATCCAGCTCATATTAACCTCTATATAACTCACAAACAACTAGAGTAATCCAGCTCATATTAACCTCTATATAACTCACAAACAACTAGAGTATTCAGCTCATATTTCAGTAGTGTGAGAACCAGAAGATAAAATTATAGTTTATAGCTCAAATTGTGTCTTTGGAAGTGATAAAATGGCCAAAAACAATGCTATATTTCATGTTAATTTTCTAGTATTCTTTCAAGTCTTCAAACAAAATTGCTACAGTTTGACACCCTGTTGAGAACGGTCAGCCAGGGAACAGGTGTGGAAATTTATACCTCATTTGCTCTAGCCCTTTTTGAGTGATAGAGGTTAGGGTTCACGATTTCTGGCCAATCTCTTTGGAAAAGGGTATAGCGCAAAATAGTCTTAAAATGTTCCCCGAATAAAGATGTTCAGTATGTTGAAAGTTGATGATAAAAGCTTGAGTGAAACCAACCTCCTTAACCACTTCAAGATGGGTGATACCATTATTCCTTATATTCTGGCTATTATTTGACGATTTTATGCAGCTTATCAAGGACGTTTAATAATAAAAAAGGTGTACTATTTCTCCATTAATTCGTTGACTGTCATAAATCCTTCCTAAACACAGTAAAACCGTCTAATGATAGCCAGAATAAAATTAAATATAACTTCACTCAGACTGAAAGCATCAAGTCCTCAGTAATTTCAGCTACAGTATATGCCTATGTCTTTCATTCAAAATATCCTGATTCCTCTCTTGTTCAGTTTATCCCACGTATAGCGCGTACAAGCCAGAGAAGAAAAATATTGGCTGGCAACTGTCTAAAAACTCCCTCCCCCTTTCACACTCATTCCTCCAAGTAATCGCTGGTTCGAATATGAACTGAGATGCGCTCTCTCTCTCTCTAGTGTGCTTACGCGCACACACACACACACACACACACAATGAATAATATTTCTATAACTATAGATTTCTCCCTCTCCCTGTCTCTCGGTATTAATTTATATATCTAATCTATCTATCTATAGATATATAGTATGTGTGTGTGTTATTATGATTAACCTTTTTTTGGTATGAATAAAATATTAGGGCAACTATAAGCAACTGATAGGTTTATATTTGCAAACATTAAGCTTACATATAAAAATCATATTGTGAAATGATTTGATAGGTCTGTTACATTATAGGCTATATAAGACTGTAATGGGTTACTATTAATATGATAATATAATACACACTAGTAACTAATTTACTTGGTCACATTACCATCATTTAATTGCCAACAAGGTTCGGAATCGCAGTGCAAAATCCATTCCATTGCTACTCGTTTGTTCTTAAAATTAACGTTGTAATGTCGTAATATTTACCAATAAATTCTGATGTGCTTAAGTCCTGTAGCTGCTTTTCAAATTATATTTTGATTTGCCACGCTACTCTAGGATGACAAAGACGAAGAGAGAAGATTATAGAGTATGAGAGAGGGACATATACAGTATAGAGATGGAGCAGGAGAAAGGGAATAGTGAATATGAAACTATCTAAACGTGTTGTATCTAATATTCTATAATCATTAAATACTAACTATACATAGTGCAATATTACATAGGGCTTGTCGTATTAGAATAGGAGGGAGATCTATAGCTGCCTACCAGTGGTATAGTGGACCCAAATTCATAAGGTCGAGAGATCAACCCCGCGCGGATCTATTCACACCCAAATCCTTCTGTTGAGACAGCAGCATAATAGTAACCTGGTATAAGTGGGTCGTTGTGACGTTCCATCTGGGGTGACAAACTGTGGTAACCCAAAAAATGTAACACCCCTGCATTGGGTTAGTTACCACAGGTTCCAAAGGTGAAGTGTCGGAGATAAGCGCCGTAGGTACCGGTATGCACTATCTCAACATATGCCCCATAAAACTATTACAGATGCTCTTAATAAGATCCACTGTCGAACAATATGGTACGAAAGTTTCAATATAATAGGAATCGTACTAAAGTATGTGACTGAGATGAGAATGGTGAGATGGATGTGTGGGGCCAGGCTACAGGATAGATAACAAATGTTGAGCTGAGGAGACGTTTAGGTATAAAGAGTATTAGCGAGGTGATGCGTACAAGTAGACTGGGATGGTATGGACATGTGGATGAGAATGGATGAACAAAATTGGGTGAAAAAATGCAGGTCTGTGATTGTGGAGGGAGCTGCACCAAGGGGTGGATCGAGGAAGACCTGGGATCGGACTATACGTGCCGATCTCAAATCCAAGAACTTGACAAGTGAGAGCAGCCCTTAACAGGGTTGCCTGGAATGCCGCCATTAGGACAAGAGACT
>JAVRFV010002213.1:1353657-1423654 GCA_032716605.1 Paralithodes platypus | reverse complement strand
TGTGTGTGTCTGTCTGTGTGTGTAGTACTCTAGTTGTACTTACTCTAGATGCATTGCGATGGTGAGCATGCTCGTTATTTCCCGCCTCCTATATGTGTAGGTGTTATATGTATCGTTGGAATGGCTGTGGATGTGTGTGTAGTCTGTATTTTTAGCCAATTGGCGACATCGGAAACGAAGGCTTAGTGTGTGTGTGTGTGTGTGTGTGTGTGTCTGTGTGTGTGTGTGTGTGTGTCTGTCTGTCTGTCTGTGTGTGTGTATTGCTTTGTGTGTGTATGTGTGTGTGTGTGTGTGTTGTATGTGTGTGTGTGTGGTGTGTGTGTTTGTGTGTGTGTGTGTGAGCAATGTCAATAGTATATATATACACAAAATACAAACACATAATGTACCTGTCAATATCCACAACACACATTTTACTGTGTGTGTGTGTGTGTGTGTCTGTGTGTGTGTGTGTGTGTGTGTGTGTGTGTCTGTCTGTCTGTGTGTGTGTGTGTGTGTCTATGTGTGTGTGTGTGTGTGTGTGTGTGTGTGTGTGTGTGTGTGTGTGTGTGTGTGTGTGTGTGAGCAATGTCAATAGTATATATATACACAAAATACAAACACATAATGTACCTGTCAATATCCACAACACACATTTTACTGTGTGTGTGTGTGTGTGTGTGTGTGTGTGTGTGTGTGTGTGTGTGTGTGTGTGTGTGTGTGTGTGTGTGTGTGTGTGTGTGTGTGTGTGTGTGTGTGTGTGTGAGCAATGTCAATAGTATATATACACAAAATACAAACACATAATGTACCTGTCAATATCCACAACACACATTTTAGTGTGTGTGTGTGTGTGTGTGTGTGTGTGTGTGTAAGCAATGTCAATAGTATATATATACACAAAATACAAACACATAATGTACCTGTCAATATCCACAACACACATTTTACTGTGTGTGTGTGTGTGTGTGTGAGCAATGTCAATAGTATATATATACACAAAATACAAACACATAATGTACCTGTCAATATCCACAACACACATTTTACTCTCAATTTAAAATGTTCTAAATAATAGAAAACATTATTTCTTAATAATTATATATAATTACAAATAATGTCCAAGATAAAATACAGAGAAAATGTAGCTAGCATAAAGCTCCTTCGGTTTCTATCCCTCCATCTGTGCCTTTGTCTCTAATTTCCTTTCCGGCCGTTCCATAGCTGCGGTTGTGGACGGCCATTGTTCACTTCCTCACCCTATAAACTCCGGTGTTCCTCAGGGCTCTGTCCTATCTCCTATTCTCTTTCTAATTTTTATAAATGATCTCCTTAACTGTACCTTAATTCCCATCCATTCATACGCAGACGACTCAACCTTACACTACTCCATTAGTTTTTCAGAACGCCCCAGCCAGCAATCCCTCAACGACAAACGTAATGAAGCCATAGAACTCTTAAATTCTGATCTAAATACTATTTCCAATTGGGGCAGAGAAAACCTTGTTAACTTTAATGCTTCCAAAACCCAATTTCTCCATCTATCTACCCGTCAGGATCTCCCAGCGGACTATCCCTTATTCTTCAACAATACAAAAATCAACCCTTCATCTTCTCTCAATATTCTTGGTGTCTCTTTTTCTTCTGCTCTCATTTGGAAGGACCATATTACCAGTCTTGCTAAGGCAGCCTCCCAGAAGCTGGGTGTGCTCAAACCGCCTTAGGGGGTTCTTTTCCCCTGCACAGCTTCTTGCTCTGTACAGGGGCATAGTGCATCCTTGTATTGAGTATTGTTCATATGTGTGGGGAGGTTCCTCTCACACCGCTCTCCTAGACAAAGTTGAAAGGAAGGCCTTTCGTATCATTAACTCCCGTCCACTCACCAACTCTCTGCAATCTCTCTCTCTCCGCCGCAATGTTGCATCTCTCTCGCTATTCTATCGCTACTATAATAATCAGTGTTCCTCAGAGCTATCCCAGTGCATACCACCTCCTTTACGTAGGGCACGTGGTACCCGTCTTGCAACTCAATCCCACCCCTACTCTGTGCAACTCTCCAACCCAAGAGTGAAACGTTACTCTCAAACTTTCTTCTACTCAACATCTGAGCTCTGGAACTCTCTCCCAGAATCAGTCTTTCCCTCTTCCTATGACTTAAATTGCTTCAAACTCCGTGTGTCCAGGCATTTTGGCTCGAACGTCCCTTGATTTTGGCCCTGTCACTCTTTCAACTATGGGGGAGGCACTCGTTATAGGCAGTTATGCCTTTTGCCTCCCTCAATCACATAGAAAAAAAAAAAAAAAAAAAAAAAAAAAAAGAGGGCGGTGCTTGTGAGAGAGAGCTTCTAATACATCTCTCTCTCTCTCTCTCTCTCTCTCTCTCTCTCTCTCTCACCTTTCATTGATCCCTCTCTTCGTACCACCACTTGTACCTTAATAATCAAACCTGACACACTTGGTACACTTTGATCGGTAAGCAGATCTGGTATTGGTGATTATTATTAGTATTATTATATTTGTTGTTGTTGGTTAAGGGTTAAGGGGAGGTCTCCACTTGAGGGATTTTTTTCTTGACCCCTTTCTCCCTCATGTTTAGCCCCATTGCTTTTGATATTATAAAACGTTTGCCCCATTAGTTTTGCGATTTTAAGAACTTTCACCCCATATTAAGACCTTTCGTGCAATTCAGGTGTCTATTTTATCCTGGCGAGCGATAGCGAGCCTGTAATTTAAGAGGAACCGGCCTTCGGCCGGGAAATTTTTCTACCGAAAAATGTACAAATTAATCTTGAAAGGGACTCAAGGGGGTGTAATTTTAAGCTTGATGGAGGTCTAGGGAACAAACTAGAAACCTCCCCTTAAGGGGAGGTTTTTAGTTGATTCCCTAGACTTCCATCAAGCTTAAAATTACTCCCCCTAGACTCCCTTTCAAGATAAATTTGTACATTTTTCGGTAGAAAAATGTCCCGGCTGAAAGCCGGATCCTCTTAAATTACAGGCTCGCTATCGCTCGCCAGGATAAAATCGACACCTAAATGGAACGAAAGGTCTTAAAATTGACAGAAATGGGTCGAAGGTTCTTAAAATCGTCAAAACAATAGGGCGAACGTCTTATAATTAGAAAAGCAATGGGGCTAAACATGAGGGAGAAAGGAGTCCAAGAAAAAATCTCTCAGGTGGAAATCTCCCCTTAAATAGCACTGTATGAATATTCCCATAAATATATGCTACAGGGAGGCAATGCTTAGTGACTTAATGGCTCAATAGGCGTGTTCTAAGAGTGAGGGTATGAGTCTAGGGGATGAGACAGTAAAACACGGAGGCGAATCAGCTTCAGAGATATGGCTGCTTCGACCCATGGGTGGAGCCCTAAGTGCTTCACATGTGTCACTCCCTAGACTGGAACAAGACCTCAGGAATTTCACTGTGTTGAGCGGATGGATATACAGGCTCTCTGCCTATGCCCGAGAGGGAGTACTTGGACGATTAAAAAAATAATTAAATAAATAAATAAATAAAAATTATACCGGTAATAAAATTACTTATATATTTATGAGAGAGAGAGAGAGAGAGAGAGAGAGAGAGAGAGAGAGAGAGAGAGAGAGAGAGAGAGAGAGAGAGAGAGAGAGAGAGAGAGAGAGAGAGAGAGAGAGAGAGATATTATCATAGATACACTGACTACACAGGTCGTACGATTTAAGCGAAATATTGAGGAATAAATCAGAGTAGAGTTACATAGAGTTACATATATATATACAGACTGCACAGACCTTGCAGTCCTACTAAGCAGTCCGGACTTAAGGGGAGGTTTCTAGTTTGTTTCCTACTCCTCCAGCAATCTTAAAATTTCACCCCCTTGACCCCCTTTCAAGATAAATTTGTAATTTTTCGGTAGAAAAATGCACCGGCCGAAGGCCGATTACTTTTAAATTACAGGCTCGCTATCGCTCGCCAGGATAAAATCGACACCTAAATGGCACGAAAGGTCTTCAAATTGACAGAAATGGGTCGAAAGTTCTTAAAATCGTCAAAATAATGGGGCGAACGTCTTAAAATTAGAAAAGCAATGGGGCTAAACATGAGGGGTCAAGAAAAGTCCCTCGAGTGGAAATCTCCCCTTAATGCTACCATAGAATTTGCTACAAAGTGGAAGGTAAGGATAGCAACGTTTGACATTGGCCTGATGAAGTGATATGTGAAACGTTGTCCATAAAGTGTTCCTCCTCCTCACCTGGTGTTTACGTTAAGGGGAGGCAGTTGGTTGTTAGAGTCCTCCTCCTCCTCCCTCATGTTTAGCCCCATTAGTAATGAGATTTCAAAACATTCGCCTAATTAGTTTGGCGATTTTCAGACCTTTTGCCCCATTTCTTTGCCAATATTAAGACCTTTCGTGCCATTTAGGTGTCGATTTTTTCCCCCGGCGAGCGATAGCGAGCCTGTACTTGCAGAGGAATCGGCCTTCGGCCAGGACATTTTTCTACCGAAAAACGTAGAAATTTATATTGAAGTGGGGTCTTGTGGGCGGTTTTTTAAGTTTGATAGAGGTTTAGAGAGCAAACTAAACCCCTTCCTTAAACCATTGAGCCGAACCAGTAAATTATGCTGCACAACACCGTCTGGGCTGCCTTAAGGGGAGGTCTCCACTTGAGGGATTTTTTTCTTAACCCCTTTCTCCCTCATGTTTAGCCCCATTGCTCTTGATATTATAAAACGTTTGCCCCATTAGTTTAGCGGTTTTAAAAACTTTCACCCCATATTAAGACCTTTCGTGCAATTCAGGTGTCGATTTTATCCTGGCGAGCGATAGCGAGCCTGTAATTTAAGAGGAACCGGCCTTTGGCCGGGACACTTTTCTACCGAAAAATGTACAAATTTATCTTGAAAGGGACTCAAGGGGGTGTAATTTTAAGCTTGATGGAGGTCTAGGGAACAAACTAAACACCTCCCCTTAATATTGGATGTGCAAGGCTTTGTTTGTTATAATGTACAGGATTCTGAGTGTAGCTCGTTGGCTGGATAATAAAGTAGAATGTACAGCATGTTGTTATAGCCTAGCTAGGGGTCATATTGATGGAGGTCTAGGGAACAAACTAAACACCTCCCCTTAATATTGGATGTGCAAGGCTTTGTTTGTAATATTGTACAGGATTCTGAGTGTAGCTCGTTGGCTGGATAATAAAGTAGAATGTACAGCATGTTGTTATAGCCTAGCGACGGGTCATATTGGATATTCATTGACCTACTCTGAGTGTAGCTCGTTGGCTGGATAATAAAGTAGAATGTACAGCATGTTGTTATAGCCTAGCGACGGGTCATATTGGATATTCATTGACCTACTCTGAGTGTAGCTCGTTGGCTGGATAATAAAGTAGAATGTACAGCATGTTGTTATAGCCTAGCGACGGGTCATATTGGATATTCATTGACCTACTCTGAGTGTAGCTCGTTGGCTGGATAATAAAGTAGAATGTACAGCATGTTGTTATAGCCTAGCTAGGGGTCATATTGGATATTCATTGACCTACTCTGAGTGTAGCTCGTTGGCTGGATAATAAAGTAGAATGTACAGCATGTTGTTATAGCCTAGCTAGGGGTCATATTGGATATTCATTGACCTACTCTGAGTGTAGCTCGTTGGCTGGATAATAAAGTAGAATGTACAGCATGTTGTTATAGCCTAGCTAGGGGTCATATTGGATATTCATTGACCTACTCTGAGTGTAGCTCGTTGGCTGGATAATAAAGTAGAATGTACAGCATGTTGTGTATAGCCTAGCTAGGGGTCATATTGGATATTCATTGACCTACTCTGAGTGTAGCTCGTTGGCTGGATAATAAAGTAGAATGTACAGCATGTTGTTATAGCCTAGCGACGGGTCATATTGGATATTCATTGACCTACTCTGAGTGTAGCTCGTTGGTTGGATAATATAGTGGAATGTACAGTATGTTGTTATAGCCTAGCTAGGGGTCATATTGGATATTCATTGACCTACTCTGAGTGTAGCTCGTTGGCTGGATAATAAAGTAGAATGTACAGCATGTTGTTATAGCCTAGCGACGGGTCATATTGGATATTCATTGACCTACTCTGAGTGTAGCTCGTTGGCTGGATAATAAAGTAGAATGTACAGCATGTTGTTATAGCCTAGCGACGGGTCATATTGGATATTCATTGACCTACTCTGAGTGTAGCTCGTTGGTTGGATAATATAGTGGAATGTACAGTATGTTGTTATAGCCTAGCTAGGGGTCATATTGGATATTCATTGACCTACTCTGAGTGTAGCTCGTTGGCTGGATAATAAAGTAGAATGTACAGCATGTTGTTATAGCCTAGCTAGGGGTCATATTGGATATTCATTGACCTACTCTGAGTGTAGCTCGTTGGCTGGATAATAAAGTAGAATGTACAGCATGTTGTTATAGCCTAGCTAGGGGTCATATTGGATATTCATTGACCTACTCTGAGTGTAGCTCGTTGGCTGGATAATAAAGTAGAATGTACAGCATGTTGTTATAGCCTAGCTAGGGGTCATATTGGATATTCATTGACCTACTCTGAGTGTAGCTCGTTGGCTGGATAATAAAGTAGAATGTACAGCATGTTGTTATAGCCTAGCTAGGGGTCATATTGGATATTCATTGACCTACTCTGAGTGTAGCTCGTTGGCTGGATAATAAAGTAGAATGTACAGCATGTTGTTATAGCCTAGCTAGGGGTCATATTGGATATTCATTGACCTACTCTGAGTGTAGCTCGTTGGCTGGATAATAAAGTAGAATGTACAGCATGTTGTTATAGCCTAGCTAGGGGTCATATTGGATATTCATTGACCTACTCTGAGTGTAGCTCGTTGGCTGGATAATAAAGTAGAATGTACAGCATGTTGTTATAGCCTAGCGACGGGTCATATTGGATATTCATTGACCTACTCTGAGTGTAGCTCGTTGGCTGGATAATAAAGTAGAATGTACAGCATGTTGTTATAGCCTAGCGACGGGTCATATTGGATATTCATTGACCTACTCTGAGTGTAGCTCGTTGGCTGGATAATAAAGTAGAATGTACAGCATGTTGTTATAGCCTAGCGACGGGTCATATTGGATATTCATTGACCTACTCTGAGTGTAGCTCGTTGGCTGGATAATAAAGTAGAATGTACAGTATGTTGTTATAGCCTAGCTAGGGGTCATATTGGATATTCATTGACCTACTCTGAGTGTAGCTCGTTGGCTGGATAATAAAGTAGAATGTACAGCATGTTGTTATAGCCTAGCGACGGGTCATATTGGATATTCATTGACCTACTCTGAGTGTAGCTCGTTGGCTGGATAATATAGTGGAATGTACAGCATGTTGTTATAGCCTAGCTAGGGGTCATATTGGATATTCATTGACCTACTCTGAGTGTAGCTCGTTGGCTGGATAATATAGTGGAATGTACAGCATGTTGTTATAGCCTAGCTAGGGGTCATATTGGATATTCATTGACCTACTCTGAGTGTAGCTCGTTGGTTGGATAATATAGTGGAATGTACAGTATGTTGTTATAGCCTAGCTAGGGGTCATATTGGATATTCATTGACCTACTCTGAGTGTAGCTCGTTGGTTGGATAATATAGTGGAATGTACAGCATGTTGTTATAGCCTAGCTAGGGGTCATATTGGATATTCATTGACCTACTCTGAGTGTAGCTCGTTGGTTGGATAATATAGTGGAATGTACAGTATGTTGTTATAGCCTAGCTAGGGGTCATATTGGATATTCATTGACCTACTCTGAGTGTAGCTCGTTGGTTGGATAATATAGTGGAATGTACAGTATGTTGTTATAGCCTAGCTAGGGGTCATATTGGATATTCATTGACCTACTCTGAGTGTAGCTCGTTGGTTGGATAATATAGTGGAATGTACAGTATGTTGTTATAGCCTAGCTAGGGGTCATATTGGATATTCATTGACCTACTCTGCCGGCCTGGATATTGCACTGTTGTCACGGGATTCATACATTGGTAGCCGTTTAAGGGGGGTTACCATTTTTTTTAAATCTTTCTCTCCTTTTCTCCCTTTGTATCCATTCGGCCCCATTCAGCCAACTGTTTTTAGATGTTTATCCCCATCCAGGTGTCGATTTCTTCCTGGCGAGCGAAAGCGAGCCAGCATTGTATGAAGAAATCTGGCTTCGCCGGAGAAATGTTTCTATCGAAAAATGTACAAATTTAGCTTGCTGTCAAAACAAAAATATATATATGCTGGCTCGCTACCGCTCGCCAGGAAAATATTGACACCTGGCTGGGGGTAAACAGCTTAAACCAGTAGGCTGAATGGGCCGAATGGATACAAGCCAAAGAGAGAGGGAGAGAAAGAGAACAAAAAAGCGAGGTGGACTCCTTTAAACATTGTGTATGTGTGTGGGTCGTTTGTCTAGACTCCCTTCTCCCTCGTGTTCAACTCTATTAATTTACAAGTTTTATGACGTTTAGTCCATTAGTTTGGCGATTTTAAGACCTTTCGTTCCAGTTTGTTGTCAACATTAAGATTTTTCACGTCATTTAGGTGTCAATTTTTTCCTGGCGAGCGATAGCAAAATATTTACAAAATTATATTGAAAGTAAAAAAAACAATGCTGGGTAAAAAAAAAAAACTCCCCCCAACCCTACAAATCCACGGATAAAGCCGTAGGATAATAGTGGACAATATCCACATTCCTGCACATTCCGGCCAATCATCCACACTGCAGAATGTGTGTGTTCCATTGGGTTAACAGGTACAGTACACGTTATAAGTGTATTAAGAGGGGGGTCACCTGTTTTGTTTTCTCTCCTTCTCTCTCTTTCTCTGGCTTGTATCCATTCGGCTAAATTCAGCCTACTGTTTTAAGACGTTTATCCCCATCCAGGTGTCAATTGTTTCCTGGTGAGCGGTAGCGAGCCAGCATATGTATATATATATATATTATTTTGTTTACAGCAAGCTAAATTTGTACATTTTTCGATAGAAAAATGTCTCCGGTGAAGCCAGATTTTTCCTTACAATGCTGGCTCGCTATCGCTCGCCAGGAAGATATCGACACCTGGATGGGGATAAAAGTTTTAAACACTTGGCTGAATGGGGCCGAATGGATACAAGACAGAACAAGAGAGAAAAGGAGAGAAAGAGAAAAAAAGCAGGTGACCTCCCTTAACACTACATAACAACAAATAAAGTATCCCTCCGTTGTTCAAAGATTTCGGCCCCAAAATGGCGACCATCAAAACAGGTGTCCGCTGTATGTTCCTACAAGGTCTCTCTAGGCCGGAGTACACCCTTCACCCCGGCTCCTCCTTAAGGGGACACCGACTGATTCTTTGGCCTATACATTCATTCATTCATAAATTCTTAGTTTCCTCGCTAGACATCCCTTAAACTTAGAAAAACATTCCCTAAACTCACTCACTCCCCCCCCCCCCCCCCCTCCCAAGATAAATGTGTAAATTTTTGGTAGAAAAATACAGCCGAAGGCCGGATCCTCTTACAATAACAGGCTCGCTATCGCTCGCCAGGAAAACATCGACACCTAAATGGCACGATATGTCTTAAAATGCATAACAAAATGGGCCGAACGTCTACAAATCTCAAAACTAATGGGACTAAACACGAGGGAGAAAGGGGACCAGAAAAACGACCGTCTCCTCCTCAAACTGTCTTCCCGGACATAATGGCTGGGCCGTGTTGGAGATCCGGTGAGTCAGTAAAGCCGGTATCACACGAGAGCATTTATAGTCAACATTCGATGATCAACATTTCTGGAGTATTTTGCCCTGGTATCGGAAACTAGACTGATGATAGATGCATTTAGGCAACAGACATATTATACATGTTGACTTCATAAGCTGCCAGACCAGTGTTGAGGATAAATGTTGAGGGAAAAAGCGTTCGTGTGATACCGGCTTAAAGTCTATTCGCTGTAAGTAGGCGAGGAATCATGACCTCTATCCTCTGTAACTCAAACACTGGTAGAGCAAATTGGCTCTAAATTTCCACATCTATTCCTTGACTGACTCTTCCCAAATGGTAGAAATATTAGCTCGATTACTCGTCATTTTTGAGTTACAGAGGTTAGAGGTCATGATTTCTCGCCTACTTACAACGAATAGACTATAGTCAACCTAGCATAACCTAACTTAGTCCACATTATTCCAACTTACTCTATATTTATGTGACTATAACTAAACCATATTAATACCATGAAGAACATTGATCACCACTGTACAGTCGGCCAAATAAGTCATGTTGCAGCTCCAAGGATATTTCCAGCAATAATTGTTATCAGCACTGTCTAAGCTTTAAGAGGAGGTATTTAGTTTGTTCCCTAGACCTCCATCAACCTTAAAATTACACCCCCTTGAGTCCCTTTCAAGATAAATTTGTACATTTTTCGGTAGAAAAATGTCCCGGCCGAAGGCCGGTTCCTCTTAAATTACAGGCTCGCTATCGCTCGCCAGGATAAAATCGACACCTGAATTGCACGAAAGGTCTTAATATGGGGTGAAAGTTCTTAAAATCGCTAAACTAATGGGGCAAACGTTTTATAATATCAAAAGCAATGGAGCTAAACATGAGGGAGAAAGGGGTCAAGAAAAAAATCCCTCAAGTGGAGATCTCCCCTTAAAATTCATCGTTTTGAGTGAGATATACAAACATGTTCCCATCTTGACACTGCCTACTGAACATCTGACAGACATAAATACAGCAAACAGAAATTTTTCGGTAGAAAATTGTCCCGGCCGAAGGCCGATTCCTTCTAAAATTAGGGGCTCGCCTTCGCTCGCCAGGAAAAAATCGACAGCTAAAGGACACGAAAGGTCTTAACAATGACAACAAAAATGAGGCGAAAGGTCTCAAAATCGCCATACTAACGGAACGAACGTCTTCAAACCACAAAACTAATATGGTAAACATGAGGGAGAAGGGGGTCCATAAAAAGCGAGTACTACCCCCTTAAAGCGAGTACTACCCCCTTAAAGCGAGTACTACCCCCTTAAGCGAGTACTACCCCCTTAAAGCGAGTACCACCCCCTTAAGTGAGTCTTGAGCTAACTAAACACAGTGACATTTCACTTAGGGGAAGGGCTACTATTATTCCTATTAAGGGGAGATCTCCACTTGAGGGATTTTTTTCTTGACCCCTTTCTCCCTCATGTTTAGCCCCATTGCTTTTGATATTATAAAATGTTTTCCCCATTAATTTAGCGATTTTAAGAACTTTCACCCCATATTAAGACCTTTCGTGACATTTAGATGTCGATTTTATCCTGGCGAGCGATAGCGAGCCTGTAATTTAAGAGGAACCGGCCTTCGGCCGGGACATTTTTCTACCGAAAAATGTACAAATTTATCTTGAAAGGGACTCAAGGGGGTGTAATTTTAAGGTTGATGGAGGTCTAGGGAACAAACTAAATACTTAATTATAATGGCTACTTTTAAAACAAGTCCAAAACGTTTAGTACGGTTGCTTGTCGTGATCTGACATTATGTTGGGATGGATTAGGTCATGGCTAATTGGTAGGAAACAGAGAGTCAGCATAAATGGTACCAAGTCAGAGTGGGGAGCAGTCAAAAGTGGTGTCCCCCAGGGATCGGTATTAGGTCCCCTGTTGTTTCTTATATACATAAATGACCTAGATTTAGGTATAACTAGTAGGATAAGTAAATTCGCAGACGATACTAAAATAGGGAGATCAATTGATTCAGATAGCGATATAGAGTGCCTCCAAAGGGATCTAGATACATAAGAACATAAGAACATAAGAAAATGGGAGTCTGCAGAAAGCCGATTGGCCTAAGCAAGGCAGATCCCTGTCCCACACAACCCCAATTACAAAGCCCAATTATAGGCTCAACACTCTAATACCCTGAGGATCATCTTACCAAACCGGTTAGAGATTAACGCAGGATTACGGGGGTCTGCAGAGCGCTGATTGGCCCAACCCGGCTGATCCCCCTTCACACCCAACCCTTCTCGTCCATATGCTTATCCAATTTTTTCTTAAAGCTCCCTATCGTTCTTGATCCCACTATATCACTTGGTAGCCTATTCCACCCATCTACAACTCTGTTACCAAACCAATATTTGCCTATATCTTTTCTGAAACGAAATTTATCTAATTTGAAACCATTGGTACGAGTTCTTTCGCTATCACTGAGCTTTAGTACATTTGTCATGTCCCCTTTGTTAATCCCACTAACCCACTTGAACACCTCTATCATATCCCCTCTAACTCTGCGTCTCTCTAACGAATGTAAACCTAATTTCTTCAACCTTTCTTCATACGGAAAATTTCTAATATTATGGATCATTTTTGTCATTCTACGCTGAATTCTCTCCAATGAATCTATGTCCATTCTGTAATAAGGACACCAAAATTGGACAGCATAATCCATATGGGGTCTCACTAATGACCTTACCTTACATGAATGGTCAGTAAATTGGCAGATGAAGTTTAACATTGACAAATGCAAGGTATTAAAGATAGGGAGGATGCAAACAAATGTTAAATATAAACTAGCTAATTTAGAATTAGAAAATTCAGACTGCGAGAAAGATCTAGGTGTGTTTGTTAGCAATGATTTGAAGCCTAGAAAACAGTGTATAAGCGTTCGTAATAAGGCAAACAGGATTCTCGGGTTCATCTCTAGGAGTGTGAGTAACAGAACTGCTGATGTTATCTTAAAACTTTACTTGTCATTAGTGAGACCCCATATGGATTATGCTGTCCAATTTTGTGTCTTATTACAGAATGGACATAGATTCATTGGAGAGAGTACAGCGTAGAATGACAAAAATGATCCATAATATTAGAAATTTTTCGTATGAAGAAAGGTTGAAGAAATTAGGTTTACATTCGTTAGAGAGACGCAGAGTTAGAGGGGATATGATAGAGGTGTTCAAGTGGGTTAGTGGGATTAACAAAGGGGACATGGCAAATGTACTAAAGCTCAGTGATACCGAAAGAACTCGTACCAATGGTTTCAAATTAGATAAATTTCGTTTCAGAAAAGATATAGGCAAATATTGGTTTGGTAACAGAGTTGTAGACGGGTGGAATGGACTACCAAGTGCTATAGTGGGATCTAAAACTGTAGGGAGCTTTAAGATAAAATTGGATAAGCATATGGACGAGAAGGGTTGGGTGTGAAGGGGGATCAGCCGGGTTGGGCCAATCAGCGCTCTGCAGACCTCCATAATCCTGCGTTAATCTCTAACCGTTTTGGTAAGATGATCCTCAGGGTATTAGAGTGTGAAGCCTATAATTGGGCTTTGTAATGAATTGGGGTTGTGTGGGACAGGGATCTGCCTTGCTTAGGCCAATCGGCTTTCTGCAGACTCCCATTTTCTTATGTTCTTATGTTAACATCTCTGGGCACCCTACCAAAGGCCTTCTCCAGGTCTACAAACACAAAAAGGCGCACCAGCCACTCCTCTACGCCAAGTTTTCTCATAGCTGCACAACATCTCTGGGCACCCTACCAAAGGCCTTCTCCAGGTCTACAAACACAAAAAGGCGCACCAGCCACTCCTCTACGCCAAGTTTTCTCATAGCTGCACAACATCTCTGGGCACCCTACCAAAGGCCTTCTCCAGGTCTACAAACACAAAAAGGCGCACCAGCCACTCCTCTACGCCAAGTTTTCTCATAGCTGCACAACATCTCTGGGCACCCTACCAAAGGCCTTCTCCAGGTCTACAAACACAAAAAGGCGCACCAGCCACTCCTCTACGCCAAGTTTTCTCATAGCTGCACAACATCTCTGGGCACCCTACCAAAGGCCTTCTCCAGGTCTACAAACACAAAAAGGCGCACCAGCCACTCCTCTACGCCAAGTTTTCTCATAACTACACAACATCTCTGGGCACCCTACCAAAGGCCTTCTCCAGGTCTACAAACACAAAAAGGCGCACCAGCCACTCCTCTACGCCAAGTTTTCTCATAGCTGCACAACATCTCTGGGCACCCTCCCAAAGGCCTTCTCCAGGTCTACAAACACAAAAAGGCGCACCAGCCACTCCTCTACGCCAAGTTTTCTCATAGCTGCACAACATCTCTGGGCACCCTACCAAAGGCCTTCTCCAGGTCTACAAACACAAATTACAGATCCCTATCATTAAGTAAATATCTTATCTGCAAGAGTTTATTATTTATAGATATAAGAACATAAGAAAATGGGAGTTTGCAGAAAACCGATTGGCTCACACAAGGCAGATCCCTCTCACACTCAACCCTAATTATAATGCCCAGCTCACTAATACCATGAGGACCGACCTCACCAAAACGGTCAGAGATCAACACAAGATTACGGGGGTTTAAAGAGCGCCGATTGTCCCACACCCGGCAGTTCCCCCTTCACACCCAACCCATCTCGTCCATACGCCTATCTAATTTTATCTTAAAGCTCCCTATCGTTCTCGATCCTACCATATCACTCGGTATGAATGAATAACTTTATTTTATCCACCCCTCAGTTACTAACCCATCTGTCCCCTACTAACTTCCTAATCCTGCCACGGACATTAGTTCCAGGGCAGTAATTCCCTTTCCAATGTTCCCTTACCCACTCTAAACCACTGTTTGGACACTTGATCCTCAGAGTTTTGGAGGACAAGCAGCCTAGAAGGGTCACTAGATCTGTTGTTGCTTGATTTCCTTTGTAATCCTTTGGTAGCCTATTCCACATGTCTACAACTCTGTTACCAAACCAATATTTGCCTATATCTTTTCTGAAACTAAATTTATCTCATTTGTAACCAATTGTTCGAGTTCTTTCGCTATCACTGAGCTTCAGTACATCTTTCATGTCCCCTTTATTAATCCCACTAACCCACTTGAACACCTCTATCATATCCCCTCTATATCTGCGTCTTTCTAACCAATGTAAGCCTAATATTCATTATTGCTTAACTCTAAATTTTACCCATGTACGGTCGCGCTAATAAGTCATGTCCCAGCTGTCATTACGTTTGGCTTGCTGTATTAATGTCTGTCAGATGTTGAATAGGGTGGGTAAGTGTAGAAATATGTTTGTATATTTCACTCGATATGCAGAAATGAAGCTTAGATATTGCTGATACCAATTATTGATCAAAACATACTTGGTGCCGAGACATCACTTATTAGCGCGACTGTACTACAAAATATATATATGAAAAGTGTGCCTATTATTCCATAAAACCAAAGTAAACTCCTTAGGGCCTATAAAGTGTTGGTCTGTGTACGCCAAGGACGGACACTGTTGGTCTGTGTACGCCAAGGACGGACACTTTTCTTCTCTGGCAACATACCCGTGCTTGCTGTTGGCTTCAGGCAACTTGTTACACAGTTTGTAAAAGTTGTGCTGCTCGTGTTTGTTCATCTGAGGTACTTGTCGGCCGCCACTCTGTTTGCCATCCACTCCCCCACCCCCTGTATACCATCCACTCCCCCACCCCCTGTATACCATCCACTCCCCCCAACCCCTGTATGCCATCCACTCCCCCCACCCTCACCCTCATGTTGCCATCCACTCCCCCACCCCCACCCTTCATGTTGCCATCCACTCACCCCACCCCCTGTTTGCCATCCACTACCCCCACCCCCACCCCTCATGTTGCCATTCACTCACCCCCCCCCCCCCCACCCCTCATGTTGCCCTCCACTCCCCCCCCCCCAACCCCCCATGTTGCCATCCACTCACCCCCCCCACCCCCACCCCTCATGTTGCCATCCACTCCCCCACCCCCCCCACCACCCTCTCACGACCTGTCTCCAAACTACTACGCTCCAATTTAATATTTTATAACTTTTATGTAACTGCTCCGAGCTATTTCCTGTGAAACTCTGAGCATCATCAACATGTTATATATGGAGTGTTATATATGGAGTGTTATATATGGAGTGTTATATATGGAGTGTTATATATGGAGTGTTATATATGGAGTGTTATATGGAGTGTTATATATGGAGTGTTATATATGGAGTGTATGGTGTTATATATGGAGTGTTATGTTATATATGGAGTGTTATATATGGGGTGTTATATATAGAGTGTTATATATAGAGTGTTAAATATGGAGTGTTATATGGAGTGTTATATGAGTGTTATATATGGGGTGTTATATATGATATGGAGTGTTATTCATATATGGATGTTATATATGGAGTGTTATATATGGATGTTTATATATATTATATATTATATAAGGTTTATATATGGATCATATCATATATATATGATATGGAGTGTTATTATGTTATATATATATGGATATTACTTATATGTGTATATATGGAGGTCTATTATATATTATATATTGTTATATATGGAGTGTTATATATGGGAGTGTTATATATGGAGTGTTATATATATGGAGTGTTATATATGGAGGTGTTATCTATGGATGTTATATATGGAGTGTTATCTTATGGATGTTATATATGGAGTGTTATATATTCTCTATGGCTGTTATATATGGAGTGTTATATATATGGAGTGTTATATATGCTGTTATATATGGAGTGTATAATCGACTATCATATTTTGATAAATGAAGGAAACTGTATTTATACTAGTAACACAAATGGTCATAGCATATCAAATTATTCTAATATAATTCTGTATATATATCTATATTATAGCCCAAGATAACAACAGATACGTCTAAGGAATATCAATATTACTGTAAGGTTACGACCGGTTTCCAAACCATATAGATAACACTCAAACGTGTATATACAGGATATATATATATATATATATATATATATATATATATATATATTATATATATATATATATAATCAATTTTCCCCCAATAAAATCACACAGGCAGCTGGAGTGGAAGGAAATATCTGGGCGGCTGTGGCATCCAGGGAATTTCCAGATATTCCAAAAACTTTCTCGGGTATTCATTTCATTGCTGCTTGAACCTTCGGCCGCCGCCGCCGCCGCCGCCGCCGCCGCCGCCGCCACCACCAAGAAGCAGTCAGGGCATTATTGCTATAGGGTTTAAGGGGGTGACCTGCTTTTTGTTATTTCTGTCCTTTTATCTCTTTCTCTGGCTTGTATCCATTCGGCCCCATTCAGCCAACTATTTTAAGACTTTTATCCCCATCTAGGTGTCGATTTCTTCCTGGCGAGCGATAGCGAGCCAGCATTATATGAAGAAATCCGGTTTTGCCGGAAAAAAAAATTCTATCGAAAAATGTACAAATTTAGCCTGCTGTCAAACTAAAATAAAAAATATGCTGGCTCGCTACCGCTCACCAGTAAAAATTGACACCTGGATGGGGATAAACGTCTTAAAACAGTAGGCTGAATGGGGCCAAATGGATACAAGCCAGAGAGCCGGTACTCAAAGGGTTAAGGGGGGTGACCTGTTTGTGTTCTGTCCTTTTCTATCTTTCTCTGGCTTGTATCCATTTGGCCCCATTCAGCCTACTGTTTTAAGACGTTTATCCCCATCCAGGTGTCAATTTTTTACTGGTGAGCGGTAGCGAGCCAGCATATTTTTATTTTTGTTTGACAGCAGGCTAAATTTGTACATTTTTCGATAGAAAAATGTCTCCGGCGAAGCCGGATTTCTTCATATAATGCTGGCTCGCTATCGCTCGCCAGGAAGAAATCGACACCTAGATGGGGATAAACGTCTTAAAATAGTTGGCTGAAAGGGCCGAATGGATACAAGCCAGAAAAAGAGAGAAAAAGCCAGAAATAACAAAAATCAGGTGACCCCCCGGGGTTAAGGTGAGATGGTTGACTTTTGGTCGACCATGTATATAGTATATTTGCTAGTTACTCTCCCAGAGAGCGCGGGAGTGGGAGAGGAAGTGAGAGGTAGAGAATATACTGTATATGTCATCATCTATCTTTTATTAATTTCACCACAACACCACACACCCCAAGGAAATACAGTATATATGTGATCCACCGGAATTCCAACCTGGGTTATCACACACACAGATTATTGACATGCCTTAGGGGAGATTTCCACCTGGAGGATTTTTTTCTGGACCCCCCTCTCTCATGTTGAGCCCCATTGCTTTGAGATTTTAAGACGTTTTGCCCCATTAATTTGGCGATTTTAAGACCCCTTGCCCCCTGTCAATTTAAGACCATTCGTGCAATTTAGGTGTCGTTTTTTTCCTGGCGAGCGAAAGCGAGCCTGTAATTTAAGGGGAACCGGCCTTTGGCCGGGAAATTTTTCTACCGAAAAATGTAAAAATATATCTTGAAAGGGGGTCTAGGGGGAGTGATTTTAAGCTTGATGGAAGTCTAGGGAATCAACTAAACTCCCCTTAACCTTACACCATAGGGGTACACTGTACCGGCTATGGTACACCAGGTACTTGGTATATTAATAGTGGATTGTGTTGAGGGTTGTAGATAATGTCTGGAGCCACAATATCATTAGCTTGCTATATAAGGTCTGACCGGTATGGAGGTCACAATATTGACATAGGGGTACACTGTACCGGCTATGATACACCAGGTACTTGGTATATTAATAGTGGATTGTGTTGAGGGTTGTAGATAATGTCTGGAGCCACAATATCATTAGCTTGCTATATAAGGTCTGACCGGTATGGAGGTCACAATATTGACATAGGGGTACACTGTACCGGCTATGGTACACCAGGTACTTGGTATATTAATAGTGGATTGTGTTGAGGGTTGTAGATAATGTCTGGAGCCACAATATCATTAGCTTGCTATATAAGGTCTGACCGGTATGGAGGTCACAATATTGACATAGGGGTACACTGTACCGTCTATGGTACACCAGGTACTTGGTATATTAATAGTGGATTGTGTTGAGGGTTGTAGATAATGTCTGGAGCCACAATATCATTAGCTTGCTATATAAGGTCTGACCGGTATGGAGGTCACAATATTGACATAGGGGTACACTGTACCGGCTATGGTACACCAGGTACTTGGTATATTAATAGTGGATTGTGTTGAGGGTTGTAGATAATGTCTGGAGCCACAATATCATTAGCTTGCTATATAAGGTCTGACCGGTATGGAGGTCACAATATTGACATAGGGGTACACTGTACCGGCTATGATACACCAGGTACTTGGTATATTAATAGTGGATTGTGTTGAGGGTTGTAGATAATGTCTGGAGCCACAATATCATTAGCTTGCTATATAAGGTCTGACCGGTATGGAGGTCACAATATTGACATAGGGGTACACTGTACCGGCTATGATACACCAGGTACTTGGTATATTAATAGTGGATTGTGTTGAGGGTTGTAGATAATGTCTGGAGCCACAATATCATTAGCTTGCTATATAAGGTCTGACCGGTATGGAGGTCACAATATTGACATAGGGGTACACTGTACCGGCTATGGTACACCAGGTACTTGGTATATTAATAGTGGATTGTGTTGAGGGTTGTAGATAATGTCTGGAGCCACAATATCATTAGCTTGCTATATAAGGTCTGACCGGTATGGAGGTCACAATATTGACATAGGGGTACACTGTACCGGCTATGGTACACCAGGTACTTGGTATATTAATAGTGGATTGTGTTGAGGGTTGTAGATAATGTCTGGAGCCACAATATCATTAGCTTGCTATATAAGGTCTGACCGGTATGGAGGTCACAATATTGACATAGGGGTACACTGTACCGGCTATGGTACACCAGGTACTTGGTATATTAATAGTGGATTGTGTTGAGGGTTGTAGATAATGTCTGGAGCCACAATATCATTAGCTTGCTATATAAGGTCTGACCGGTATGGAGGTCACAATATTGACATAGGGGTACACTGTACCGGCTATGGTACACCAGGTACTTGGTATATTAATAGTGGATTGTGTTGAGGGTTGTAGATAATGTCTGGAGCCACAATATCATTAGCTTGCTATATAAGGTCTGACCGGTATGGAGGTCACAATATTGACATAGGGGTACACTGTACCGGCTATGGTACACCAGGTACTTGGTATATTAATAGTGGATTGTGTTGAGGGTTGTAGATAATGTCTGGAGCCACAATATCATTAGCTTGCTATATAAGGTCTGACCGGTATGGAGGTCACAATATTGACATAGGGGTATACTGTACCGGCTATGGTACACCAGGTACTTGTTATATTAATAGTGGATTGTGTTGAGGGTTGTAGATAGTGTCTGGAGCCACAATATCATTAGCTTGCTATTTAAGGTCTGACCGGTATGGAGGTCACAATATTGACATAGGGGTACACTGTACCGGCTATGGTACACCAGGTACTTGGTATATTAATAGTGGATTGTGTTGAGGGTTGTAGATAGTGTCTGGAGCCACAATATCATTAGCTTGCTATTTAAGGTCTGACCGGTATGGAGGTCACAATATTGACATAGGGGTACACTGTACCGGCTATGGTACACCAGGTACTTGGTATATTAATAGTGGATTGTGTTGAGGGTTGTAGATAATGTCTGGAGCCACAATATCATTAGCTTGCTATATAAGGTCTGACCGGTATGGAGGTCACAATATTGACATAGGGGTACACTGTACCGGCTATGGTACACCAGGTACTTGGTATATTAATAGTGGATTGTGTTGAGGGTTGTAGATAATGTCTGGAGCCACAATATCATTAGCTTGCTATATAAGGTCTGACCGGTATGGAGGTCACAATATTGACATAGGGGTACACTGTACCGGCTATGGTACACCAGGTACTTGGTATATTAATAGTGGATTGTGTTGAGGGTTGTAGATAATGTCTGGAGCCACAATATCATTAGCTTGCTATATAAGGTCTGACCGGTATGGAGGTCACAATATTGACATAGGGGTACACTGTACCGGCTATGGTACACCAGGTACTTGGTATATTAATAGTGGATTGTGTTGAGGGTTGTAGATAATGTCTGGAGCCACAATATCATTAGCTTGCTATTTAAGGTCTGACCGGTATGGAGGTCACAATATTGACATAGGGGTACACTGTACCGGCTATGGTACACCAGGTACTCGTTTTATTCATAGTTGATTGTGTTGAGGGTTGTAGATAGTGTCTGGAGCCACAATATCATTAGCTTGCTATTTAAGGTCTGACCGGTATGGAGGTCACAATATTGACATAGGGGTACACTGTACCGGCTATGGTACACCAGGTACTCGTTTTATTCATAGTTGATTGTGTTGAGGGTTGTAGATAATGTACACAAATAGTTTTGGTAATGCTGTCCGGTTGTATAACTAGAGACATTTGGAAGGTTTTAACAACATAGTGTAATACGTTGAAGTATTTGATGATATTATGGTTTATTTAAGTTATTCTACAACATTCTGTGTTATGGTCTGGCGACTTTTGTGGTTGTTCACGCATTTACGTAAATACAAGGTTATTTTGGTAAGTTGTGGCTACACTTATATATGACATTGTGACAACGTAAAATTGTTGATGTTGTTGTTGTTCCCCAAGCTGCCTGGCCGAACAGCCCCAAGGCCCCGAGCAAGGCGAAGGCCATAACCGAGCGCCCCTACAGAACCCTCCCTGCCGACCACAATAAAGCCTGGGTGACCGAAGCCACTCCATGGCGGGGAGCGGAGGAGGGTGCGGAAACGCCCGGGAAACCAAAGCCCCACCCAGGGCCCTCTGCCCCTCAGCAATTATGAAGAGAAAGTTGAGGGGCAAAGGAAAAATGTGACGCTTTGGCTTCCAATCTTGGTAGATTGGGAGGTCAATCCACGGAAGAGACGCCGTCACTTGAGATCTAGAAAATATCTAAGTAAAAGAAACAGTCAGAGTAAGCTATGGGTATGGCAGAGATCGCTCAGTTCTCACTCTGATAGACCAGCCCATCACCACTTGTTTATTGGGTTGTATTGTTCTCACTAGTTCAACACACCCACAACAATGTTATCTCTCTTTCTCTATTACAAGAAGCAATGTTCTATAGTGCTTTCTCAGTGTATACCTCCTCCATTACGGAGAGAGAGAGAAGTACCTGCCCTTTAACAGATTTCCACCCGTATTCTGTCCAGCTGTCTAACCCAAGAGTGAACCCATTTTCCTTGACTTTCTTCTACTGAAGAAGATAGATCTGTAACTCTCTCACTCAATCTGTCTTTCCCTCATCCAATGACTTAAATTGCTTCAAGCTCCGTTTGTCCATGTATTGTGACTCTAACGCACTTTGAATTTGGATCTCTTTCACTTGTTACAGACTTTGCTATTGCCTCCTTCACACATTTATACAAAATCAAATCAAAAGTAATAAAAGGGTTTAGACTAGAAAATAATCATATGGTAAAGGTTTGTGTTGTTGATAATAAGAAGTGTGACTGTCCTGTCTGGAGCGGTGTGAACTGTCCTGTCTGGAGCGGTGTGAACTGTCCTGTCTGGAGCGGTGTGAACTGTTCTGTCTGGAGCGGTGTGAACTGTTCTGTCTGGAGCGGTGTGAACTGTTCTGTCTGGAGCGGTGTGAACTGTTCTGTCTGGAGCGGTGTGAACTGTTCTGTCTGGAGCGGTGTGAACTGTTCTGTCTGGAGCGGTGTGAACTGTTCTGTCTGGAGCGGTGTGAACTGTTCTGTCTGGAGCGGTGTGAACTGTTCTGTCTGGAGCGGTGTGAACTGTTCTGTCTGGAGCGGTGTGAACTGTTCTGTCTGGAGCGGTGTGAACTGTCCTGTCTGGAGCGGTGTGAACTGTTCTGTCTGGAGCGGTGTGACTGTTCTGTCTGGAGCGGTGTGAACTGTTCTGTCTGGAGCGGTGTGAACTGTTGTCTGGAGCGGTGTGAACTGTTCTGTCTGGAGCGATGTGAACTGTTCTGTCTGGAACGGTGAGTACTGTTCTGTCTGGAGCGGTGTGAACTGTCCTGTCTGGAGCGGTGTGAACTGTTCTGTCTGGAGCGGTGTGAACTGTTCTGTCTGGAGCGGTGTGAACTGTTCTGTCTGGAGCGGTGTGAACTGTTCTGTCTGGAGCGGTGTGAACTCTATATTCTGAGTCCCGCGTTCCAACCACCAACTCCGGCAGGACATCATACATATTTTGTTGTTGTTATTATTATTATTATTATTATTATTATTATTGTTATTATTAATATTAATATTATTATTATTATTATTATTATTATTGTTATTATTAATAGTTAATGATTGTAAAGTTATATATACGATTTTTATTTTGTTTTTGCCAGACACCGTAATATATATATTGCCTAAATCATCCTGCTCTTATTCTTGTGTTGTCTTCGGTTAGTTGTTGGAATAAGGATAAATGGATACAATTAACCTTAAGGGGGGTCACCTGCTTTTGTTATCTCTTTATATGGGTTGTATCCATTCGGCCCCATTCAGCCAACTGTTTTAAGATGTTTATCCCCATCCAGGTGTCGATTTCTTCCTGGCGAGCGATAGCAAGCCAACATTGTTTGGAGAAACTCGGCTTCGCCGGAGACATTTCTCTATCGAAAAATGTACACACCTAGATGGGGGTAAACGTCTTAAAACAGTAGGCTGAATGAGGCTGAATGGATACAAGCCAAAGAGAGAGGGGGAGAAAGAGAAAAAAAAGCGAGGTGGGCTGGCTTAACCTTGTAACTTACAGTAAGTTAGGTTGTTTTGTTATAGCTTGTTTTGACGAGTTTGTGTAGTTTAAAAAAACTATGTGGTAGTTGTTGTTGCTGTTCCTCAGGCTGTCTGGCCGAGCAGCCCCAAGGTCCCGAGCAAGGCCAAGGCCATAACCGAGCGACCCCACAGAACCCTCCCAGCTTACCACTAATAATGCCCAGGTGACCGAAGCCACTCAAAGGCGGGGAGCTGAGGAGGGTGCGGAAACGCCCGGGAAACAAAAGCCCCACCCAAGGCCCTGTGCCCCTCAGCAATTATAAAGGGAAAGTTGAGGGGCAAAGGAAAAATGTGACGCTTTGGCTCCCAATCTGCCAGTTGGCAGTAGGAGGTCAATCCACGGAAAAGACACCGTCACTTGAGATCTAGAAAATATATAAGTAAAAGGAACAGTCAGAGTAAGCTATGGGTATGGCAGAGAACGCTCAACTCTCATTCTGATAGACCAGCCCATTACCACTATGTGGTAGTTGTTGGGATAAGTGATATAGTTCCAAGTCTGTTAATTGCTGTAGGCCCTTTATAAACTTAAAAGACTATGTGGTAGTTGTTGGGATAAGTGATATAGTTCCAAGTCTGTTAATTGCTGTAGGCCCTTTATAAACTTAAAAGACTATGTGGTAGTTGTTGGGATAAGTGATATAGTTCCAAGTCTGTTAATTGCTGTAGGCCCTTTATAAACTTAAAAGACTATGTGGTAGTTGTTGGGATAAGTGATATAGTTCCAAGTCTGTTAATTGCTGTAGGCCCTTTATAAACTTAAAAGACTATGTGGTAGTTGTTGGGATAAGTGATATAGTTCCAAGTCTGTTAATTGCTGTAGGCCCTTTATAAACTAAAAGACTATGTGGATGTTGTTGGGATAAGTGAAATAGATCCAAGTCTGTTAATTGCTGTAGGCCCTTTAGTAACTTAAAAGACTATGTGGTAGTTGTTGGGATAAGTGATATAGTTCCAAGTCTGTTAATTGCTGTAGGCCCTTTATAAACTTAAAAGACTATGTGGTAGTTGTTGGGATAAGTGATATAGTTCCAAGTCTGTTAATTGCTGTAGGCCCTTTATAAACTTAAAAGACTATGTGGTAGTTGTTGGGATAAGTGATATAGTTCCAAGTCTGTTAATTGCTGTAGGCCCTTTAAACTTAAAAGACTATGTGGTAGTTTTGGGATAAGTGATATAGTTCCAAGTCTGTTAATTGCTGTAGGCCCTTTATAAACTTAATAAAACCGTCTAATAGTAGCCAGAATAATGTTAAATAGATGTCATCGGTACGGAATGGGTTAACCTCAATCTTACAATCAGTAAGTCGTAAAGGAAAGATAGCTAAATATATTGTAGTAGGAAGTTTGTTGATATAAGTCATTTGGCTTTGGTAAGACAAGCAGGGTTCTCACACTGAGGGCCAAGGGTCGAGTCTGTCTGACTACTATTACCTTCCCTATATTATATTGAGGGGGTCACTTCGCTTTTGTTTTATCTTTCTCTCCCTCTCTCTTTGGCTTGTATCCATTCCAACACATTCACCCTACTGTTTTAAGACGTTTACCCCAATCCAGGTGTCAATATTTTCCTGGCGTGCGGTAGCGAGCCGGAGACATTTTTCTATCGAATAATGTACAAATTTAGCTTGCTGTCAAAACAAAAACACATATATATATATATATATATGATGGCTCGCTACCGCTCGCCAGGCAAATCTATACACCTGGATGGGGGGTAAACGTGTTAAAACAGTAGGGTGAATGTGTTGGAATGTCTACAAGCCAAAGAGAGAGGTAGAGAAAGATAAAACAAGCGAGGTGGGGTGGCTCCCTTAATAATACAGATGTCATTCCCGTATTATAAAACCCTAAATGCTAACCAAACATCTAATGAAGATAATACGAGTGTTAATTTGTGATATAGGGATAAATATCCTTCAGTTTAACAAAGATCACTATTTATATCTGCTTATGCCGTTAATCAAGGTTAACCCTTTCACGCATATGACGCGTGGGGATACTTTAAAGCCTTTCTTACCATCAGGGGTATTTAGAAACCTTTAGTTTAGTTACTTCAACCTCTGCAGTTGTCTTTGAGTTAGCTGTGTTGAGCCTATTGGGGATACTTTAAAGCCTTTGTTACCATCAGGGGTATTTAGAAACCTTTAGTTTAGTTACTTCAACCTCTGCAGTTGTCTTTGAGTTAGCTGTGTTGAGCCTATTAGGGATACTTTAAAGCCTTTGTTACCATCAGGGGTATTTAGAAACCTTTAGTTTAGTTACTTCAACCTCTGCAGTTGTCTTTGAGTTAGCTGTTGGCCTATTGGGGATACTTAAAGCCTTTGTTACCATCAGGGGTATTTAGAAACCTTTAGTTTAGTTACTTCAACCTCTGCAGTTGTCTTTGAGTTAGCTGTGTTGAGCCTATTGGGATACTTTAAAGCCTTTGTTACCATCAGGGTATTTACAAACCTTTAGTTTAGTTACTTCAACCTCTGAAATTGTCTTTGAGTTAGCTGTGGGCAAAAAACTAATTTTGGAGAGGTAATTATACGAGTGAGAGAACTCTACTTCTTATTGCTAATCTGGCAACCTCTGCGTCATAAATGCGGAAAAGGGTTAAGAGCAAAGATATAGTATGGTTTTAAGATACGGGGGTTGGAGCTAAACATCTCACTTGCTTCTTATAATGCCCCATTAATACCAAAATGGGTAGTAGAAGCTAGTGCTATTTTTAAGGGGGGTCGCCGGCTTTTGTTTTTTTATCTTTCTCTCCTTTTTTCTCTTTCTCTGGCTTATATCCATTCGGCCACATTCAGCCAACTGTTTTAAGACGTTTATCCCCATCCAGGTGTCAATTTCTTCCTGGCGAGCGATAGCGAGCCAGCAATGTATGGAGAAATCCGGCTTCGTTGTACAAATTTAGCTTGCTGTAAAAACAAAAATAGATATATGCTGGTTTCGAACCGCTCGCCAGGAAAATATTGACACCTGGATGGAGGTAAACATCTTAAAACAGTAGGCTGAATGGGGCCGAATCGATACAAGCCAAAGAGAGAGGGAGAGAAAGATAAAAACAGCGAGGTGGGTTCCCTTAAAATAATACCAATATTGTAGCCTACTATCACAGGTGGAATGGTCCGCTACAAACAGGTTAATTAATACCAATATTGATTGTTTGACTTGTTTATAAAGCTATAATAACCGATATATACAGGGTGTTTTAAAACAACACTGCCAGAGTATGACGACCACATTGATCAAAATATATAATACACATATTTCTATTCTATTTTTACCTATAATATATTGTAACGGAGATAAATGGTTATTTAGAAATGTAGCAAAACAGGGTTCTGAGCTCAGCACAAAACATATGATACATAATATGAATGATTACCAAGTAAAAAAGGTAAAGAGGAGATATCTAATGACCTAATCACATATGAATAATTACAAAATCAAAGTAACATAAAATTGGTAATGATATTTTGCAATTAGAAGAAAACTGCTACGTATTATAATCCAAGTAGCGTAAAAAGATATGCACCATTTGTAACGATGACCAAGAGGTAAAATAATGAATCTCAAGTCTGGGTCAGGTATCCGAACACTGCTATAGGTATTTCAATCGTTCGTGAAACTGTTTGAATGGGAAAAAATTGTTCCTGCGCAATTTACTGTTTCATTACAAATACCTCATTACGTTACTATTATCACAGAGTACTAACGAAATATGTCTATCAGTTTTATGGTTGAAGTTTGACGATTTTACGTGGCTGTAGACATACAAGTATACGGTGTTCACTAATGAATATTTAAAATCATCTAATGGTACCCAAAACAAACAATTTACGTCACTTGGACTTAACGAGTATAAAATAACAAAGGCAGAGACACACCTAAATAACGACAATCCATATTTATGTGATATTATAAGGTAAATAAAATCACTATGACAGAAGAAGATAGCACCATGGCCGAGCATATGATTAAACACATGAGAAGATTCGTTATGACTCCAAAGCTTCGAAGAAAAACTCGAACTGGGATGGGAGGCAAGAGGTAGGCTATTTGGGGGGGAGGGGGGACACTAGCCCGTGTTCGGATTATAGCTCATACCTGGGTGTCACTAATTATTTTACTCTATGCGGTTTAAATCATTAATGGTATATTATTTTGCATTTTGTCCTTAGATAATCTTCTTCGTTATTGTATTTACTAATTAGCAGATGAGGTCTGGCAGTGTTGTTTTAAAACACCCTGTATATATATATATATATATATATAATATATATATATATATATATATATATATATATATATATATATATATATACACGGTATATATATATATATGCTATACGTGCAATAATGGACTCGCAAGTCGGCAATTTGCCGACTTGCGCGTTTCGTTCTATAAGGAAGTTGGAGCTGTAGACAACGATATTTAACATAATTTACAGCTAAAATACGGTCGTAGTACATATATAAATACATAAAACCCAATTCAACATACCATTCATCCATCAGAAACGTACATTATTATTGCATTTGTATTTAATATCGATGTTTACGGCTCCAACTTCCTTATAGCCTGAAACTCTGCAGTGGTCAATTGTTAGTTTTCAGTAGATGAGGCTCTGAGCGATGTGTAGGCATAACATATACTTGTATTCGTAATTGACTTATTACTTGGACTGATTCATACTAACAAACACACCTTTAATATAATACAATTAATTAGACATAAATGATCATAGTCATGGCAACGTTTAACCTCTTGATGTAAGTCGTAAAGGAAAGATAGGTAAATATATTGTAGTAGGAAGTTTGTTGATATAAGTCATTTGGCTTTGGTAAGACAAGCAGGGTTCTCACACTGAGGGCCAAGGGTCGAGTCTGTCTGACTACTATTACCTTCCGTATATATTAAGGGGGTCACCGGATTTTTTTTATCTTTCTCTCCCTCTCTCTTTGGCTTGTATCCATTCGGCCCCATTCAGCCTACTGTTTTAAGACGTTTACCCCAATCCTGGACCCATTCAGCCTACTGTTTTAAGACGTTTACCCCAATCCTCAGGTGTCAATATTTTCCTGGCGTGCGGTAGCGAGCCGGAGAAATGTTTCTATCGAATAATGTACAAATTTAGCTTGCTGCCAAAACAAAACCAAATATATATGCTGGCTCGCTACCGCTATATACTTACTATATACTATATACTTACCATCAGCTATATAACTACCTATGTTGAGTTTAATGAAGTATTAAAATACTAAAGGTATATAATAGCTGCGAAACTATTGCATGTTAAGACAAAATCTACATCCGTTTATACTGTATATATTAACAATATTAACATTATCTCACAGGTATTTAGGCTACACCATTATACCAACCCTTTAGATAAATGAACAGTTGTATATGTTTGTATTTAAACATTATATTATACCGGTACGTATGTATATGTTACGTTGCTAGAGTCAGTGTTGTACAAGAGTGTGGAAATACATAATATTATATGTATACATTATTTATCATACTCAAATATCATAGTGTATTGAAATAAATATACATATATCGCATTTACAAGATAAATAACATAACTGTATATAAGAATAAATCGGAAAACATTATGCGGAAATAGCCCCATTTGATTATAATATCTTAACCGAGTCACAGCCGAGCGGTAAGTGGTGAGAGCCTTACTGACTGGTTGGCTGATCGAGCCCTGGGCTAACTCAGGATTTGGTCAGACAGTGATAGGTTAGGTGGCCACCGAACAGACTAGATTGATCACCTGGTTTGTGTATGAATGTGTGTATGTGTAATTAATTGATTGTGTATGTATGTATGTATGTATGTATTTGTGTATGTATTTGTGTATTTCATTAATTGTATGTGTATTTGTGTATTTCATTAATTGTATACGAGTATTCCCTTTCAGGTACAATGATGCAGAGGACCAGGATGCTGCCAATATGTCAATACAGAAGAAGGAAGGACTGTCACTACCAGAAAGTGAGGAAGGTCATCATCTGGGGGGCCGAGCCCTGGGTGGTGTCACGAATCGTTGAATGGTAGCCAGGCCAGACTCTAGTAAGTGATGACAGGACCAGGATGCTGCCAAGAAGAGGACGACAGGACCAGGATGCTGCCAAGAAGAGGACCACGACGCCAGGATGCTGAAAGGAATGTGATCACAAGAAGAAGAAAGGACTGACGCTACCGAAAAGTGACGAAGAGTCATCATCTGGGGCTCGGCCCCCTGGGTGGTGTCACGAATCATGGCACGGTAGCCAGGACAGACTCTAGTAAGTGATGACAGGACCAGGATGCTGCAAAGAAGAGGACCACAACGCCAGGATGCTGCTAAGAAGAGGACCACAGAACCAGGAATGTGATCACAAGAAGAAGACAGGACTGACGCTACCGAAAAGTGACGAAGGTCATCATCTAGGGCTCGGCCCCCTGGGTGGTGTCACGAATCATGGCACGGTAGCCAGGACAGACTCTAGTAAGTGATGACAGGACCAGGATGCTGCAAAGAAGAGGACCACAACGCCAGGATGCTGCTAAGAAGAGGACCACAGAACCAGGAATGTGATCACAAGAAGAAGACAGGACTGACGCTACCGAAAAGTGACGAAGGTCATCATCTAGGGCTCGGCCCCCTAAGGTGTCACGAATCATGGCACGGTAGCCAGGACAGACTCTAGTAAGTGATGACAGGACCAGGATGCTGCCACTCAAAAAGGGTGAGAGCAAATTGGCTGTAAATTACCACATCTATTCCTAGACTGACTCTTCCCAAATGGTAGAAATATTAGCTTGATTATTCTAGTAGTTTTTTAGTTACAGAAGTTAGAAGTCATGACATTCGCAGGATAAATTTGGTATTGATAAATCACTAACTTAAGGGGACCGACATGCATTTTCTCTCTGGGTTTTATCCATTCGGCCCCATATAGGTATAGTTTCTTTTCCTGCCGAGCCATCATTGTATGGAGAAATCCGGCTTGGCCGGAGACATTTACCGAAAAATGTAAACATTTAGTCAGCTATCTAAAACATCATCCAAAATATTCTGGCTCACTATCGCTCGTCTTAAAACAGTAGGCTGAATGGGGTCGAATGGCTACTACCCAGAAATAAAATAAAAAACGGGTGGGTGGGGTTAAATAGTAGTGCGGGGGCCCCCTATCTGTTAGAGTCCCTTCTTGATACACAGTCCTACAACCATGACGTAATTTTCATCTTATGCTGGTTACCATTAGTTGTAATGTTCCTATACGACTCAAATAAATACAATCTAAATAAACCCACTTAGTAACATACGTCCCTCTTAAACTGCATAAAATCATTTAATCTCAACCAGAATCAAAGGTGTCATGGTGGTGAAGGGGTTAAGGAAAACAAAACACCCGGTACATATTCTATCCTTGTTATTGCCCTATTTAACCCATTCTCTACCAGCGACAGTATTATATTCTGGCAACTATTAGACCATTTTATTCAGCTTAGGAAGGACCTCTAGCAATAGTAAGGCTTCACACTGTCTCAACCAACCCTTTTAACTACCACAGATCCTTCCCAAGCTGCATAATATCATCTAAATATAGGCTAACTAGATTAAAATATAACACACGTCGCTGGTACTCAAAGGGTTAAAATATCCTAAACTAACGATTGAGCATTTCTGCATCAATGTACTTAAGGCAGCTCAGACGGTAATGTGCAGCATAATTTACTGGTTCGGTTCAATGGTTTAAGGAGGTGGTTTAGTTTGCTCTCTAAACCTCCATCAAACTTATAAAAACACCCACAAGATATAAATTTGTACATTTTTCGGTAGATAAATGTCCCGGCCGAAGGCCAATTCCTCTTCAAATACAGGCTCGCTATCGCTCGCCAGGAAAAAAATCGACACCTAAAGGGCACGAAATGGCAAAGAAATGGGGCAAAAGGTCTGAAAATCGCCAAACTGATGGGGCGAGTGTCTTGAAATCTCCTAACTAATAGGGGTAAATATGAGGGAGGAGAAGGACTCTAAAAACCAACTGCCTCCCCTTAATAGTAGAATATTAATTTTGAAGACACCTCAACACTGCATCGCACCCACATTATTATAGTGATTCCAATTTAGTTCATTATACATATTATATGTAAATTGATTAAAACTATAGTCCAACGAGTAGAGAGAACACCTTCGGCCGGGACAGTTTTATACCAAAGTGTTTACAAATGTATCTTGATGGGGGGGGGGGGGGGATGCTTGATGGCGGTCTAGAGAGGAAACATACTAAAACAAGGAGGTGACCAGTAGCGACATTGGTTTCTAACCGAGAGGACCGAGTTCGATTCTCGGCTGGTGGAGATGTTTGGGCAATCTCCTCACACCCCTTGCCTCTGTTCTGATCGCCTAACAGTAAAATAGGTCTATGACAGGGTAAAACGGTTCCGTTCCTCGTGACCTAATCCCTTAACTACTACAAAAAAAAAAAAAAAAAACATACCACACCACATATTATGCATCACTATGTACACTACACTATAACACACACACACACACTACACTTCACACCACACACCACACACCACCACCAAGCTACACCACACACTACCACGACAATTACAGTACCCCAGCAGTCAGAATATAATTATGCCAGCCAGCACACAACACACACACACACACCCTACACTTCACACCACACAACACCACACATACACCACGACAATTACGGTAGCCCAGCAGTCAAAACCTCCACAGTCATGGTCTTTGTTTATACTTGTAGTTTAGTTATATTTTGGGTGATAGTAAGGTAAGGATCAAGTCAGCTGATAACACAGGGATGACATTGGGCTCAGGGTAATCACTTGTCAGGAAGTGATGGTCTTTGTTTATACTTGTAGTTTAGTTATATGTTGGGTGATAGTAAGGTAAGGATCAAGTCAGCTGATAATATTTTCACCGGCGATGTTTATCCATGGCAGTTTTGGAAGTGAAGTCGATATCGCATGAACATTCTCTTCCCCTCGACTTTTATCGGCAACTCGGTTCTAGCGGCTTGGGAGGTGAATGTTATAAGAATCCTGTTGTTTAAATTAAATATATAGCCAGGCGAGATTCCGATAACAATGCAAAAGATCCCAGAGATGTTGCTAAGAATTTGGCAACCTAAATTTATGTACAGTATATTTAGTTTGGTCAATAACTCCAAAGTCAAGTCAACCTAGATGGTTGCCAGTACAAGTTTGTCGATAAAGGTATATATATATATATATATATATTCTTTAAGGCAGGCGAGGTTGAAGGAAATACATGTATCAGCATTAATTATTTTATTATTAAGACTTTCAATAGAACGAACAGCAATTCTCAGGTGTTCTGGGAGATTGTGCAAAAGGTGAGCAAAATTCATGATGATCCGACGCGTTTCGATAGACAACTATCATCTTCAGGGAATGGAAGGTAAGTGAATAGTTTTTTTAAGGTAGGGGGTGAAGAGAGGAACCACAGAGTGGGTGGGTGGAAGAGAAAGTAGGAAAGATGAAATACAGTGGAAGAGTAAAGTTGGTGGGCCGGCCACCTTGCTGTTTTTGTTTGTTTATTGTTCACATAATTTTACAATATAATTTTTCTGTGGCAAAATACAATGGTGCTGAGGGCTGTTTGCTAAATCTAATCTGTGATATATAATTTCTATGGCAAAATACAATGGTGTTGAGGGCTGTTTGCTAAACCTATTCTGTGCCCATGTTGCAAGATGGGCTTAAGCTGTGGTAATTGCAGGTTTGAGGACTTATGGTCCTAGCTAGTGACAGTGCTTTAAATTCCTGCATTTATTTATTTAGTTGCATTTGTAGCTAAGCTAAGGTATTCTTATGTCAGGATAGCTAGCTGGCTCATAAGAATTTAGGTATAAATAGGGTCTGGTTCCTCTTCGTTTATGATACTGAGGCTACTTGGAAAGTTTCTGTTAAAGTGTCTTATGTGTTGTCTTTTGTCTATTATTGTCATGTATGTGTTTTCGTCTATGGCTTCTATGGTCTGCCATATCTTTTTAGCTTGGTAATATAATTTTATACTAAGTGGGAGAAGGCCGTTTGCCTGGTGAAGTTCTTGGGTGGTGTGAGCGTAAGGGTAGCGTGTGTTGGTTGCGAATCTCAGGGCTTTGTTTTGCACTCGTAGAATTTTGATCTGAGTTTTGCTTAAGGCAATGGTGGGGATTCTAAGATTGGAAGTACTAGTGCTTTGATTAGATGGAGTTTTATTCTCGTTTCTAAGTTTCTTAGTCTAAAGAGTTTGCTGAGGGCGTGGATTGCTTTGCCTTTTCTCTCACTGACGTTTGATATGTAGCTAGTGTTTGAAAGTGAATAGGATATAACACAACAGCTTATTTATACATATTAGGTAGATCATAGTAAGGTTTATTGGGTGTTGGCTAGCATATGATTGGCTAGTTGGCGACCAATGAGGCGCGCGCTTTTCCTGCCTCCTGGTTGGCTGGGGGTTCGTAGCTAATGTTATTATACCTGAGAATTGCTGTTCGTTCTATTGAAAGTCTTAATAATAAAATAATTAATGCTGATACATGTATTACCTTCAACCTCGCCTGCCTTAAAGAACATTTATTAACTGGCTACACCAACATATATACTGTATATATATATATATATACCGGTATATATATATATATATATATATATATATATATATATATATATATATACCGGTATATATATATACTGTATATATATATATATATAATATATACCGGTATATATATACTGTATATTATATATTATATACCGGTATATATATATACGTATATATATATCTATATATATATATATATATATATATATATATATATATATATATATATATATATGTATGAGCCTCCAGTCAAGAGCCGTTGCATAGTCAGTAGAGCTTCGGCTGCTGATCAAAGGGTCGGCGGATCGAATCCTCTTTCAAAAGGTTATTGTTTTATATATATATATATATATATATATATATATATATATATATATATGAAAACATTCCACACTGATATTTGGTATTGATAAATACGCTCAATGTAATATAGCAAACATGTAAATTACTAAATGTAAATTACGTAATTACTAAGGAACTCTTTACCCAAGGCCTTAACCTTGGGATCTATATATATCTATCTATATATATATATATATATATATATATATATATATATATATATATAATGTGTAGGAAGATACATAGCTCAGGTGTAAAATGAGCAATGCAATTTGAGCTACCTACTCAAAAGTCACTATCCGTAGCCAGTGTACCTGCTCCACCCTCACTCCATGTACCGCCCCGTATATGACCTGACCAGCTACCTACTCAAAAGTCACTATCCGTAGCCAGTGTACCTGCTCCACCCTCACTCCATGTACCGCCCCGTATATGACCTGACCAGCTACCTACTCAAAAGTCACTATCCGTAGCCAGTGTACCTGCTCCACCCTCACTCCATGTACCGCCCCGTATGACCTGACCAGCTACCTACTCAAAGTCACTATCCGTAGCCAGTGTACCTGCTCCACCCTCACTCCATGTACCGCCCCGTATATGACCTGACCAGCTACCTACTCAAGTCACTATCCGTAGCCAGTGTACCTGCTCCACCCTCACTCCATGTACCGCCCCGTATATGACCTGACCAGCTACCTACTCAAGTCACTATCCGTAGCCAGTGTACCTGCTCCACCCTCACTCCATGTACCGCCCCGTATATGACCTGACCAGCTACCTACTCAAGTCACTATCCGTAGCCAGTGTACCTGCTCCACCCTCACTCCATGTACCGCCCGTATATGACCTGACCAGCTACCTACTCAAGTCACTCTCCGTAGCCAGTGTACCTGCTCCACCCTCACTCCATGTACCGCCCCGTATATGACCTGACCAGCTACCTACTCAAGTCACTCTCCGTAGCCAGTGTACCTGCTCCACCCTCACTCCATGTACCGCCCCGTATATGACCTGACCAGCTACCTACTCAAGTCACTATCCGTATCCAGTGTACCTGCTCCACCCTCACTCCATGTACCGCCCCGTATATGACCTGACCAGCTACCTACTCAAGTCACTCTCCGTAGCCAGTGTACCTGCTCCACCCTCACTCCATGTACCGCCCCGTATATGACCTGACCAGCTACCTACTCAAGTCACTATCCGTAGCCAGTGTACCTGCTCCACCCTCACTCCATGTACCGCCCCGTATATGACCTGACCAGCTACCTACTCAAGTCACTATCCGTAGCCAGTGTACCTGCTCCACCCTCACTCCATGTACCGCCCCGTATATGACCTGACCAGCTACCTACTCAAGTCACTATCCGTAGCCAGTGTACCTGCTCCACCCTCACTCCATGTACCGCCCCGTATATGACCTGAGCTACCTACTCAAGTCACTATCCGTAGCCAGTGTACCCTGCTCCACCCTCACTCCATGTACCGCCCCGTATATGACCTGACCAGCTACCTACTCAAGTCACTCTCCGTAGCCAGTGTACCTGCTCCACCCTCACTCCATGTACCGCCCCGTATATGACCTGACCAGCTACCTACTCAAGTCACTATCCGTAGCCAGTGTACCTGCTCCACCCTCACTCCATGTACCGCCCCGTATATGACCTGACCAGCTACCTACTCAAGTCACTCTCCGTAGCCAGTGTACCTGCTCCACCCTCACTCCATGTACCGCCCCGTATATGACCTGACCAGCTACCTACTCAAGTCACTCTCCGTAGCCAATGTACCTGCTCCACCCTCACTCCATGTACCGCCCCGTATATGACCTGACCAGCTACCTACTCAAGTCACTATCCGTAGCCAGTGTACCTGCTCCACCCTCACTCCATGTACCGCCCCGTATATGACCTGACCAGCTACCTACTCAAGTCACTATCCGTAGCCAGTGTACCTGCTCCACCCTCACTCCATGTACCGCCCCGTATATGACCTGACCAGCTACCTACTCAAGTCACTATCCGTAGCCAGTGTACCTGCTCCACCCTCACTCCATGTACCGCCCCGTATATGACCTGACCAGCTACCTACTCAAGTCACTATCCGTAGCCAGTGTACCTGCTCCACCCTCACTCCATGTACCGCCCCGTATATGACCTGACCAGCTACCTACTCAAGTCACTATCCGTAGCCAGTGTACCTGCTCCACCCTCACTCCATGTACCGCCCCGTATATGACCTGACCAGCTACCTACTCAAGTCACTATCCGTAGCCAGTGTACCTGCTCCACCCTCACTCCATGTACCGCCCCGTATATGACCTGACCAGCTACCTACTCAAGTCACTATCCGTAGCCAGTGTACCTGCTCCACCCTCACTCCATGTACCGCCCCGTATATGACCTGACCAGCTACCTACTCAAGTCACTATCCGTAGCCAGTGTACCTGCTCCACCCTCACTCCATGTACCGCCCCGTATATGACCTGACCAGCTACCTACTCAAGTCACTATCCGTAGCCAGTGTACCTGCTCCACCCTCACTCCATGTACCGCCCCGTATATGACCTGACCAGCTACCTACTCAAGTCACTATCCGTAGCCAGTGTACCTGCTCCACCCTCACTCCATGTACCGCCCCGTATATGACCTGACCAGCTACCTACTCAAGTCACTATCCGTAGCCAGTGTACCTGCTCCACCCTCACTCCATGTACCGCCCCGTATATGACCTGACCAGCTACCTACTCAAGTCACTATCCGTAGCCAGTGTACCTGCTCCACCCTCACTCCATGTACCGCCCCGTATATGACCTGACCAGCTACCTACTCAAGTCACTATCCGTAGCCAGTGTACCTGCTCCACCCTCACTCCATGTACCGCCCCGTATATGACCTGACCAGCTACCTACTCAAGTCACTATCCGTAGCCAGTGTACCTGCTCCACCCTCACTCCATGTACCGCCCCGTATATGACCTGACCAGCTACCTACTCAAGTCACTATCCGTAGCCAGTGTACCTGCTCCACCCTCACTCCATGTACCGCCCCGTATATGACCTGACCAGCTACCTACTCAAGTCACTATCCGTAGCCAGTGTACCTGCTCCACCCTCACTCCATGTACCGCCCCGTATATGACCTGACCAGCTACCTACTCAAGCCACTATCCGTAGCCAGTGTACCTGCTCCACCCTCACTCCATGTACCGCCCCGTATATGACCTGACCAGCTACCTACTCAAGTCACTATCCGTAGCCAGTGTACCTGCTCCACCCTCACTCCATGTTCCGCCCCGTATATGACCTGACCAGCTACCTACTCAAGTCACTATCCGTAGCCAGTGTACCTGCTCCACCCTCACTCCATGTACCGCCCCGTATATGACCTGACCAGCTACCTACTCAAGTCACTATCCGTAGCCAGTGTACCTGCTCCACCCTCACTCCATGTACCGCCCCGTATATGACCTGACCAGCTACCTACTCAAGTCACTATCCGTAGCCAGGGTACCTGCTCCACCCTCACTCCATGTACCGCCCCGTATTGACCTGACCAGCTACCTACTCAAGTCACTATCCGTAGCCAGTGTACCTGCTCCACCCTCACTCCATGTACCGCCCCGTATATGACCTGACCAGCTACCTACTCAAGTCACTATCCGTAGCCAGTGTACCTGCTCCACCCTCACTCCATGTACCGCCCCGTATCTCACTGTTGTAACTCTCAACTCTTCCATTGTCTTTTATATTGAGACTACCGGTAGTTATAATCATTGTTGTTGTTTCATTCACGTAAGACACTCGACCCGCATCATCATCATCATCATCATTATTATTATTAAGGGTTCATGCTATAGGTGACGTGTTTATTTAATTGCATATTTCCTGTTTGTTTATTACCAACACTGATTTAATATTGATATTACCTTGGTCTACTCTAATAGTATACATTCGCCTGTTACCTTATAATTCTCATAATTATTAAGCTAATCTTATACCAGAATTATACATATTAAACCAAGCCTTTCTATGAACATCACTTTCAATGTTGTTCAATAAACCTGTGTGTATAACTCTCCTGTGTGTTGTCATTGAGTTCTGTAGTACATAGTTGAATACTTATTGTGATATTAAGAACGTGTTCGGGGAGTTCCTGTTGAGTTTAATTACGGTCTATGAGTCCATACCTGGATATTAGTAAAGACTATATCATGAGCTATAATTACTATAACCCGGCAAAACAATATATACAGTATATACAGTATATATATATATATATATATATATATATATATATATATATATATATATATATATATATATATATATATATATATATATAATGTGTGTTTGTGTGCGGTATTTTATGCCATAAGTGTTTGGTGTTTTCACAATTAGATCGCATAGGTTTTTCATTCCCTATTTTTTAGTGTTTGCATTCCAAATGTATTGCAATGTTTTCATTATTACTCTATTTGTCCTTGTTTCTGAGAGCTGTATTAAAGGAAAACATATGCAAATGAGAAGAAACAATACACATACAAATTCCAATGTGTAGGTTAACACTCACCGGAGCCTTCCACCATTAAGCAGTACCCACCTGAGGAAGAGAAAAACAGTCATATAGGTACTTTATTGCAAATTAAGGGTCAATGTACAGCAACTAAATACATTATTATATAGTTTATCCCAGCACCTGATCAATTACATCAAGATAACCCAAAGTTTGTTGTCAAGTGAACAAAGTTAAATATTAAATATTAAATACAATTAATATAAACCCTAGAGAACACGAAGCACTGTGAGCGTATCGGAAAGGATAGATGGTAGGAACAAAGGACGGGAGGTGATTTACTAACGAGTGAAGCTGGTCAATATCAGGGAGAGAAGAGAGATGGTTGACCCAGGAGTTAATTAACGCCTGGGCTGAGAAGAATAGACAGTGGGAATAACAAGGAATAAAGCTGCTAAAAGGTGGACCAAATGAAAGTTGTGATATGTGGTGAGAAGAGTCGCTGATAACAAAGGAAAGGAGTAAGGCAGGTATATGATGGACAAAATGATAATTCCGATACATACAAGTAACAATGAAAATAGTGGGGATCGGAATATGCTCAACTAAACTCAAAGGTTAAGGAGATGGGCCGTTTATCTGGTCCCCTTTCTTCCTCAGGTTTAGCCCCATTCGTTTTGAAATTTTAAGACGTTAGGCCCATTATTTTGGCGATTTTTACACTTTTCGCCCCATTTCGTTATAAATTTTAAGACCTTTCGTGCCATTTAGGTGTCGATTGTTTCCTGGCGAGCGATAGCGAGCCTGAAATTTTAAAAGGAACCGGCCTTCGACAGGGAAAAATGTACACATTTATCTTGAGGGGGGTCTATGGGGTATTATTTAAGCTTGATGGAGGTCTAGCGAGGAAATTAAGAACTAAAGGAATACATTAATTAATAACCAAAAACGTACACGGTCAATCTGGCCTTAAATAACCAAATGGGATTGTCAATATAAACTCAGCCAGAGAGATCACCGAGGAATATATTATGACAGTAACATGGAAAGGGTAGGAAATGAGCGGAGGTTAACCCGTTCACCACCATACCGTATAATGAGCGGAGGTTAACCCGTTCACCACCATACCGTATAATGAGCGGAGGTTAAGTTAACCACGTTCACCACCATACCGTATAATGAGCGGAGGTTAACCCGTTCACCACCATGCCGTATAATGAGCGGAGGTTAACCCGTTCACCACCATACCGTATAATGAGCGGAGGTTAACCCGTTCACCACCATACCGTATAATGAGCGGAGGTTAACCCGTTCACCACCATACCGTATAATGAGCGGAGGTTAACCCGTTCACCACCATACCGTATAATGAGCGGAGGTTAACCCGTTCACCACCATACCGTATAATGAGCGGAGGTTAACCCGTTCACCACCATACCGTATAATGAGCGGAGGTTAACCCGTTCACCACCATACCGTATAATGAGCGGAGGTTAACCCGTTCACCACCATACCGTATAATGAGCGGAGGTTAACCCGTTCACCACCATACCGTATAATGAGCGGAGGTTAACCCCGTTCACCACCATACCGTATAATGAGCGGAGGTTAACCCGTTCACCACCATACCGTATAATGAGCGGAGGTTAACCCGTTCACCACCATACCGTATAATGAGCGGAGGTTAACCCGTTCACCACCATACCGTATAATGAGCGGAGGTTAACCCGTTCACCATACCGTATAATGAGCGGAGGTTAACCCGTTTCACCACCATGCCGTATAATGAGCGGAGGTTAACCCGTTCACCACCATGCCGTATAATGAGCGGAGGTTAACCCGTTCACCACCATGCCGTATAATGAGCGGAGGTTAACCCGTTCACCACCATACCGTATAATGAGCGGAGGTTAACCCGTTCACCACCATACCGTATAATGAGCGTAGGTTAACCCGTTCACCACCATACCGTATAATGAGCGGAGGTTAACCCGTTCACCACCATACCGTATAATGAGCGGAGGTTAACCCGTTCACCACCATACCGTATAATGAGCGGAGGTTAACCCGTTCACCACCATACCGTATAATGAGCGGAGGTTAACCCGTTCACCACCATGCCGTATAATGAGCGGAGGTTAACCCGTTCACCACCATGCCGTATAATGAGCGGAGGATAACCCGTTCACCACCATGCCGTATAATGAGCGGAGGTTAACCCGTTCACCACCATGCCGTATAATGAGCGGAGGTTAACCCGTTCACCACCATGCCGTATAATGAGCGGAGGTTAACCCGTTCACCACCATACCGTATAATGAGCGGAGGTTAACCCGTTCACCACCATACCGTATAATGAGCGGAGGTTAACCCGTTCACCACCATGCCGTATAATGAGCGGAGGTTAACCCGTTCACCACCATGCCGTATAATGAGCGGAGGTTAACCCGTTCACCACCATGCCGTATAATGAGCGGAGGTTAACCCGTTCACCACCATGCCGTATAATGAGCGGAGGTTAACCCGTTCACCACCATGCCGTATAATACGGAGGTTACCACATTCACAAACATTAACAGGCATAATGAGATGAGTTAAGTTCATGACTGCTTCCTATTGTACGAGAGAGAGAGAGAGATGGAGGGAGAGTGAGGGAAGGAGGGAGTGAGAGCAACAACAACAACAACAACAACAACAATACAAACATTAACAGGCATACAGGAGATGCTAAAGTGTATCATGACTGCTTCCTATTGTACGAGAGAGAGAGAGAGAGAGAGAGAGAGAGAGAGAGAGAGAGAGAGTGAGAGCAACAACAACAACAACAACAATACAAACATTAACAGGCATACAGGAGATGCTAAAGTGTATCATGACTGCTTCCTATTGTACGAGAGAGAGAGAGAGAGAGAGAGAGAGAGAGAGAGAGAGAGAGAGAGAGAGAGGGAAGGAGGGAGTGAGAGCAACAACAACAACAACAACAACAATACAAACATTAACAGGCATACAGGAGATGCTAAAGTGTATCATGACTGCTTCCTATTGTACGAGAGAGAGAGAGAGAGAGAGAGAGAGAGAGAGAGAGAGAGAGAGAGAGAGAGAGAGAGTGAGAGCAACAACAACAACAACAACAACAACAACAACAATACAAACATTAACAGGCATACAGGAGATGCTAAAGTGTATCATGACTGCTTCCTATTGTACGAGAGAGAGAGAGAGAGAGAGAGATGGAGGGAGAGAGAGAGAGAGAGAGAGAGAGAGAGAGAGAGAGAGAGAGAGAGAGAGAGAGAAGGAGAGAGTGAGAGCAACAACAACAACAACAACAACAATACAAACATTAACAGGCATACAGGAGATGCTAAAGTGTATCATGACTGCTTCCTATTGTACGAGAGAGAGAGAGAGAGAGAGAGAGAGAGAGAGAGAGAGAGAGAGAGAGAGAGAGAGAGAGAGAGAGAGAGAGAGAGGGAGAGTGAGGGAGAGCAAGCAACAACAACAACAACAAACAATACAAACATTAACAGGCATACAGGAGATGCTAAAGTGTATCATGACTGCTTCCTATTGTACGAGAGAGAGAGAGAGAGAGAGAGAGAGAGAGAGAGAGAGAGAGTTGAGAGAGGAGAGTAGTGAGAGCTGATCACTACAACACAACAACAATACAAACATTAACAGGCATACAGGAAATGCTAAAGTGTATCATGACTGCTTCCTATTGTACGAGAGAGAGAGAGAGAGAGAGAGAGAGAGAGAGAGAGAGAGAGGAGAGCAACAACAACAATACAAACATTAACAGGCATACAGGAGATGCTAAAGTGTATCATGACTGCTTCTCTATTGTACGAGAGAGAGAGAGAGAGAGAGAGAGAGAGAGAGAGAGAGAGAGAGAGGAGAGAAGGGAAGAGTGAAACAACAACAACAATACAAACATTAACAGGAGATGCTAAAGTGTATCATGACTGCTTCCTATTGTACGAGAGAGAGAGAGAGAGAGAGAGAGAGAGAGAGTACAAAGGAGAGAGAGAGAGAGAGTACAAAGGAATCAAGCAACAACAGATCTAGTGACCCTTCTAGGTTGCTTGTCCTCCAAAACACTGAGGATCAAGTGTCCAAACAGTGGTTTAGAGTGGGTAAGGGAACATTGGAAAGGGAATTACTGCCCTGGAACTAATGTCCGTGTCAGGATTAGGAAGTTAGTAGGGGACAGATGGGTTAGTAACTGAGGGGGGATAACATAAAGTTATTCATTTACAAACGCAGTCAGTCGCGGGTTTGATGCGAGATATTTGTCTAGGCGGAGTTTAAATGAATCAACGGTGAATGCAGTCTATAACGTTTCGGGGAAGCCCATTCCACAAGTTGACAACTCGATTGAAGAAGAAATTCTTAGATTCGTGTGAGTTAAAAGATTTACCAATAATTTTGCAACCGTTTCCCCGCGTGTAATTAGATTGGTCAATAGTGAAGTACTTACTACAGTTCATATTGTCGATGCCTTTGATGATTTTGAACACTTGAATTAAGTCACCTCTTAATCTGCGCTGGGTTAAAGGAAATAGATTTAATTCTCTAAGACGCTCTTCGTATGGTTTGTTCTTTAGGCTAGGTATCATTTTGGTAACTCTACGTTGAACTCGTTCTAGCTTGTTTATATCTTTTTGGTAATAAGGGCACCAGGATTGAACGCAGTATTCCAGAAAAGGGCGGACTAATGAATTGTAAAGGGTTAGGATAACTTCTTTGGATTTATGCTCAAATGACCTGCCTATAAAGCCAATTATTTTGTTTGCCTTCTTAACAACTTCTGAACATTGTTGACTCGGTTTTAGGTTACCGCGATATTGTTACTCCCAGATCGGTTTCTCTGTTTACATTCTTAAGCTGATTGCCAGCATCGATAGTTTGCTTTCTCATTTAGGTATCCGATATGTAGTACTTTACATTTATCCGCATTGAAACTCATTTGCCAAATTTGGGCCCAACATGACAATTTATCTAGATGGTGTTGCATATCGTCAACTTGTTCTTTTGAGAGTACGCTATTTGCAATTTTTGTATCGTCAGCAATTTTGAGATTGTACAGGTGAGACCCTCATCTATGTCGTTGATGTAAATTAGAAAGAGAATTGGTCCTAGTACCGATCCCTGGGGTACCCCGCTACTTACATTGGTCCATTTTGATGCCTTACCGTTTATGACTACTCTTTGCTTTCTGTCCCCGAGCCCATTTTCTATCCATTTCAACACCCCGTCTTGTATTCCATGCGCTTTTAGTTTTAGCAGGAAACGTTTGTGGGGAACTTTGTCAAAGGCCTTTTGAAAATCAAGGTATATAATATCTACAACTTTACTCTCATCGTAGAGGTTGAGGATATCGTGGAAGAAGTCTAAGAGGTTTGTTAAACAGAAACGTTTTTTTACGAAAGCCGTGTTGAGTATCTTTAAGTATGTTATTTTCCTCTAAGTGATTTACGAGTCTGTCTCGTATGACCGTTTCTAGCATTTTACATACAACTGAGGTTAAGCTAATTGGACGATAGTTACTGGGTAGGGATTTGCTTGCCTTTTTTGAATATCGGTGTTACGTTAGCTAGCTTCCACTGATCGGGCATAGTTCCATACTGCAAGGATTTATTGAATAGTAATGTCAAGTGGTTTAGAGAGCTCATCCTTAGCTTCCTTTAAACTCTAGGCGAGATTGTATCATGTCCAGGGCGTTTTATTTATCTTGAGTTTATCTAAACAATTCAATACTTCTCTCTCTGTAACGGTGATATTGCTTAGACATCTGAATTATCAATCTGAATCGGCGATGGTGTAGGGATATCACTGAGGTCTTCTGTTGTAAAAACTGATGCAAAGAAGGTATTGAGGGCATTACTCATTTGTTCTTCGTCTTTGGTGTATTCTCCATTTTCAATCGACTAACGGTCCAACAGTTTGAAGTAACAACTTTTTTCTTTCTGATATAACTATAGAATTCTTTCGGGTTTTGTTTTACTTTGATTCGCAATATGTAACTCTAGGTCTTTTTACTTTGCTTAATTAACTTTTTGGCTTTGCGTCGTAGCTCTACAAATTTCAGCCGTTCTTCGTCATTTTGTGAGGATTTTAATCTATCATTAGCAAATTTTTTAGCAAGCAGGCAGTTTGAAATATCTTTATTCCACCATTTCCACCATTTGGGCTTATTATTATGGCCTGGACGCCGTATTTTCGATGGTATGCAGTCTTGCACTGCTTTTAGGTAAGTGGCTTCGAATAACTTCCAAGATGTATTTATGTCGTTATTGTGAAGTTACAAAGCTCCAGACAGTTTCTTTAAACATAGCTCTAATTTTATGGAAGTTTGCTTTCTTGAAATTAGGGACTTTTTCGATGCTACTATTTGGTTCGTTACTAGTAACTTTAAAGTGAAAGTTATCGTACGATGGTCGCTGTTACTGAATTCATCACCAACATTCAAATTCTCTATTAATTCTTCTTTTGTTGCAAGTACAATGTCAAGAACGTTATTACCACGGGTCGGCGTTCCTACAAATTGATAAAGCGAACTCTCTTGCAAGTTCGTATACAAGTCATGTCCGGAGTGTGAAGTAAGAGTATCGCCCCACTTGGTCACAGGTAAATTAAAGTCAACCAAAAATTACGGTATCTTGCGAGTTTACTTACATCTGCAATTTGTTCGTAAATATCTCGGTCAGTTTGCACTGATTGAGCTGGAGGTCTGTATATTAATGCAAGTATTTTTGGGTACTTTATTATTCTTTATTAGCACAAAAGATGCGTCGACGTTCACAATTTGAGGTTTTGACAAGAGGGTAGGGTTAAGACTTTCTTTGATATAAAGTAAAACGCCACCTCCATTTTTTCGATTTATTCGGCTTTTCTCAAACATTACATAACCGGGAAGTGAATACTCTGCTAAAAAGTCTCTATCTTCTGTATTGAGCCAAGATTCTGTTATGCCAATCACATCATAATTTTCTGTAAACACTAGCTCCTCTAAATCTGAAAATTTATTGCGTATGCTACGAGCGTTTGCATAGAAAACCTTTAAATTTGTTAGTTTAGAACTCACGGAACGCTCTTTAATAATATTTTTGGTTCTTGTCGGATCTACATTTATGTTCATGGCTGTCCTCGGTCCTCGCTGTCTTCGGTCCTTATCGCTGGTGGTCCTCGGTTGCCTCTGTTTTTTTCTTGGCGTTGGATGATTTATGTCACTGCTGCTTCTTCTCGGATGGCGTTTTTTGAGCCATGGCTGCGGACTGCTTCGTGTAGGAGACGACCCATGCGTGCTGAACCCACAGGGTTTAGATGAGTGCCATCCTTGCGGAACAGAGTAGGCTGGTTGTAGAAGTTGTCCCAGAGGTTGATGAATTCAACTTCTTCCCTCAGACACAAATGTTTTAGTTCGGCTATTTGTGCTGAAAGCCTTGTCGTAGAATTTGTCAGGTGCGTCAATCTTGGGGAGAATGCCTGAGATGATGATATTCCTTGACTTGTTTTTGTAGTGCTGGATCATCTTGCGATATTTCTCCATCAACTCTTCGATCTGGTGCGCATGACGTCATTTGAACCAGCATGGATGACCAAAAGGGTATTTTCATTTGCAATCCTTTGTGGTATCTTCGAAGGCTTCCACAATGTCGTCCAGTCCAGCTCCTGGGATGCAAAATCTTTTTTCGTTGATTTGGGACTCTGTCGCAGAACTCTTCGACCTGTCCTCGTAGGATGGAGTTCCTAACGATCCTGGTCTCTTCTGGTTCGTCTTCCATCTCTACCAATATCTCAAATCTGTTGGACATTGTGACTGGTAGATGAGACCTTTTCTGCGTTGGCCGTGCAATCCGTTCCTCACTGGTGTAAATCCGGAAACCTGTGGTGGCGGGACTCTACGTACAGGTCGGGGAGAGGAGTGGTTAGAACGGGGGCGAGGGGTTGGTACTGTTCGTGCTAGCAGGCTTCTTGCACGAGGAGTGGGGGAGAGACTAAGGTGAACAGGGCGGCTGTCCTGGTTTGATGTCGGCTCAGGTTCGTCATAAGCATCTGCTGCAGTGTCTACTGCAGGTGTTGGATTGTTGGCAGATGACGTTGGGGCGGTGGTGGATGCTGGAGTTGAAACAATTTGAGTTAGTGATACTCCAACGTTGAGTGTTACAAACTCTTGGAGTGATTCCAGCTTCCTGGTGGGGGCGTTGATCTTGTTGAGGGCTTCATCCAATTTTGCTGTCAAATCCTCTCGTTGCTGGCAGAGTCGCAGACTTGTGGATCGGCAGGAGCAAACATGGTTACTCTCAGTCTTTCTTCTATTCAACAGCTGAGCTCTGGAACTCTCTCTCCCAGAATCAGTCTTTCCCTCTTCCTATGACTTAATTGCTTCAATCACATACAAAAAAAAAAAAAAAAAAAAAAAAAAAAAAAAAAAAAAAAAAAAAAAAATGGATGGGGGTAAACGTCTTATGCTTCCTAGGATACAAGCCAGGGAAAGAGAGAAAAGGAGAGAAAGATAAAAAAAACCGGTGACCCCCCTTCAATTCCAACCGACCAATATACTTCAAACCTACCAATCACTCCATGTATCCATCAACACAAGCAACCAACCAACGTACCCACCTTGTTTTGTTTAACCAACCAATATACTTACTCTCCCCTATAACCTACCAAGTTACCAATCACTCCATGTATCCATCAACACAAGCAACCAACCAACGTACCCACCTTGTTTTGTTTAACCAACCAATATACTTACTCTCCCCTATAACCTACCAAGTTACCAATCACTCCATGTATCCATCAACACAAGCAACTAACCAACGTACCCACCTTGTTTTGTTTAACCAACCAATATACTTACTCTCTCCTTCAACCTACCAAGTTACCAATCACTCCATGTATCCATCAACACAAGCAACCAACCAACGTACCCACCTTGTTTTGTTTAACCAACCAATATACTTACTCTCCCCTATAACCTACCCAAGTTACCAATCACTTCCATATCCATCACACAAGCAACCAACCCACGTTCCCACCTTGTTTTGTTTAACCAACCACCTATACTTACTCTCCCCTATAACCTACCAACCAATCACTCCATGTATCCATCAACCAACAACCAACCACAACACCTAACCAACCAACTACTCTCCCCTATACCTACCAAACCATCCTCATCTCATCAACCAACCAACCAACTACCAACCAACCTATCATCCAACCAACCTCACCCATCAACCACCAACTTCATACCAAGCAACCAACCACCTCATCTACCAACCAACCAACTATCATTTCAAGCAACCAACCACCTCATCTACCAATCACCAACCAACATACCCTCAACCAACCAACCATCATTACTAGGTGCTAAGGGGTATTATAAATGGCCCCCTACTACACTCCCTTCTCTAACATTGACCTTTGCTGACCTCCTGTGACTTAGTTCCCTGTCCTGCTGGTACCTATGTTACCTATTTAACTTTAAGTGTGACCCCTAATGCCCCCTTCCTGCCTCCTATGATCAACTTTAAGGGAGCTTACCTCGTGTTTTTTTTTTCTCTTTCTCTCCCTCTCTCTTTGGCTTGTATCCATTCGGCCCCATTCGGCCTACTGTTTTAAGAAGTTTACCCCCATCCAGGTGTCAATATTTTCGTGGCGAGCGGTAGCGAGCTAGCATATATATATTTGTTTTGACAGCAAGCTAAATTTTTAATTTTCAGATAGAAAAATTTCTCCGGCGAAGCCGAATTTTTCACAAAATGCTGGCTCGCTGTCGATCGCCAGGAAGAAATCAACACCTGGAAGGGGATAAACGTCTTAAAACAGTTGGCTGAATGGGGCCGAATGGATACAAGCCAGGGAAAAGAGAGAAATATAAAGCTAAAGCTAAAAAAACAAACCGGTGACCCTCCTTAACCTAGGCTGACCTCTCCTGTCCTACCCTGCCTTGCTCTCCTCTGTCTAACTTCCAACTCTTTCAACTCGGAAGTCAAAGGGTTAATTGAGATCGTCTTTACTTGGCAATTCCTACAGATCCTTCATAAATTGTATAAATCGTCTAATGAAGCCAGAATAAACTGTTGAAATGCTCATAACCTTCAAAGGATTAAGGGGAGTCACTATTTTTTTTAATCTTTCTCTCCTTTTCTCTCTTTCCCTGGCTTGTATCCATTCGGTCGGCCCCATTCAGCCAACTGTTTTAAGACGTTTATCCCCATCCAGGTGTCAATTTCTTCCTGGCGATCGATAGCGAGCCAACATTGTATGCAGAAATCCGGCTTCGCCAGAGACATTTGCTATCGAAAAATTTAAAAATTTAGCTTGCTGTCAAAACAAAAATATATATATGCTGGCTCGCTACCGCTCGCCAGGAAAGTATTGCTCTCAGTTGGAAGGACCATATTACCAGTCTTGCTAAGGCAGCCTCCCAGAAGCTGGGTGTGCTCAACCGCCTTAGGGGGTTCTTTTCCCCTGCACAGCTTCTTGCTCTGTACAGGGGCATAGTGCGTCCTTGTATTGAGTATTGTTCACATGTGTGGGGAGGTTCCTCTCGCACCGCTCTCCTAGACAAAGTTGAAAGGAAGGCCTTTCGTATCATTAACTCCCGTCCACTCACCAACTCTCTGCAATCTCTCTCTCTCCGCCGCAATGTTGCATCTCTATCGCTATAATAATCAATGTTCCTCAGAGCTTTCCCAGTGTATACCACCTCCTTTACGTAGGGCACGTGGTACCCGTCTTGCAACTCAATCCCACCCCTACTCTGTGCAACTCTCCAACCCGAGAGTGAAACGTTACTCTCAGTCTTTCTTCTACTCAACAGCTGAGCTCTGGAACTCTCTCCCAGAATCAGTCTTTCCCTCTTCCTATGACTTAAATTGCTTCAAACTCCGTGTGTCCAGGCATTTTGGCTCGAACGTCCCTTGATTTTGGCCCTGTCACTCTTTCAACTATGGGGGAGGCACTCGCTATAGGCAGTTCTGCCTTTTGCCTCCCTCAATCACATACAAAAAAAAAAAAAAAAAAAAAAAAAAAATGGATGGGGGTAAACGTCTTAAAACAGTTGGCTGAATGGGACCGAATGGATACATGCCAGGGAAAGAGAGAAAAGGAGAGACAGATAAAACAAAAGCCGGTGACCCCCTTCAATTCCAACCGACCAATATACTTCAACCTACCAATCACTCCATGTATCCATCAAACACAAGCAACCAACCAACGTACCCCCTTGGTTTTGTTTTAACCAACCATATACTTACTCTACCCCTATAACTACAAGTTACCAATCATCCATGTATCATCAACACAAGCTACCAACCAACGTACCCACCTTGTTTTGTTTAACCACCAATATACTTCCTCTCCCTATAACCAAGTTACCAATCACTCCATGTATCCCAACACAAGCAACCAACCAACGTACCCACCTTTGTTTTTTAACCACCCATATACTTCTCTCCCCTATAAACCTACCAAGTGACCAATCACTTCCATGTATCCATCAAACAGCAACCAACCAACGTACCCCTTTGTTTGTTTAACCAACCAATCGTACTCTTCCCTATAACCTCCCAAGTTACACAATCACCCATGTATCCATCAACACAAGCACCACCACGTACCCACCTTGTTTTGTTTAAAACCCAACCAATATACTTACCTCTCCCCTATAACCTACCAGTACCAATCACTCCATGTATCCATCAACACAAGCAACCAACCACGTACTACCTTTTTTGTTAACCAACCAATATACTGTACTCTCCCCTATACCTACCAAGTGACCAACCACTCATGTATCCATCAACACAATCAACAACCAACCACCAACCAAACCAACCAACTTAATCCCTACAACCAACCAAGACCAATCACTCTCATTCCATCAACAAACCACCTTCATTCCAAGGTAACCCACCACCTCATCTACCAACCAACCAACCATCATTTCAACAACCAACCACCTCATCTACCATCAACCAACCAACTCATACCCTCAACCAGCCAACCACATTTCAAGCAACCATTTCATCTACCAATCAACCAACTTAACCACCAACCATCTTTCTACATACCAACCCACCCCCAACCAAGCTACCAAACTTCCTAACCCTTTATCTCCCTGCCTGCCTACCTGTGAGTTTCTGCCTACACCATCCTGCTTTACTTATTTGGTGCCCCAGCCTGCCTAAACTTATCCCCCCCCCCCCCTCTTGAGACACACCGCCTGTTTGCCATATTAACCCCTTCAGTACCGGTGCTAGCCTTTTAACTTCATTCTGGCTACTACTAGACCCTTGTATTAACCCTCTGAAGCTCTGACGCGTTTTAGAAGTTTATTTTGGCTATCTTTAGACGATTTTATGCAGCTTAGGAAGTATTTGTGGGTATTAAAAGGGTAAATACTATCTCAATCAGCCCTTTGTCTTCCATATACCGCTGCTAATCTGAATAACATCGTCTAATAGTAGCCAGAAACAGTACAGAAACGCATATTGGAGCTTGAAAGGGTTAAGTTTAGAAAGAGCCTCCAGCATTTACCAGGCTTAAAACTATCTCACTTAACCCCTCCACTTGCTCAATTCTCGGTGTATAAGATTCCCCCCACTGTAGTAACTATATCTGCCTTCTGAATTCAAGTTATTATAAAGATTTCAGTCACGTAAGTACATAATTACCGGTACATAAGTTTTGTCGGTCTGTCTTCGGAATCCTGCAGTTCGCTTTGTAGATCTGCTCTCAGTGCAGTCTATTTTTTCTGTCAATAATGCTTCAAAGAAGAGAGAGAGTGAGAGAGAGAGAGAGAGAGGCGTGGTTTGGCGAGGGAGAGGAAGGGTGAGAAGGTAGGCATAGTGAAGCATGAGAGTAAGAGAGAGAGAGGTAGACGGAGAGAGAGAGAGAGAGAGAGAGAGAGAGAGAGAGAGAGAGAGAGAGAGAGAGAGAGAGAGAGAGGGGCGTGGGTGGAGAGTACAAAGGAGTACAAAGGAAATCAAGCAACAACAGGTCTAGTGACCCTTCTAGGGGCTTGTCCTCCCAAAACACTGAGGATCAGTGTCCAACAGTGGTTTTAGAGTGGGTAAGGGAACATTGGAAAGGGACTACTGCCCTGCCACTAATGGTGGGGACTAGGAAGTTAGTAGGGGACATATGGGTTAGTAACTGAGGGGAGGATAAAAGTTATTCATTTACAACGCAGTCAGTCGCGGGTTTGATGCGAGATATTTGTCTAGGCGGAATTTAAATGAATCAACGGTGCTGCAGTCTATAACGTCTCGGGGAAGCCCATTCCACAAGTTGACAACCTCGATTGAAGAAGAATTCTTAGATTTCGTGCGAGTTAAAAGATTTACCAATAATTTTGCAAACCGTTTCCCCGCGTGTAATTAGATTGGTCGATAGTGAAGTACTTACTACAGTTCATATTGTCGATGCCTTTGATGATTTTGAACACTTGAATTAAGTCGCCTCTTAATCTGCGCTGGGTTAAAGGAAATAGATTTAATTCTCCTAAGACGCTCTTCGTATGGTTTGTTCTTTAGGCTAGGTATCATTTTGGTAACTCTACGTTGAACTCGTTCTAGCTTGTTTATATCTTTTTGGTAATAAGGGCACCAGGATTGAACGCAGTATTCCAGAAGAGGGCGGACTAAGGAATTGTAAAGGGTTAGGATAACTTCTTTGGATTTATGCTCAAATGACCTGCCTATAAAGCCAATTATTTTGTTTGCCTACTTAACAACTTCTGAAACATTGTTGACTCGGTTTTAGGTTACTCGATATTGTTACTCCCAGATCAGTTTCTCTGTTTACATTCTTAAGCTGAGTGCCATTCATCGAATAGTTTGCTTTCTCATTTAGGTATCCGACATGTAGTACTTTACATTTATCCGCATTGAAACTCATTTGCCAAATTTGGGCCCAACATGACAATTTATCTAGATTGTGTTGCATATCGTCAACTTGTTCTTTTGAGAGTACGCTATTTGCAATTTTTGTATCGTCAGCAAATTTTGAGATTGTGCAGGTGAGACCCTCATCTATGTCGTTGATGTAAATTAGAAAGAGAATTGGTCCTAGTACCGATCCCTGGGGTACCCCGCTACTTACATTGGTCCATTTAGATGCCTTACCGTTTATGACTACCCTTTGCTTTCTGTTGCTGAGCCAATTTTCTATCCATTTCAACACACCGTCTTGTATTCCATGCGCTTTTAGTTTTAGCAGTAAACGTTTGTGGGGAACTTTGTCAAAGGCCTTTTGAAAATCAAGGTATATAATATCTACAGCTTTACTCTCATCGTAGAGGTTGAGGATATCGTGGAAGAAGTCTAAGAGGTTTGTTAAACAGGAACGTTTTTTACGAAAGCCGTGTTGAGTATCTTTAAGTATGTTATTTCCTCTAAGTGATTTACGAGTCTGTCTCGTATGACCGTTTCTAGCATTTTACATACAACTGAGGTTAAGCTAATTGGACGATAGTTACTGGGTAGGGATTTGCTGCCTTTTTTGAATATCGGTGTTACGTTGGCTAGCTTCCACTGATCAGGCATAGTTCCAGACTGCAAGGATTTATTGAATAGTAATGTCAGTGGTTTGGAGAGCTCATTCTTAGCTTCCTTTAGAACTCTAGGCGAGATTGTATCAGGTCCTGGCGTTTTATTTACCTTGAGTTTATCTAAACAATTCAATACTTCTCTCTCTGTAACGGTGATATTGCTTAGAACATCTGAATTATCAATCTGAATCGGCGATGGTGTAGGGATATCACTGAGGTCTTCTGTTGTAAAAACTGATGCAAAGAAGGTATTGAGGGCATTACTCATTTGTACTTCGTCTTTGGTGTATTCTCCATTTTCATCGACTAACGGTCCAACAGTTGAAGTAACTACTTTTTTCTTTCTGATATAACTATAGAATTCTTTCGGGTTTGTTTTACTTTGATTCGCAATATGTAACTCTAAGGTCTTTTTACTTTGCTTAATTAACTTTTTGGCTTTGCGTCGTAGCTCTACAAATTTCAGCCGTTCTTCGTCATTTTGTGAGGATTTTAATCTATCATTAGCAAATTTTTTAGCAAGCAGGCAGTTTGAAATATCTTTATTCCACCATTTGGGCTTATTATTATGGCCTGGACGCCGTATTTTCGATGGTATGCAGTCTTGCACTGCTTTTAGGTAAGTGGTTTCGAATAACTTCCAAGATAACTTTTATGTCGTTATTGTTAATTAAAAAGCTCCAGTCAGTTTCTTTAAACATAGCTCTAAGTTTATGGAAGTTTGCTTTCTTGAAATTAGGGACTTTTTCGATGCTACTATTTGGTTCGTTACTAGTAAACTTTAAAGTGAAAGTTATCGTACGATGGTCGCTGTTACTGAATTCATCACCAACATTCAAATTCTCTATCAATTCTTCTTTTGTTGCAAGTACAATGTCAAGAACGTTATTACCACGGGTCGGCATTCGAACAAATTGATAAAGCGAACTCTCTTGCAAGTTCGTATACAAGTCATGTCCGGAGTGTGAAGTAAGAGTATCGCCCCACTTGGTCACAGGTAAATTAAAGTCGCCAAAAATTACGGTATCTTGTGAGTTACTTACATCTGCAATTTGTTCGTAAATTTCTCGGTCAGTTTGCACTGATTGAGCTGGAGGTCTGTATATTAACGCAAGTATTATTTTTGTACCTTTATTATTCTTTATTAGCACAAAAGATGTGTCGACGTTCACAATTTGAGGTTTTGACACGAGGGTCGGGTTAAGACTTTCTTTGATATAAAATAGAACGCCACCTCCATTTTTATTTATTCGGCTGTTCTCAAACATTACATAACCGGGAAGTGAATACTCTGCTAAAAAGTCTCTATCTTGTGTATTGAGCCAAGATTCTGTTATGCCAATCACATCATAATTTTCTGTAAACACTAGTTCCTCTAAATCTGAAAATTTATTGCGTATGCTACGAGCGTTTGCATAGAAAACATTCAAAGTTTTGGATTTGGGATTCAAGGAACGGTCTTTATTCAAATTATTGGTTCTGATCGGATCTACATTTACATTCATGGCTGTCCTCGGTCCTCGGTCGTTATCCCTGACGGTTTTGAATTTGGGTCGTGTTGGTGGAGCTTTATCCAAATTCGCGGTTCTTGACGGATTAGTATTTAATTCCTTTGTAGATTGCCGTCCTCGCTGTCTTCGGTCCTCCTTCCTGGTTGTCCTGTGCTGAGTCGATTTCTTCTCCGAAAATCCTTCACCGCATCGTTGAGAAGACGCCCAAAACGCGCTGCTCCCACCTGGTTCAGATGAACTCCATCGTCCGAAAACAAATAGTCATCGTAGTAGAAATTGTCCCAGGTGTCGACGAATCCCACGTTCTCCTTCCTGCAGAGGTTTGCTAGACAACGATTTGTGCTGGTGGCTATGTTGTAAAATCGGCTCTCTACACCGAGCCGGGGGACGATTCCTGAGACGATGATCCTTGATGACTTCTCCTTAAACGACTTGATCAGCTGCTGGTACTTTAAAAGCAAATCTTCCGACCGGGTTCGCTGTACATCGTTGGATCCAACGTGGATGACGTACATTGTATTAGCTGGGGCCAGCTTTGATACTTCGTCAACTGCTGCAACTACGTCATCCACACCACCACCAGGGATACAAAAACGCTTCCTGGTCTTAGGTGCCCTGGCGCAAAACTCTGTGAGCTGACCACGTATCATCGAGTCTCCCACGAGCCGGACTTCTTCTATTTCCTCTTCGTCATCTGAGTCTGCGAGTATCTGGAAACGGTTTGACACTCGGTAATCGGTATGTGTTTCCTGGTCTTGGGGCAAACGTTGTTCCTCACGACACGGAAGTTGTCTTGAGGGGGAAGAGAGTCGCTATTTGTATCTTGAGTATCGGAAATATCAGCTGAAATGGCTACTGTAGGCGTTGAATTGTTGGCAGTTGACGTTGGGGCGTTGGTGGCTGCTGGAGTTGCGGTGACAATTGAAGTTTGTGGCACTCCAACGTTGAGTGTTACAAACTCTTGGAGTGATTCCAGCTTCATGGTGAGGACGTTGATCTTGTTGTAGGCTTCATCTAATTTCACTGTAAAATTCTCTCGTTGCTGGCAGAGCCGGCAGACTTGAAGATCGATAGTAGCAAACATGGACTCCCCAAACCTACCGGCGGTAGGTTTTCTCAGAGGAAGGTGAGAAGGCAGGTTAGGCAGTAGTGAAGCATGAGAGAGAGAGAGAGAGAGAGAGAGAGAGAGAGAGAGAGAGAGAGAGAGAGAGAGAGAGAGAGAGAGAGAGAGAGAGAGGCGTGGGTGGAGAGGAAGGTGAGAAGGCAGGTTAGGCAGTAAGTGAAGCATGAGAAAGAGAGAGAGAGAGGATCAAGACAAGAGGTTAGGTAGTAGGCTATATGAAGCAAACGAAGAACCACATGAGAGAGAGAGAGAGAGAGAGAGAGAGAGAGAGAGAGAGAGAGAGAGAGAGAGAGAGAGAGAGAGAGAGAGAGAGAGAGAGATTTTTGTTACCAAGATTACATTTGCCAATTATTACATGCCGGAAAAATCTCAAGTAAGAATTCGCCTTGAGAGAGATCAGCTGTATATTTGGCTAATATACTATTTTCTCTCGCCCTTTGCAGCAAACAGACTCGGGGGGAGCAGCTCTCACCAAGGCCGCTGACGAACGACCGAACCTCCACATTAAGGTAAGGTATCCTCCATCTGTCTCACATAGCCTACTGGTTTTGTTATCATAGAGGCTGTCTGTCCACCAGTATCTTTATTCCTGTTAATTTATTCGTTTGTCTGTAAACTGTATTTTTATTTTTTTCTATGTGGATGAGGGAGACAAAAGGTTAAAGCTGCCTGTGACAAGTGCCTGTTTTAGTGTCTGTTTGTCTTTACCTGTTTGTATAATTTATTTGTCTTCCTGTTTATGCATTTGTTTGTGTTTCTGATTGCATTTCCTGTTTGCTTGTATTTTTTAATGTTCTTCCTGTTCGTGTATTTGTTTGTCTGTATGTCTGTGTGTTTGTCTTTACCTGTTTGCTTGTATTATTTAGTTGTCTTCCTGTTCGTGTATTTGTTTGTCTGTATGTCTGTGTGTTTGTCTTTACCTGTTTGCTTGTATTATTTAGTTGTCTTCCTGTTCGTGTATTTGTTTGTCTGTATGTCTGTGTTTGTTAGTTGTCTTCCTGTTCGTGTATTTGTTTGTCTGTATGTCTGTGTGTTTGTCTTTACCTGTTTGCTTGTATTATTTAGTTGTCTTCCTGTTCGTGTATTTGTTTGTCTGTATGTCTGTGTGTTTGTCTTTACCTGTTTGCTTGTATTATTTAGTTGTCTTCCTGTTCGTGTATTTGTTTGTCTGTATGTCTGTGTGTTTGTCTTTACCTGTTTGCTTGTATTATTTAGTTGTCTTCCTGTTCGTGTATTTGTTTGTCTGTATGTCTGTGTGTTTGTCTTTACCTGTTTGCTTGTATATTTAGTTGTCTTCCTGTTCGTGTATTTGTTTGTCTGTATGCTTGTCTTTGTTATTTGTCTTCCTGTTCATGTATTTGTTTGTCTGTATGCCTGTTTATAAGTCTGTTTGTCTATACTAGTTTGCTTTCTGTTATTTATTTGTCTTCCTGTTTATTCATTTGTTTGTCTGTATGTCTAATTGTCTTTACTTGTTTGCTTGTATTATTTATTTGACCATTTACTTGTACTTGTTTGCCTCATGCCCCTATTGTTTATAATACCCAGACCACCAATATACTCTTACCCCCCCCCCCCCCTTGAAAGACAGCAGCTGTTTTACCTTGTACCTTTCTGTCTCGCCTCCAGTCTGTCTCATATACTGGTTTGACGGTTAGTGGGATGATCTGTTCCTGTCTGTCCTTTATTATTATAATTACTATACTATGTTTATACAACTGTCTCTTTCTACCTTTTCCTTAATTGGTTTGCTTGTAGGCCTGTCTGTGTCTGTCTGTACCAGTTTGCGTGTCTGTCTGTCTGGCTAGTGTTAGTCTAATTATTTGATTGCCTGTACCTGCCTGTCTCTAAGACTATATCAGCTGTTTTACTTTGTTTATATACCCTTCTGCCTCGTCCTCCATCTGTCTCTTCTACTGGTTTGACGGATAGTGGGATGATCTGCTTCTGTCTCATTCTACCTGTATCTGCCTGTCTACATCAGCTATTTTACCTTGTTTATATACCCTTCTGTCTCGTCCACCATATGTCTCTTCTACTGGTTTGACGGATAGTGGGATGATCTGCTTCTGTCTCATTCTACATGTATCTGTCTGTCTACATCAGCTATTTTACCTTGTTTATATACCCTTCTGTCTCGTCCTCCGTCTGTCTCTTCTACTGGTTTTACAGGTAGTGGGATGGTCTGCTTCTGTCTGTCTGTCCGAACGTCTACAGTATATTTAATACCGGTACTTACATTTAACCTTCTTGGCCAGACTGTGCTACCAGCCAAATGGTACGCGGCCGTCTCTGTGTGCTTGTCAAATGGTGCGAGGCCGTCTCTGTTTGCTTGTATGTAGTTAAATGCTTGATAATATATATATATATATATATATATTCATTGATTCATTTAATCTCTTTGCCTGTTTGTGTTTACCTCTGATTGTCTGGGTATTTATTGTTTTGGTTAACGTAATATGCATATACTTAAGCCGGTATCACACGAGCACTTTTCAGCCTAACTTTTATCTTCAACAATGGTCTGATCGCTTATAAGGTATACTTATATATAAAATTATGCCACCTAAATTCATCTATCTTCAGTCTAACTTCCGATATCATAGCAGAGGGTCCCAGAAATGTTGTCAGGAGAAAGTTGTTTGAATTGAGTGCTTACCTGTCTCTGTCGCTCTCCATTTTGTTTACTAGTATCTGTTTACTTGTACCGGTACCTATTTACTTGTACAGTCGCGCTAATAAGTGATGTCTCGGCACCAAGTATGTTTTGATCAATAATTGGTATCAGCAATACAGTATATAAGCTATATCTGTGTGTAACTAACTTCAAACTTTGTGCTTATTGACCAGTTTGTTTTGATCAATAATTGGTATCAGCAATACAGTATATAAGCTATATCTGTGTGTAACTAACTTCAAACTTTGTGCTTATTGACCAGTTTGTTTGATCAATAATTGGTATCAGCAATACAGTATATAAGCTATATCTGTGTGTAACTAACTTCAAACTTTGTGCTTATTGACCAGTTTGTTTTGATCATAATTGGTATCAGCAATACAGTATATAAGCTATATCTGTGTGTAACTAACTTCAAACTTTGTGCTTATTGACCAGTTTGTTTTGATCAATAATTGGTATCAGCAATACAGTATATAAGCTATATCTGTGTGTAACTAACTTCAAACTTTGTGCTTATTGACCAGTTTGTTTTGATCAATAATTGGTATCAGCAATACAGTATATAAGCTATATCTGTGTGTAACTAACTTCAAACTTTGTGCTTATTGACCAGTTTGTTTTGATCAATAATTGGTATCAGCAATACAGTATATAAGCTATATCTGTGTGTAACTAACTTCAAACTTTGTGCTTATTGACCAGTTTGTTTTGATCAATAATTGGTATCAGCAATACAGTATATAAGCTATATCTGTGTGTAACTAACTTCAAACTTTGTGCTTATTGACCAGTTTGTTTTGATTACTCGTCTTCCTCAAAATGACATTGCCATTTCATGAATTTTGTCTTCAGTCTGTCTATGGCTAATCTGTCTGTTTAGCCACCGACCTAGCTCTCAACCTGTTAATCAATCTCCGTGCTCCCTATCTCGCATGACTGTCTAATGCTCTGCCTGTCAGTTAGTATCAGTCACCCTGTCTACTGATCTGACTGGCTTTCCTCAATGTGTACAGTCAGTCCACACACACACACACACACACACACACGGTCACACACACACACAGACATACGGTCACAGACACACACACACATCAGAGCCCTAGTGACAAATGGGCGGTACAGTAACCTTTGGTGAGTTTGTACATGAAAGCATATTTAAGAACGTATTTAAGAAAATCCTTCACCGCATCGTTGAGAAGACGCCCAAAACGTGCTGCTCCCACTTGGTTCAGATGAACTCCATCGTCCGAAAACAAATAGTCATCGTAGTAGAAATTGTCCCAGGTGTCGACGAATCCCACGTTTTCCTTCCTGCAGAGGTTCGCTAGACAACGATTTGTGCTGGTGGCTATGTTGTAAAATCGGCTCTCTACACCAAGCCGGGGGACGATTCCTGAGACGATGATCCTTGATGACTTCTCCTTAAACGACTTGATCAGCTGCTGGTACTTTAAAAGAAAATCTTCAGACCGGGGGGGTGGGGGGGAGAGAGAGAGAGAGAGAGAGAGAGAGAGAGAGAGAGAGAGAGAGAGAGAGAGAGAGAGAGAGAGAGAGAGCTCTCGCTCTCGCTCTCTTTCTCTCTCCTCCCCCCCCCCCCCCCCCGGTCGGAAGATTTTCTTTTAAAGTACCAGCAGCTGATCAAGTCGTTTAAGGAGAAGTCATCAAGGATCATCGTCTCAGGAATCGTCCCCCGGCTCGGTGTAGAGAGCCTATTTTACAACCCGCAACACTCACACCCAGTATTAAGGGAGCCCACCTCGCTTTTTTTCTCTTTTTCTCCCTCTTTCTCTGGATTGTATCCATTCGGCCCCATTCAGCCTACTGTTTAAGACGTTTACCCCCATCCAGGTGTCAATATTTTCCTGGCGAGCGGCAGCGAGCCAGCATAATTATTTATTTTGTTTTGACCGCAAGCTAAATTTGTACATTTTTCGATAGAAAAATGTTTTCTCCATACAATGCTGGCTCGCTATCGCTCGCCAGGAAAAAATCGACACCTGGATGGGAATAAACGTCTTAAAACAGTTGGCTGAATGGGGCCGAATGGATACAAGCTAAACAAACGCCCGGACAAACACAACAAACAGACGTACCCGATAAAACAAGCAGACCCAGTCAGGCGAGAAACCCGCACCTCGATATAATATCTTCCCGCACAAGCACTCATATTAATAATCGGTCTGTCTGTCTGTCGGTCTGTCTGTCTGTCTGTCTGTCTGTCTGTACGATCGCGCTAATAAGTCACGTCCCAGCTGGCATTACGTTTGGATTGTTCTGTGCTGTATTAATGCCTGTCAGATGCTGAATAGGGTGGGTAAGTGTAGCACATGTTTGTATATTTCACTCGATATGAAGAAATGAAGCTTAGATATTGCTGAAACGAAGTATTGATCAAAACATACTTGGTGCCGAGACATCACTTATTAGCGCGACTGTACTCAGGCATATACGCCATTGCTGGGGGAGGCCGACACGAGACAGAGCCCGAACAGAGACAACATTTAAAGTTTTTATTCTCAGGGTCTGGGACCACTTTCGCGTTCTCTCGCCCCTTTCTCTGTCTCGTCGAGTAGGAGAATTATACAAGGGGAGGAGGATTTTATCTGAATAATAATAGTAGTAAAATAATAACTAAATAAAATACTAATGTTAACCCGTCCGTTATAATAATAAACCGCTAATAATATAACAGCAACATCAATAAAAACCTAAATAAACTAACTAGACAATACTCTCTCTCTCTCTCTCTCTCTCTCTCTCTCTCTCTCTCTCTCTCTCGTCGGTGCAGCGTAGAGCACAAAGTTGATTCCGACACTAAGAAATAAATCTTATCATGAAAGACAAAAAAAAAAAAAAAATAAATAAAAAAAAAAATAAAAACATAAATATAAAAAAAAAATAATAATAAAAGACGATTGCGAGGTCAATTAATCAAGTGTTTCAAGATACTAAAGGGATTTGACAAAATTAATGTAGATTCACTTTTCAAAATATATAATAGTTCATTAACTCGAGGAAACAGAATGAAATTAAAAACCAGGAGGGCGAATCTCGATATCACAAAGCACTTCTTCACCTACAGTGTGGTCATCGAGTGGAACAAATTGCCAGAGAAAGTGGTACAATGCAATACAATTGACACAATCAAAATAAGTTTAGACATTCATTTTGAGGAGGTGGGAATAATATAGGTTAAGCATCAGTAGTATATAATCAGGGATCAGGGATCTGCCTTGCTTAGGCCAATCGGCTTTCTGCAGACTCCCATTTTCTTATGTTCTTATGTTCTTATAATATAATTTTCTCAACTTCGTTCTCTACTATAAATTTCCCAGTAGAAGTTTGTCACATTCTGCTGGGGGACTTGTTTCCCCAACTAAATGTCATGCCGACCAACGGTCGGAGGGAGAGGTGGGTGGCGAGAGAGCCTTCTGCTTTGTTATCCTTGCCTTCCACTTTGTAGCAAATTCTATTTTAGCATTAAGTCTGAACTACCTAGTAGGGACCGCAAGGTCTGTGTAGTCTGTGTATCTACGTAACTATATGTAACTCTCTCCTTTACCCACATATACACATACAAACACTTTCTTTTAATATTCCCGAGGCCGTTCCCCGAGTCCATGCAATTTCGCGTAAGTGCCGTTTTCTCGTGTTTACACCGGCGATATCTCCCGCGGCCGCCGCTGTCGTATCCGTAGGCGGAGCAGACGGAGGAGGAGGACCAATACTTAAGGTTGGGGAATACGGTTCACAGTACAGTTGAGGTTAGTTATTCCTAGTACAGTAGGCCTATTCTAACGCTATTACAATTGACCACTTGCGAGTTTCAGGCTATAAGGAAGTTAGAGTTTATCAGTGTTCCTCAGAGCTCTTTCAGTGTAGCCTATACTACCCCCTCTTCGTAGCACTCTACCTACCTATGCTACCTACCTATGTTGAGTTCGCCACTCTGCTAGTGGCACCGAGGAGCGCACCGCCCTTCGTTGTTGTTTGAAAAACCACCAACCACAAATCCTTCCCAAGCTGCATAATATCGTCTAAATATAGACATAATAAAATATAACACACATCGCGTTAAATTAACAAGCCACACAGAAAACATATATAAAGTGGAGAAACATAATGCGGTACATTTAAAACCAGACAATACATGGACAAAGTGCAAAATAGTGGCTATATGTCGTGTGAGATTATGTGCTTCTTCCTTCCTGGCCAGTATATTAATATAAACACAAACACATAATACTCTCTCTCTACCTCTCTCTCTCTCTCTACCTCTCCCTCTCTCTCTCTCTCTCTCTCTCTACCTCTCCCTCTCTCTCTCTCTCTCTCTCTCTCTCTCTCTCTCTCTCTCTCTCACACATGCCTTTATTGTTTGCTAGTTAGAGATTACTTAACATTGTACAACCTTATCACCCCCCCTTCTCTCTTCTCTCTCTCTCACTCTCTCCTCTTCTCTCCCTCTCTAAACACCTCCTTATTGTTTGCTCCACTACTTAACATTGTACAACCTTGTCACCCCCCCTGTCTCTCTCTCCTCTCCCTCTCTTCTCGTCTCTCCTTCTCTAACACCTCATGCCTTTATTGTTTGCTAGTTAGAGATTACTTAACATTGTACAACCTTATCACCCCCCCTTCTCTCTCTCTCTCTCTCTCTCTCTCTCACACACACATGCCTTTACCAGTCAACCTACTCCTCCTCCCTCTCTCCCTCTCCCGCTCCTCTCTCTCTCACAACACATGCCTTTATTGTTTGCTAGTTAGAGATGACTTAAACATTGTACCAACCTTATTCACCCCCATCACCGCCCCCTTCTCTCTCTCTCTCTCTCGCTCTCCTCTCGCTCCTCTCTCTCCCTCTCCTCACACACACACATGCCTTTATTGTTTTTGCTAGTTGAGAGGATTACTTAACATTGTACAACCTTAATAACACCCCCTTCTCCCACCCCAATCACGCTCGCTCACCCCCCCACCAGTGCTATTAGAGATTACTACATCCCTTTCTCCCCCCCATCACTCTCTCACTCACACCCCCCCCTTCTCTCTCTCTCCTCTCTCCTCATCTCTCTCATCTCTCTCTCTCTCTCTCTCTCACACACACATTGCTTTATTGTTTGCTCGTTAAATATTCTTTAACATTGTTACAACCTTATCACATCACCATAGCACCCCCCCCTTCTCTCTCTCCTCTCCCTCTCTCTCATCATCTCTCTCTCTCTCACACCACCCATGCCTTTATTGTTTGCTAGTTTAGAGATTCTTAACATTGTACAACCTTATCACCCCCCCTTCTCTCTCTCTCTCTCTCTCTCTCTCTCTCTTTTGTCTGCTCTCTCATCTACTCATCTAAACCCTGTGGGTTCAGCACGCATGGTCGTCTCCTACACGAAGCAGTCCGCAGCCATGGATCAAAAACGCCATCAGAGAAGAAGCAGCAGTGACATAAATCATCCAACGCCAAGAAAAAAACAGAGGCAACCGAGGACCACCAGCGATAAGGACCGAAGACAGCGAGGACCGAGGACAGCCATGAACATAAATGTAGATCCGACAAGAACCAAAAATATTATTAAAGAGCGTTCCGTGAGTTCTAAAATAACAAATTTAAAGGTTTTCTATGCAAACGCTCGTAGCATACGCAATAAATTTTCAGATTTAGAGGAGCTAGTGTTTACAGAAAATTATGATGTGATTGGCATAACAGAATCTTGGCTCAATACAGAAGATAGAGACTTTTTAGCAGAGTATTCACTTCCCGGTTATGTAATGTTTGAGAAAAGCCGAATAAATCGAAATGGAGGTGGCGTTTTACTTTATATCAAAGAAAGTCTTAACCCTACCCTCTTGTCAAAACCTCAAATTGTGAACGTCGACGCATCTTTTGTGCTAATAAAGAATAATAAAGGTACAAAAATAATACTTGCATTAATATACAGACCTCCAGCTCAATCAGTGCAAACTGACCGAGAAATTTACGAACAAATTGCAGATGTAAGTAACTCACAAGATACCGTAATTTTTGGCGACTTTAATTTACCTGTGACCAAGTGGGGCGATACTCTTACTTCACACTCCGGACATGACTTGTATACGAACTTGCAAGAGAGTTCGCTTTATCAATTTGTTCGAACGCCAACCCGTGGTAATAACGTTCTTGACATTGTACTTGCAACAAAAGAAGAATTAATAGAGAATTTGAATGTTGGTGATGAATTCAGTAACAGCGACCATCGTACGATAACTTTCACTTTAAAGTTTACTAGTAACGAACCAAATAGTAGCATCGAAAAAGTCCCTAATTTCAAGAAAGCAAACTTCCATAAACTTAGAGCTATGTTTAAAGAAACTGACTGGAGCTTTTTAATTCACAATAACGACATAAATACATCTTGGAAGTTATTCGAAGCCACTTACCTAAAAGCAGTGCAAGACTGCATACCATCGAAAATACGGCGTCCAGGCCATAATAATAAGCCCAAATGGTGGAATAAAGATATTTCAAACTGCCTGCTTGCTAAAAAATTTGCTAATGATAGATTAAAATCCTCACAAAATGACGAAGAACGGGTGAAATTTGTAGAGCTACGACGCAAAGCCAAAAAGTTAATTAAGCAAAGTAAAAAGACCTTAGAGTTACATATTGTGAATCAAAGTAAAACAAACCCGAAAGAATTATATAGTTATATCAGAAAGAAAAAAGTAGTTACTTCAACTGTTGGACCGTAACTATCGTCCAATTAGCTTAACCTCAGTTGTATGTAAAATGCTAGAAACGGTCATAAGAGACAGACTCGTAAATCACTTAGAGGAAAATAACATACTTAAAGATACTCAACACGGCTTTCGTAAAAAAACTTTCCTGTTTAACAAACCTCAGACTTCTTCCACGATATCCTCAACCTCTACGATGAGAGTAAAGCTGTAGATATTATATACCTTGATTTTCAAAAGGCCTTTGACAAAGTTCCCCACGAACGTTTACTGCTAAAACTAACTGCCAACAACTCCCGCGACGTCTGTGGTGAGAAGTCACGGTCAAAGATGCGTTGTTGCTGTTGTTGTTGTTGGTGTCGGTTATTGGTATTGTTGTTATTGTTTTTTGTTATTGTTGTTGTTGTTGTTGTTTGTTATTGGTGATGTTGTTTGTTATTGGTATTGTTGTTGTTTGTTGTTGGTCACTGGGTTACGGTACGGGTGGGGAGGCGTATTATATTGGAACGTATTTCTTTTGTCAAGCGGAGTTTGATTTACCTTCACAACCTTTATTTATCTTTACATAGAACGGCGCCCGGCAAATAATACACTTGTATAAGGAAATGGTAATTGTCTATGTAAAATTCTTATTATAATTGAGTTACAACGAGTTACAAGGAAGTTAGTATCTCAGAGACATTGCGGTCCATTTCGAGGAGATACTCTAAGTGGAAGGAGAGAGACTGTTTAGTGCACTACACTCTTTACAGAATGCGCAAAATACTATCTACTCTCTTCTTAAACTGTTCTACTGAAGAACTATTTACAACTTCGGAGGGAAGTTTGTCCAGGTAGAACAGATCTTATATGTGAAAAGGTTTCCACGAATACTAGTGATAAACCTTTTCAATTCTAATTTCCAGCCATAGTTGCGTGTTGTATTCATATTGAGGCTAAACATTTTGCTGTAATCCACACTCTCAAACTCATTAAGTATTTTAAATATTTCAATGAGCTGACCTCGTAGTCTGCGAGAGAGAGAGAGAGAGAGAGAGAGAGAGAGAGAGAGAGAGAGAGCATACAATCCTAAGCCGCATACAATCGTCTATATATAGCTAGGATAATATATACCAGACATCGCTGGTACAATGGGGCTAAACATGAGGGAGAAGGGAGTCTAGAAAAACTATCCATCTCCCCATAAACGCCATCCAACAGTTCGACCTTGAACAAGTATTCAGCCAATCAGTCGAGTCATCAAAGACACAGGGTCCTATTCCGTCTCTCATTTACTCACTCACACTCACTCTCTCTCTCTCTCGTATACGTGGAAACCTTTCCACATATAAGATCTGTTCTACCTGGAACAAACTTCCCTCAGAAGTTATAAACAGTTCTTCAGTAGAGCAGTTCAAGAAGAGAGTAGATATTATTTTGCACACTCTGTAATGAGTGTAGTGCACTAAACAGTCTCTCTCTTTCCATTTCGAGTATCTCCCCGGAATGGACCGCAAGGTCTTAGATATACCGTTATTAACTATTCCTTGAAACACGCACACCCTCGCTCGCGCGCTCTCTCTCTCTCTCTCTCTCTCTCTCTCTCTCTCTCTCTCTCTCTACTAGAATTAAGTCCTGACCACCTCGCTGGGATCGTAAGGTCTGTGTGGTCAGTGTGTGTCTCTCTCTCTCTCAGCCTCAGTCATCACCACACCGCCACCCTCCATTCTTACCTCTACCTATTATGTCACAATCGGTGATGAAGGTAACAGCTCACCTTAAACGACCTCATAAGGCTGTCAGGGGGGGGGGGGGAGGTGAGGGGGGAATAGTGAGTGGAGAGTCCAGGCATGAATTATGGGGCATTGGGGTGAGATTGGGGAGAAGGGGAGAGGTTAGGAATGGGGATACAAAAGAGAAAATATCTATTGATCTTTGCTGCTTGTGACGGGCAAGATGGGTGAGCTGGGAGTGGAGTATGATTGGGTGAGTACCGGTAGGAATAGTAAGGGTGTTATGAGTGAGCGAACATATGTTGAGTAAAAGGGCCTTCCCACATCAAGGGAATTTGGAGCAGAGTCGCTAGGAGTGTCGACTCTGCGCTACTCCTGGAGAAATGGCGCACCAAGTAAGACGGGGTAGAACAACACTCTGTCCTATTCCGTTTCTTAACCCGTTCAGTACCATGGATGTCCTTTTCATTATATTCTGGCAACTATTACATGATTTTATTCAGCTTAAGAAGGACTCTAGCAATAATACGGATTCAAACTACCTCAACCTACCATTGTAACTACCACAAATCCATCCTAAGCTGCATAATATCGTCTAATTAAAGCTAGAATATTATATAACACACGTCGCTGGTACTCAAAAGGTTAATAGAGTTGGTGAAGGGTGTGACGGAGTGCAGTACAATGGAGTCACTCTGAGTATACAGGAATGTAACAGTATAATTCCGTTCACGTACAATACATAGTAGTAAGGAGTAGCGTATCGGCTTCAATGACCATGCCCCAGGAGACATACAACACATGCCACACAATCCAAGTGTGTGTGGGGGGGGGTATGTGTATGATAGTGTGTGTGTGACCAAAAAACAGTAACCAAGAACAAGTAACCAAAGTGCAAGTCAGAGATCGAAGGAGAAGTGTGGTGGTCGAAATCGGGGGGCGGGCAGCGGCGGGCGGCGTCGCAGGTGATATATCAGGGCAAAATGGGCGTGCTGCCGCTGGTGCCGGGCGTCGTAGGGCTCCATTGTGGGCGTGAGGAAGAGCCAGCACTCCGCCAAACTTAAAAACTCCACATTACCGGGCCAGAAGGGGTAAGTGGGGCTTTGGGGGGTTACAGTGGTAAACAACAAATGAGGGGGCTTTATGGGGTATACAGTACGGTACTGGTTAAATAAACATAAATCAAAATATATAACGAACAAAAGTAGGGCTTTGTTGGGTACAATGGTATATAAAAATAGTAAAAAAAGTGTGGGCTTCGTGGGGGTACACCGATTAACAATACAAAACAAATGGGGGCTTTGTGAGGGTACAGGAGTACCGGTATTATACTCACGTCATACCAATCGTAAACTCCAACACTAAGCTTCGTGGGACATACCTGCAGAAGAGATAGAATAAGCATTAGATTTATGGTAAGCTATTTGGGTGTTACATAAACTGATGGATATATAATACAGAAAGAAAGAGAAAGGAGATAAATAGTGAAACATAATCAACCAAATAATATAAGAATAAGGGAGATAAGCTAAATACAGATAACTACGAGAGAGAGAGAGAGAGAGAGAGAGAGAGAGAGAGAGAGAGAGAGAGAGAGAGAGAGAGAGAGAGAGAGAGAGAGAGAGAGCGAGAGAGAGAGAGAGAGAAGAGAGTGAGTGATACTGCCGGTGGTGGTAACACGAATGGTAGCCCAAAAAACTCTCTAGCTATGCGAGGACGAGACAGAGGAAAAAGGCAAGGAGGGAAAGGGCAGATGAAGATGAAGAGACTGAGGGAGATGGAAGAGCACATAGAACACCTCGAGCACCTCCTGGCCTCCCAAGAGTGGCCAATACATCCCGAAGACTATTAGGTACACATAGTACTCCAAACAATCCCTCCCCAATCTTGTTTGCAAATATCCAAGGCCTAAAAAATAGAACCACGAACAAAGTACCATTTATTAGGGGCCTGCTAGAAGAAGGAAACGCTATATTTGCGGCTCTCACAGAAACTCACATTAAAGATCAGCAAGATAGTGAGGTATGGATTCCTGGTTACAACCTACATAGGGCGGACAGAACGCATAGATCACATGGAGGTGTAGCCTTGTACATACATGACTCACTGATATGTACTGAATTCCTAAATAACAGTAATGAAGTGGTGGAAATACTTGGAGTTAAAATAGAATCCCTAAATTTAGCAGTTATTGTTACATACAGGCCTCCAGACTCATCCCGAGAAGAATTCAAAACCCAGCTCAACAAAATAAAATCAGAAGTGGAAACCCTGGGGAACCCAACACCAAATATTATATGGCTAGGAGACTTTAACCTACCAAACATTAAATGGAGACAACTAGAAAACCAGTTAGTGGCAAATAACACCGGAGAAGCAAATACTAATACGAGAGAGCTTTTTGAACTTTGTGATTTTTTTAGTCTTACCCAACATATTGCTGAACCCACACGGGAAAACAATATCTTAGACCTGGTCTTCACTAACAACGACTCTCTAGTACACAGCATTAACATATCGGACACAACATACTCAGATCATAAATTAATTGAGATCAAAACAACCTTAGAAAGTGTACAGACAACCTCAGAATCGAGAACAAAAACC
>JAVRFV010002213.1:1280348-1353557 GCA_032716605.1 Paralithodes platypus | reverse complement strand
ATTAAGACGTTCAATAGAACGAACAGCAATTTCTCAGGTATAATAACATTAGCATCTACGAACCCTCCCAGCCAAACCAGGAGGGAAAAGCGCGCGCCTCATTGGTCGCCAACTAGCCAATCATATGCTAGCCAACACCCAATAAACCTTACTATGATCTACCCTAATATGTATAAATAAGCTGTTTTGTTATATCCTATTCACTTTCAAACACTAGCTACATATCAAACGTCAGTGAGAGAAAAGGCAAAGCAATCCACGCCCTCAGCAAACTCTTTAGACTAAGAACTTAGAAACGAGAATAAAACTCCATCTAATCAAAGCACTAGTACTTCCAATCTTAGAATCCCCACCATTGCCTTAAGCAAAACTCAGATCAAAATTCTACGAGTGCAAAACAAAGCCCTGAGATTCGCAACCAACACACGCTACCCTTACGCTCACACCACCCAAGAACTTCACCAGGCAAACGGCCTTCTCCCACTTAGTATAAAATTATATTACCAAGCTAAAAAGATATGGCAGACCATAGAAGCCATAGACGAAAACACATACATGACAATAATAGACAAAAGACAACACATAAGACACTTTAACAGAAACTTTCCAAGTAGCCTCAGTATCATAAACGAAGAGGAACCAGACCCTATTTATACTAGCTAGCTATCCTGACAGCAGGACCCACCTTAGCTTAGCTACAAATGCAACTAAATAAATAAATGCAGGAATTTAAAGCACTGTCACTAGCTAGGACCATAAGTCCTCAAACCTGCAATTACCACAGCTTAAGCCCATCTTGCAACATGGGCACAGAATAGGTTTAGCAAACAGCCCTCAACACCATTGTATTTTGCCATAGAAATTATATATCACAGATTAGATTTAGCAAACAGCCCTCAGCACCATTGTATTTTGCCACAGAAAAATTATATTGTAAAATTATGTGAACAATAAACAAACAAAAACAGCAAGGTGGCCGGCCCACCAACTTTACTCTTCCACTGTATTTCATCTTTCCTACTTTCTCTTCCACCCACCCACTCTGTGGTTCCTCTCTTCACCCCCCTACCTAAAAAAACAACTATTCACTTACCTTCCATTCCCTGAAGATGATAGTTGTCTATCGAAACGCGTCGGATCATCATGAATTTTGCTCACCTTTTGCACAATCTCCCAGAACACCTGAGAATTGCTGTTCGTTCTATTGAAAGCCTTAATAATAATATAATTAATGCTGATACATGTATTTCCTTCAACCTCGCCTGCCTTAAAGAATATATATATATATATATATATATATATATATATATATATATATATACCTTTATCGACAAACTTGTACTGGCAACCATCTAGGTTGACTTGACTTTGGAGTTATTGACCAAACTAAATATACTGTACATAAATTTAGGTTGCCAAATTCTTAGCAACATTTCTGGCAACATCTCTGGGATCTTTTGCATTGTTATCGGAATCTCGCCTGGCTATATATTTAATTTAAACAACAGGATTCTTATAACATTCACCTCCCAAGCCGCTAGAACCGAGTTGCCGATAAAAGTCGAGGGGAAGAGAATGTTCATGCGATATCGACTTCACTTCCAAAACTGCCATGGATAAACATCGCCGGTGAAAATATTATCAGCTGACTTGATCCTTACCTTACTATCACCCAACATATAACTAAACTACAAGTATAAACAAAGACCATCACTTCCTGACAAGTGATTACCCTGAGCCCAATGTCGTGCCTGTGTTATCAGCTGACTTGATCCTTACCTTACTATCACCCAAAATATAACTAAACTACAAGTATAAACAAAGACCATGACTGTGGAGGTTTTGACTGCTGGGCTACCGTAATTGTCGTGGTGTATGTGTGGTGTTGTGTGGTGTGAAGTGTAGGGTGTGTGTGTGTTTGTGTGTGTGTTTATTGTGTGCTGGCTGGCATAATTATATTCTGACTGCTGGGGTACCGTAATTGTCGTGGTAGTGTGTGGTGTAGCTTGGTGGTGGTGTGTGGTGTGAAGTGTAGTGTGTGTGTGTGTGTGTGTGTGTGTGTGTGTGTGTGTGTGTTATAGTGTAGTGTACATAGTGATGCATAATATGTGGTGTGGTATGTTGTAGTATATGTGTGTGTGTGTGTGTTATAGTGTAGTGTACATAGTGATGCATAATATGTGGTGTGGTATGTTGTAGTATATGTGTGTGTGTGTGTGTGTGTGTTATAGTGTAGTGTACATAGTGATGCATAATATGTGGTGTGGTATGTTGTAGTATATGTGTGTGTGTGTGTGTGTGTGTGTGTGTTATAGTGTAGTGTACATAGTGATGCATAATATGTGGTGTGGTATGTTGTAGTATATGTGTGTGTGTGTGTGTGTGTGTGTGTGTTATAGTGTAGTGTACATAGTGATGCATAATATGTGGTGTGGTATGTTGTAGTATATGTGTGTGTGTGTGTGTGTGTGTGTGTGTGTGTGTGTGTGTTATAGTGTAGTGTACATAGTGATGCATAATATGTGGTGTGGTATGTTGTAGTATATGTGTGTGTGTGTGTGTGTGTGTGTGTGTGTTATAGTGTAGTGTACATAGTGATGCATAATATGTGGTGTGGTATGTTGTAGTATATGTGTGTGTGTGTGTGTGTGTGTGTGTGTGTGTGTTATAGTGTAGTGTACATAGTGATGCATAATATGTGGTGTGGTATGTTGTAGTATGTGTGTGTGTGTGTGTGTGTGTGTGTGTGTGTGTGTGTTATAGTGTAGTGTACATAGTGATGCATAATATGTGGTGTGGTATGTTGTAGTATATGTGTGTGTGTGTGTGTGTGTGTGTGTGTGTGTGTGTTATAGTGTAGTGTACATAGTGATGCATAATATGTGGTGTGGTATGTTGTAGTATATGTGTGTGTGTGTGTGTGTGTGTGTGTGTGTGTGTGTGTTATAGTGTAGTGTACATAGTGATGCATAATATGTGGTGTGGTATGTTGTAGTATATGTGTGTGTGTGTGTGTGTGTGTGTGTGTGTTATAGTGTAGTGTACATAGTGATGCATAATATGTGGTGTGGTATGTTGTAGTATATGTGTGTGTGTGTGTGTGTGTGTGTGTGTGTGTTATAGTGTAGTGTACATAGTGATGCATAATATGTGGTGTGGTATGTTGTAGTATATGTGTGTGTGTGTGTGTGTGTGTGTGTGTGTGTGTTATAGTGTAGTGTACATAGTGATGCATAATATGTGGTGTGGTATGTTGTAGTATATGTGTGTGTGTGTGTGTGTGTGTGTGTGTGTTATAGTGTAGTGTACATAGTGATGCATAATATGTGGTGTGGTATGTTGTAGTATATGTGTGTGTGTGGTGTGTGTGTGTGTGTGTGTGTGTGTGTGTTATAGTGTAGTGTACATAGTGATGCATAATATGTGGTGTGGTATGTTGTAGTATATGTGTGTGTGTGTGTGTGTGTGTGTTATAGTGTAGTGTACATAGTGATGCATAATATGTGGTGTGGTATGTTGTAGTATATGTGTGTGTGTGTGTGTGTGTGTGTGTGTATAGTGTAGTGTACATAGTGATGCATAATATGTGGTGTGGTATGTTGTAGTATATGTGTGTGTGTGTGTGTGTGTGTGTGTGTTATAGTGTAGTGTACATAGTGATGCATAATATGTGGTGTGGTATGTTGTAGTATATGTGTGTGTGTGTGTGTGTGTGTGTGTGTGTTATAGTGTAGTGTACATAGTGATGCATAATATGTGGTGTGGTATGTTGTAGTATATGTGTGTGTGTGTGTGTGTGTGTGTGTTATAGTGTAGTGTACATAGTGATGCATAATATGTGGTGTGGTATGTTGTAGTATATATGTGTGTGTGTGTGTGTGTGTGTGTGTGTGTGTTATAGTGTAGTGTACATAGTGATGCATAATATGTGGTGTGGTATGTTGTAGTATATGTGTGTGTGTGTGTGTGTGTGTGTGTGTGTTATAGTGTAGTGTACATAGTGATGCATAATATGTGGTGTGGTATGTTGTAGTATATGTGTGTGTGTGTGTGTGTGTGTGTGTGTGTGTTATAGTGTAGTGTACATAGTGATGCATAATATGTGGTGTGGTATGTTGTAGTATATGTGTGTGTGTGTGTGTGTGTGTGTGTGTTATAGTGTAGTGTACATAGTGATGCATAATATGTGGTGTGGTATGTTGTAGTATATGTGTGTGTGTGTGTGTGTGTGTGTGTTATAGTGTAGTGTACATAGTGATGCATAATATGTGGTGTGGTATGTTGTAGTATATGTGTGTGTGTGTGTGTGTGTGTGTGTGTGTGTGTTATAGTGTAGTGTACATAGTGATGCATAATATGTGGTGTGGTATGTTGTAGTATATGTGTGTGTGTGTGTGTGTGTGTGTGTGTGTGTTATAGTGTAGTGTACATAGTGATGCATAATATGTGGTGTGGTATGTTGTAGTATATGGTGTGTGTGTGTGTGTGTGTGTGTGTGTGTGTTATAGTGTAGTGTACATAGTGATGCATAATATGTGGTGTGGTATGTTGTAGTATGTGTGTGTGTGTGTGTGTGTGTGTGTGTGTGTGTGTTATAGTGTAGTGTACATAGTGATGCATAATATGTGGTGTGGTATGTTGTAGTATATGTGTGTGTGTGTGTGTGTGTGTGTGTGTGTGTGTGTGTGTGTTATAGTGTAGTGTACATAGTGATGCATAATATGTGGTGTGGTATGTTGTAGTATATGTGTGTGTGTGTGTGTGTGTGTTATAGTGTAGTGTACATAGTGATGCATAATATGTGGTGTGGTATGTTGTAGTATATGTGTGTGTGTGTGTGTGTGTGTGTGTTATAGTGTAGTGTACATAGTGATGCATAATATGTGGTGTGGTATGTTGTAGTATATGTGTGTGTGTGTGTGTGTGTGTGTGTGTTATAGTGTAGTGTACATAGTGATGCATAATATGTGGTGTGGTATGTTGTAGTATATGTGTGTGTGTGTGTGTGTTATAGTGTAGTGTACATAGTGATGCATAATATGTGGTGTGGTATGTTGTAGTATATGTGTGTGTGTGTGTGTGTGTGTGTGTGTGTGTGTTATAGTGTAGTGTACATAGTGATGCATAATATGTGGTGTGGTATGTTGTAGTATATGTGTGTGTGTGTGTGTGTGTGGTGTTATAGTGTAGTGTACATAGTGATGCATAATATGTGGTGTGGTATGTTGTAGTATATGTGTGTGTGTGTGTGTGTGTGTGTTATAGTGTAGTGTACATAGTGATGCATAATATGTGGTGTGGTATGTTGTAGTATATGTGTGTGTGTGTGTGTGTGTGTGTGTTATAGTGTAGTGTACATAGTGATGCATAATATGTGGTGTGGTATGTTGTAGTATATGTGTGTGTGTGTGTGTGTGTGTGTGTGTGTGTGTGTTATAGTGTAGTGTACATAGTGATGCATAATATGTGGTGTGGTATGTTGTAGTATATGTGTGTGTGTGTGTGTGTGTGTGTTATAGTGTAGTGTACATAGTGATGCATAATATGTGGTGTGGTATGTTGTAGTATATGTGTGTGTGTGTGTGTGTGTGTGTGTTATAGTGTAGTGTACATAGTGATGCATAATATGTGGTGTGGTATGTTGTAGTATATGTGTGTGTGTGTGTGTGTGTGTGTGTGTGTGTGTGTTATAGTGTAGTGTACATAGTGATGCATAATATGTGGTGTGGTATGTTGTAGTATATGTGTGTGTGTGTGTGTGTGTGTGTGTGTTATAGTGTAGTGTACATAGTGATGCATAATATGTGGTGTGGTATGTTGTAGTATATGTGTGTGTGTGTGTGTGTGTGTGTGTTGTGTGTTATAGTGTAGTGTACATAGTGATGCATAATATGTGGTGTGGTATGTTGTAGTATATGTGTGTGTGTGTGTGTGTGTGTGTGTGTGTGTGTGTGTTATAGTGTAGTGTACATAGTGATGCATAATATGTGGTGTGGTATGTTGTAGTATATGTGTGTGTGTGTGTGTGTGTGTGTGTGTGTGTTATAGTGTAGTGTACATAGTGATGCATAATATGTGGTGTGGTATGTTGTAGTATATGTGTGTGTGTGTGTGTGTGTGTTATAGTGTAGTGTACATAGTGATGCATAATATGTGGTGTGGTATGTTGTAGTATATGTGTGTGTGTGTGTGTGTGTGTGTGTTATAGTGTAGTGTACATAGTGATGCATAATATGTGGTGTGGTATGTTGTAGTATATGTGTGTGTGTGTGTGTGTGTTATAGTGTAGTGTACATAGTGATGCATAATATGTGGTGTGGTATGTTGTAGTATATGTGTGTGTGTGTGTGTGTGTTATAGTGTAGTGTACATAGTGATGCATAATATGTGGTGTGGTATGTTGTAGTATATGTGTGTGTGTGTGGTGTGTGTGTGTGTGTTTGTGTGTTATAGTGTAGTGTACATAGTGATGCATAATATGTGGTGTGGTATGTTGTAGTATATGTGTGTGTGTGTGTGTGTGTGTTATAGTGTAGTGTACATAGTGATGCATAATATGTGGTGTGGTATGTTGTAGTATATGTGTGTGTGTGTGTGTGTGTGTGTGTTATAGTGTAGTGTACATAGTGATGCATATATGTGGTGTGGTATGTTGTAGTATATGTGTGTGTGTGTGTGTGTGTGTTATAGTGTAGTGTACATAGTGATGCATAATATGTGGTGTGGTATGTTGTAGTATATGTGTGTGTGTGTGTGTGTGTGTGTGTGTTACTGTGTAGTGTACATAGTGATGCATAATATGTGGTGTGGTATGTTGTAGTATATGTGTGTGTGTGTGTGTGTGTGTGTGGTGTGTGTGTGTGTTATAGTGTAGTGTACATAGTGATGCATAATATGTGGTGTGGTATGTTGTATATGTGTGTGTGTGGTGTGTGTGTTATAGTGTAGTGTACATAGTGATGCATAATATGTGGTGTGGTATGTTGTAGTATATGTGTGTGTGTGTGTGTGTGTGTGTGTGTTATAGTGTAGTGTACATAGTGATGCATAATATGTGGTGTGGTATGTTGTAGTATATGTGTGTGGTGTGTGTGTGTGTGGTGTGTGTGTGTGTTATAGTGTAGTGTACATAGTGATGCATAATATGTGGTGTGGTATGTTGTAGTATATGTGTGTGTGTGTGTGTGTGTGTGTGTTATAGTGTAGTGTACATAGTGATGCATAATATGTGGTGTGGTATGTTGTAGTATATGTGTGTGTGTGTGTGTGTGTGTGTGTGTGTGTGTGTGTGTGTGTGTGTTAGTGTAGTGTACATAGTGATGCATAATATGTGGTGTGGTATGTTGTAGTATATGTGTGTGTGTGTGTGTGTGTGTGTGTGTGTGTGTGTGTTATAGTGTAGTGTACATAGTGATGCATAATATGTGGTGTGGTATGTTGTAGTATATGTGTGTGTGTTGTGTGTGTGTGTGTGTGTGTGTGTTATAGTGTAGTGTACATAGTGATGCATAATATGTGGTGTGGTATGTTGTAGTATATGTGTGTGTGTGTGTGTGTGTGTGTTATAGTGTAGTGTACATAGTGATGCATAATATGTGGTGTGGTATGTTGTAGTATATGTGTGTGTGTGTGTGTGTGTGTGTGTTATAGTGTAGTGTACATAGTGATGCATAATATGTGGTGTGGTATGTTGTAGTATATGTGTGTGTGTGTGTGTGTGTTATAGTGTAGTGTACATAGTGATGCATAATATGTGGTGTGGTATGTTGTAGTATATGTGTGTGTGTGTGTGTGTGTGTGTATAGTGTAGTGTACATAGTGATGCATAATATGTGGTGTGGTATGTTGTAGTATATGTGTGTGTGTGTGTGTGTGTGTGTGTGTTATAGTGTAGTGTACATAGTGATGCATAATATGTGGTGTGGTATGTTGTAGTATATGTGTGTGTGTGATGTGTGTGTGTGTTATAGTGTAGTGTACATAGTGATGCATAATATGTGGTGTGGTATGTTGTAGTATATGTGTGTGTGTGTGTGTGTGTGTGTGTGTTATAGTGTAGTGTACATAGTGATGCATAATATGTGGTGTGGTATGTTGTAGTATATGTGTGTGTGTGTGTGTGTGTGTGTTATAGTGTAGTGTACATAGTGATGCATAATATGTGGTGTGGTATGTTGTAGTATATGTGTGTGTGTGTGTGTGTGTGTTATAGTGTAGTGTACATAGTGATGCATAATATGTGGTGTGGTATGTTGTAGTATATATGTGTGTGTGTGTGTGTGTGTGTGTGTGTGTGTGTGTGTTATAGTGTAGTGTACATAGTGATGCATAATATGTGGTGTGGTATGTTGTAGTATATGTGTGTGTGTGTGTGTGTGTGTGTTATAGTGTAGTGTACATAGTGATGCATAATATGTGGTGTGGTATGTTGTAGTATATGTGTGTGTGTGTGTGTGTGTGTGTGTGTTATAGTGTAGTGTACATAGTGATGCATAATATGTGGTGTGGTATGTTGTAGTATATGTGTGTGTGTGTGTGTGTGTGTGTGTGTGTGTGTTATAGTGTAGTGTACATAGTGATGCATAATATGTGGTGTGGTATGTTGTAGTATATGTGTGGTGTGTGTGTGTGTGTGTGTGTGTTATAGTGTAGTGTACATAGTGATGCATAATATGTGGTGTGGTATGTTGTAGTATATGTGTGTGTGTGTGTGTGTGTGTGTGTGTGTGTGTGTGTGTGTGTTATAGTGTAGTGTACATAGTGATGCATAATATGTGGTGTGGTATGTTGTAGTATATGTGTGTGTGTGTGTGTGTGTGTGTGTGTTATAGTGTAGTGTACATAGTGATGCATAATATGTGGTGTGTGGTATGTTGTAGTATATGTGTGTGTGTGTGTGTGTGTGTGTGTGTGTGTGTGTGTGTGTGTGTGTTATAGTGTAGTGTACATAGTGATGCATAATATGTGGTGTGGTATGTTGTAGTATATGTGTGTGTGTGTGTGTGTGTTATAGTGTAGTGTACATAGTGATGCATAATATGTGGTGTGGTATGTTGTAGTATATGTGTGTGTGTGTGTGTGTGTGTGTTATAGTGTAGTGTACATAGTGATGCATAATATGTGGTGTGGTATGTTGTAGTATATGTGTGTGTGTGTGTGTGTGTGTGTGTGTTATAGTGTAGTGTACATAGTGATGCATAATATGTGGTGTGGTATGTTGTAGTATATGTGTGTGTGTGTGTGTGTTATAGTGTAGTGTACATAGTGATGCATAATATGTGGTGTGGTATGTTGTAGTATATGTGTGTGTGTGTGTGTGTGTGTGTGTGTGTTATAGTGTAGTGTACATAGTGATGCATAATATGTGGTGTGGTATGTTGTAGTATATGTGTGTGTGTGTGTGTGTGTGTGTGTGTGTGTGTGTGTGTTATAGTGTAGTGTACATAGTGATGCATAATATGTGGTGTGGTATGTTGTAGTATATGTGTGTGTGTGTGTGTGTGTGTGTTATAGTGTAGTGTACATAGTGATGCATAATATGTGGTGTGGTATGTTGTAGTATATGTGTGTGTGTGTGTGTGTGTGTGTGTTATAGTGTAGTGTACATAGTGATGCATAATATGTGGTGTGGTATGTTGTAGTATATGTGTGTGTGTGTGTGTGTGTGTTATAGTGTAGTGTACATAGTGATGCATAATATGTGGTGTGGTATGTTGTAGTATATGTGTGTGTGTGTGTGTGTGTGTGTGTGTGTGTGTGTGTGTGTGTGTTATAGTGTAGTGTACATAGTGATGCATAATATGTGGTGTGGTATGTTGTAGTATATGTGTGTGTGTGTGTGTGTGTGTGTGTGTTATAGTGTAGTGTACATAGTGATGCATAATATGTGGTGTGGTATGTTGTAGTATATGTGTGTGTGTGTGTGGTGTGTGTGTGTGTGGTTATAGTGTAGTGTACATAGTGATGCATAATATGTGGTGTGGTATGTTGTAGTATATGTGTGTGTGTGTGTGTGTGTGTGTGTGTGTGTGTGTTATAGTGTAGTGTACATAGTGATGCATAATATGGTGTGGTATGTTGTAGTATATGTGTGTGTGTGTGTGTGTGTGTGTGTGTTATAGTGTAGTGTACATAGTGATGCATAATATGTGGTGTGGTATGTTGTAGTATATGTGTGTGTGTGTGTGTGTGTGTGTGTGTGTGTGTGTTATAGTGTAGTGTACATAGTGATGCATAATATGTGGTGTGGTATGTTGTAGTATATGTGTGTGTGTGTGTGTGTGTGTGTGTGTGTGTTATAGTGTAGTGTACATAGTGATGCATAATATGTGGTGTGGTATGTTGTAGTATATGTGTGTGTGTGTGTGTGTGTGTGTGTGTTATAGTGTAGTGTACATAGTGATGCATAATATGTGGTGTGGTATGTTGTAGTATATGTGTGTGTGTGTGTGTGTGTGTGTGTTATAGTGTAGTGTACATAGTGATGCATAATATGTGGTGTGGTATGTTGTAGTATATGTGTGTGTGTGTGTGTGTGTGTGTGTGTGTTATAGTGTAGTGTACATAGTGATGCATAATATGTGGTGTGGTATGTTGTAGTATATGTGTGTGTGTGTGTGTGTGTGTGTTATAGTGTAGTGTACATAGTGATGCATAATATGTGGTGTGGTATGTTGTAGTATATGTGTGTGTGTGTGTGTGTGTGTGTGTGTGTGTGTGTTATAGTGTAGTGTACATAGTGATGCATAATATGTGGTGTGGTATGTTGTAGTATATGTGTGTGTGTGTGTGTGTGTGTGTGTTATAGTGTAGTGTACATAGTGATGCATAATATGTGGTGTGGTATGTTGTAGTATATGTGTGTGTGGGGTGTGTGTGTGTGTGTTATAGTGTAGTGTACATAGTGATGCATAATATGTGGTGTGGTATGTTGTAGTATATGTGTGTGTGTGTGTGTGTGTGTGTGTTATAGTGGTAGTGTGTGTGGTGTGTGTTATAGTGTAGTGTACATAGTGATGCATAATATGTGGTGTGGTATGTTGTAGTATATGTGTGTGTGTGGTGTTGTGTGTGTGTTTATAGTGTAGTGTAGTACATAGTGATGCATAATATGTGGTGTGGTATGTTGTAGTATATGTGTGTGTGTGTGTGTGTGTGTGTTATAGTGTAGTGTACATAGTGATGCATAATATGTGGTGGTGGTATGTTGTAGTATAGTGTGTGTGTGTGTGTGTGTGTGTGTGTGTGTGTGTTATAGTGTAGTGTACATAGTGATGCATAATATGTGGTGTGGTATGTTGTAGTATATGTGTGTGTGTGTGTGTGTGTGTGTGTTATAGTGTAGTGTACATAGTGATGCATAATATGTGGTGTGGTATGTTGTAGTATATGTGTGTGTGTGTGTGTGTGTGTGTTATAGTGTAGTGTACATAGTGATGCATAATATGTGGTGTGGTATGTTGTAGTATATATGTGTGTGTGTGTGTGTGTGTGTGTGTGTGTGTGTGTTATAGTGTAGTGTACATAGTGATGCATAATATGTGGTGTGGTATGTTGTAGTATATGTGTGTGTGTGTGTGTGTGTGTGTGTGTTATAGTGTAGTGTACATAGTGATGCATAATATGTGGTGTGGTATGTTGTAGTATATGTGTGTGTGTGTGTGTGTGTGTGTGTGTGTGTGTGTGTTATAGTGTAGTGTACATAGTGATGCATAATATGTGGTGTGGTATGTTGTAGTATATGTGTGTGTGTGTGTGTGTGTGTGTGTGTGTGATAGTGTAGTGTACATAGTGATGCATAATATGTGGTGTGGTATGTTGTAGTATATGTGTGTGTGTGTGTGTGTGTGTGTGTGTGTGTGTGTGTGTTTAGTGTAGTGTACATAGTGATGCATAATATGTGGTGTGGTATGTTGTAGTATATGTGTGTGTGTGTGTGTGTGTGTGTGTGTGTGTGTTATAGTGTAGTGTACATAGTGATGCATAATATGTGGTGTGGTATGTTGTAGTATATGTGTGTGTGTGTGTGTGTGTGTGTTATAGTGTAGTGTACATAGTGATGCATAATATGTGGTGTGGTATGTTGTAGTATATGTGTGTGTGTGTGTGTGTGTGTGTGTGTGTTATAGTGTAGTGTACATAGTGATGCATAATATGTGGTGTGGTATGTTGTAGTATATATGTGTGTGTGTGTGTGTGTGTGTGTGTGTGTTATAGTGTAGTGTACATAGTGATGCATAATATGTGGTGTGGTATGTTGTAGTATATGTGTGTGTGTGTGTGTGTGTGTGTGTGTGTGTGTGTGTTATAGTGTAGTGTACATAGTGATGCATAATATGTGGTGTGGTATGTTGTAGTATATGTGTGTGTGTGTGTGTGTGTGTGTGTGTTATAGTGTAGTGTACATAGTGATGCATAATATGTGGTGTGGTATGTTGTAGTATATGTGTGTGTGTGTGTGTGTGTGTGTGTTATAGTGTAGTGTACATAGTGATGCATAATATGTGGTGTGGTATGTTGTAGTATATGTGTGTGTGTGTGTGTGTGTGTGTGTGTGTGTTATAGTGTAGTGTACATAGTGATGCATAATATGTGGTGTGGTATGTTGTAGTATATGTGTGTGTGTGTGTGTGTGTGTTATAGTGTAGTGTACATAGTGATGCATAATATGTGGTGTGGTATGTTGTAGTATATGTGTGTGTGTGTGTGTGTGTGTGTGTGTGTGTGTGTGTGTTATAGTGTAGTGTACATAGTGATGCATAATATGTGGTGTGGTATGTTGTAGTATATGTGTGTGTGTGTGTGTGTGTGTGTGTTATAGTGTAGTGTACATAGTGATGCATAATATGTGGTGTGGTATGTTGTAGTATATGTGTGTGTGTGTGTGTGTGTGTGTGTGTTATAGTGTAGTGTACATAGTGATGCATAATATGTGGTGTGGTATGTTGTAGTATATGTGTGTGTGTGTGTGTGTGTGTGTGTTATAGTGTAGTGTACATAGTGATGCATAATATGTGGTGTGGTATGTTGTAGTATATGTGTGTGTGTGTGTGTGTGTGTGTGTTATAGTGTAGTGTACATAGTGATGCATAATATGTGGTGTGGTATGTTGTAGTATATGTGTATGTGTGTGTGTGTGTGTGTGTGTGTGTGTGTGTGTGTTATAGTGTAGTGTACATAGTGATGCATAATATGTGGTGTGGTATGTTGTAGTATATGTGTGTGTGTGTGTGTGTGTGTGTGTGTGTGTGTGTTATAGTGTAGTGTACATAGTGATGCATAATATGTGGTGTGGTATGTTGTAGTATATGTGTGTGTGTGTGTGTGTGTGTGTGTGTGTGTGTGTTATAGTGTAGTGTACATAGTGATGCATAATATGTGGTGTGGTATGTTGTAGTATATGTGTGTGTGTGTGTGTGTGGTGTGTGTATAGTGTAGTGTACATAGTGATGCATAATATGTGGTGTGGTATGTTGTAGTATATGTGTGTGTGTGTGTGTGTGTGTGTGTTATAGTGTAGTGTACATAGTGATGCATAATATGTGGTGTGGTATGTTGTAGTATATGTGTGTGTGTGTGTGTGTGTGTGTTATAGTGTAGTGTACATAGTGATGCATAATATGTGGTGTGGTATGTTGTAGTATATGTGTGTGTGTGTGTGTGTGTGTGTGTGTTATAGTGTAGTGTACATAGTGATGCATAATATGTGGTGTGGTATGTTGTAGTATATGTGTGTGTGTGTGTGTGTGTGTGTGTGTGTGTGTGTTATAGTGTAGTGTACATAGTGATGCATAATATGTGGTGTGGTATGTTGTAGTATATGTGTGTGTGTGGTATAGTGTAGTGTACATAGTGATGCATAATATGTGGTGTGGTATGTTGTAGTATATGTGTGTGTGTGTGTGTGTGTGTGTGTGTATAGTGTAGTGTACATAGTGATGCATAATATGTGGTGTGGTATGTTGTAGTATATGTGTGTGTGGGTGTGGGTGTGTGTGGTTATAGTGTAGTGTACATAGTGATGCATAATATGTGGTGTGGTATGTTGTAGTATATGTGTGTGTGTGTGTGTGTGTGTTATAGTGTAGTGTACATAGTGATGCATAATATGTGGTGTGGTATGTTGTAGTATATGTGTGTGTGTGTGTGTGTGTGTGTGTGTGTGTGTGTGTGTGTGTAGTGTAGTGTACATAGTGATGCATAATATGTGGTGTGGTATGTTGTAGTATATGTGTGTGTGTGTGTGTGTGTGTGTGTGTTATAGTGTAGTGTACATAGTGATGCATAATATGTGGTGTGGTATGTTGTAGTATATGTGTGTGTGTGTGTGTGTGTGTGTGTGTTATAGTGTAGTGTACATAGTGATGCATAATATGTGGTGTGGTATGTTGTAGTATATGTGTGTGTGTGTGTGTGTGTGTGTGTGTGTTATAGTGTAGTGTACATAGTGATGCATAATATGTGGTGTGGTATGTTGTAGTATATGTGTGTGTGTGTGTGTGTGTGTGTGTGTTATAGTGTAGTGTACATAGTGATGCATAATATGTGGTGTGGTATGTTGTAGTATATGTGTGTGTGTGTGTGTGTGTGTGTGTGTGTGTGTGTGTGTGTGTGTGTGTACATAGTGATGCATAATATGTGGTGTGGTATGTTGTAGTATATGTGTGTGTGTGTGTGTGTGTGTGTGTGTGTGTGTTATAGTGTAGTGTACATAGTGATGCATAATATGTGGTGTGGTATGTTGTAGTATATGTGTGTGTGTGTGTGTGTGTGTGTGTGTGTGTTATAGTGTAGTGTACATAGTGATGCATAATATGTGGTGTGGTATGTTGTAGTATATGTGTGTGTGTGTGTGTGTGTGTTATAGTGTAGTGTACATAGTGATGCATAATATGTGGTGTGGTATGTTGTAGTATATGTGTGTGTGTGTGTGTTATAGTGTTATAGTGTAGTGTACATAGTGATGCATAATATGTGGTGTGGTATGTTGTAGTATATGTGTGTGTGTGTGTGTGTGTGTTATAGTGTAGTGTACATAGTGATGCATAATATGTGGTGTGGTATGTTGTAGTATATGTGTGTGTGTGTGTGTGTTATAGTGTAGTGTACATAGTGATGCATAATATGTGGTGTGGTATGTTGTAGTATATGTGTGTGTGTGTGTGTGTGTGTGTTATAGTGTAGTGTACATAGTGATGCATAATATGTGGTGTGGTATGTTGTAGTATATGTGTGTGTGTGTGTGTGTGTGTGTTATAGTGTAGTGTACATAGTGATGCATAATATGTGGTGTGGTATGTTGTAGTATATGTGTGTGTGTGTGTGTGTGTGTTATAGTGTAGTGTACATAGTGATGCATAATATGTGGTGTGGTATGTTGTAGTATATGTGTGTGTGTGTGTGTGTGTGTGTGTTATAGTGTAGTGTACATAGTGATGCATAATATGTGGTGTGGTATGTTGTAGTATATGTGTGTGTGTGTGTGTGTGTGTGTGTGTGTGTGTGTTATAGTGTAGTGTACATAGTGATGCATAATATGTGGTGTGGTATGTTGTAGTATATGTGTGTGTGTGTGTGTGTGTGTGTGTGTGTGTGTGTGTTATAGTGTAGTGTACATAGTGATGCATAATATGTGGTGTGGTATGTTGTAGTATATGTGTGTGTGTGTGTGTGTGTGTGTGTGTTATAGTGTAGTGTACATAGTGATGCATAATATGTGGTGTGGTATGTTGTAGTATATGTGTGTGTGTGTGTGTGTGTGTGTGTGTTATAGTGTAGTGTACATAGTGATGCATAATATGTGGTGTGGTATGTTGTAGTATATGTGTGTGTGTGTGTGTGTGTGTGTGTGTGTGTGTGTTATAGTGTAGTGTACATAGTGATGCATAATATGTGGTGTGGTATGTTGTAGTATATGTGTGTGTGTGTGTGTGTGTGTGTGTGTGTGTGTTATAGTGTAGTGTACATAGTGATGCATAATATGTGGTGTGGTATGTTGTAGTATATGTGTGTGTGTGTGTGTGTGTGTGTGTGTGTGTGTGTGTGTTATAGTGTAGTGTACATAGTGATGCATAATATGTGGTGTGGTATGTTGTAGTATATGTGTGTGTGTGTGTGTGTGTGTGTGTGTGTGTGTGTGTGTGTGTGTTATAGTGTAGTGTACATAGTGATGCATAATATGTGGTGTGGTATGTTGTAGTATATGTGTGTGTGTGTGTGTGTGTGTGTGTGTGTGTGTGTGTGTGTTATAGTGTAGTGTACATAGTGATGCATAATATGTGGTGTGGTATGTTGTAGTATATGTGTGTGTGTGTGTGTGTGTGTGTGTGTGTTATAGTGTAGTGTACATAGTGATGCATAATATGTGGTGTGGTATGTTGTAGTATATGTGTGTGTGTGTGTGTGTGTGTGTGTGTGTGTGTGTTATAGTGTAGTGTACATAGTGATGCATAATATGTGGTGTGGTATGTTGTAGTATATGTGTGTGTGTGTGTGTGTGTGTGTGTGTTATAGTGTAGTGTACATAGTGATGCATAATATGTGGTGTGGTATGTTGTAGTATATGTGTGTGTGTGTGTGTGTGTGTTATAGTGTAGTGTACATAGTGATGCATAATATGTGGTGTGGTATGTTGTAGTATATGTGGTGTGTGTGTGTGTGTGTGTGTGTGTGTGTGTTATAGTGTAGTGTACATAGTGATGCATAATATGTGGTGTGGTATGTTGTAGTATATGTGTGTGTGTGTGTGTGTGTGTGTGTGTTATAGTGTAGTGTACATAGTGATGCATAATATGTGGTGTGGTATGTTGTAGTATATGTGTGTGTGTGTGTGTGTGTGTGTGTGTTATAGTGTAGTGTACATAGTGATGCATAATATGTGGTGTGGTATGTTGTAGTATATGTGTGTGTGTGTGTGTGTGTGTTATAGTGTAGTGTACATAGTGATGCATAATATGTGGTGTGGTATGTTGTAGTATATGTGTGTGTGTGTGTGTGTGTGTGTGTGTTATAGTGTAGTGTACATAGTGATGCATAATATGTGGTGTGGTATGTTGTAGTATATGTGTGTGTGTGTGTGTGTGTGTGTGTGTGTGTGTGTTATAGTGTAGTGTACATAGTGATGCATAATATGTGGTGTGGTATGTTGTAGTATATGTGTGTTGGTGTGTGTGTGTGTGTTATAGTGTAGTGTACATAGTGATGCATAATATGTGGTGTGGTATGTTGTAGTATATGTGTGTGTGTGTGTGTGTGTGTGTGTGTGTTATAGTGTAGTGTACATAGTGATGCATAATATGTGGTGTGGTATGTTGTAGTATATGTGTGTGTGTGTGTGTGTGTGTGTGTGTGTTATAGTGTAGTGTACATAGTGATGCATAATATGTGGTGTGGTATGTTGTAGTATATGTGTGTGTGTGTGTGTGTGTGTGTGTGTTATAGTGTAGTGTACATAGTGATGCATAATATGTGGTGTGGTATGTTGTAGTATATGTGTGTGTGTGTGTGTGTGTGTGTGTGTTATAGTGTAGTGTACATAGTGATGCATAATATGTGGTGTGGTATGTTGTAGTATATGTGTGTGTGTGTGTGTGTGTGTGTGTGTTATAGTGTAGTGTACATAGTGATGCATAATATGTGGTGTGGTATGTTGTAGTATATGTGTGTGTGTGTGTGTGTGTGTGTGTGTTATAGTGTAGTGTACATAGTGATGCATAATATGTGGTGTGGTATGTTGTAGTATATGTGTGTGTGTGTGTGTGTGTGTGTGTTATAGTGTAGTGTACATAGTGATGCATAATATGTGGTGTGGTATGTTGTAGTATATGTGTGTGTGTGTGTGTGTGTGTGTGTGTGTGTTATAGTGTAGTGTACATAGTGATGCATAATATGTGGTGTGGTATGTTGTAGTATGTGTGTGTGTGTGTGTGTGTGTGTTATAGTGTAGTGTACATAGTGATGCATAATATGTGGTGTGGTATGTTGTAGTATATGTGTGTGTGTGTGTGTGTGTTATAGTGTAGTGTACATAGTGATGCATAATATGTGGTGTGGTATGTTGTAGTATATGTGTGTGTGTGTGTGTGTGTGTGTGTGTGTGTTATAGTGTAGTGTACATAGTGATGCATAATATGTGGTGTGGTATGTTGTAGTATATGTGTGTGTGTGTGTGTGTGTGTGTTATAGTGTAGTGTACATAGTGATGCATAATATGTGGTGTGGTATGTTGTAGTATATGTGTGTGTGTGTGTGTGTGTGTGTTATAGTGTAGTGTACATAGTGATGCATAATATGTGGTGTGGTATGTTGTAGTATATGTGTGTGTGTGTGTGTGTGTGTGTTATAGTGTAGTGTACATAGTGATGCATAATATGTGGTGTGGTATGTTGTTGTATATGTGTGTGTGTGTGTGTGTGTGTGTTATAGTGTAGTGTACATAGTGATGCATAATATGTGGTGTGGTATGTTGTTGTATATGTGTGTGTGTGTGTGTGTGTGTGTGTGTGTGTGTGTGTTATAGTGTAGTGTACATAGTGATGCATAATATGTGGTGTGGTATGTTGTAGTATATGTGTGTGTGTGTGGTGTGTGTGTGTTATAGTGTAGTGTACATAGTGATGCATAATATGTGGTGTGGTATGTTGTAGTATATGTGTGTGTGGGTGTGTGTGTGTGTGTGTGTGTTATAGTGTAGTGTACATAGTGATGCATAATATGTGGTGTGGTATGTTGTAGTATATGTGTGTGTGTGTGTGTGTGTTGTGTGTGTTATAGTGTAGTGTACATAGTGATGCATAATATGTGGTGTGGTATGTTGTAGTATATGTGTGTGTGTGTGTGTGTGTGTATGTAAAATAGTGTAGTGTACATAGTGATGCATAATATGTGGTGTGGTATGTTGTAGTATATGTGTGTGTGTGTGTGTGTGTGTGTTATAGTGTAGTGTACATAGTGATGCATAATATGTGGTGTGGTATGTTGTAGTATTGGTGTGTGTGTGTGTGTGTGTGTGTGTATAGTGTAGTGTACATAGTGATGCATAATATGTGGTGTGGTATGTTGTAGTATATGTGTGTGTGTGTGTGTGTGTGTGTGTGTGTGTGTGTGTGTTATACATAGTGATGCATAATATGTGGTGTGGTATGTTGTAGTATATGTGTGTGTGTGTGTGTGTGTTATAGTGTAGTGTACATAGTGATGCATAATATGTGGTGTGGTATGTTGTAGTATATGTGTGTGTGTGTGTGTGTTATAGTGTAGTGTACATAGTGATGCATAATATGTGGTGTGGTATGTTGTAGTATATGTGTGTGTGTGTGTGTGTGTGTGTGTGTTATAGTGTAGTGTACATAGTGATGCATAATATGTGGTGTGGTATGTTGTAGTATATGTGTGTGTGTGTGTGTGTGTGTGTGTGTTATAGTGTAGTGTACATAGTGATGCATAATATGTGGTGTGGTATGTTGTAGTATATGTGTGTGTGTGTGTGTGTGTGTGTGTTATAGTGTAGTGTACATAGTGATGCATAATAGTGGTGTGTGTGTAGTATGTGTGTGTGTGTGTAGTATAGTGTCGTGTGTAATTGTGATTTATATTGTCTTTGTCCCATGTTTGGTTTGTTTAGTTTGCAAGTTTTACATATTAATAGTATAGTTGTGGGGTACCGGTATTAATAGTATAGTTGTGGGGTACCGGTATTAATAGTATAGTTGTGGGGTACCGGTATTAATAGTATAGTTGTGGGGTACCGGTATTAATAGTATAGTTGTGGGTACCGGTATTAATAGTATAGTTGTGGGGTACCGGTATTAATAGTATAGTTGTGGGGTACCGGTATTAATAGTATAGTTGTGGGGTACCGGTATTAATAGTATAGTTGTGGGGTACCGGTATTAATAGTATAGTTGTGGGGTACCGGTATTAATAGTATAGTTGTGGGGTACCGGTATTAATAGTATAGTTGTGGGGTACCGGTATTAATAGTATAGTTGTGGGGTACCGGTATCGTAATTGCGCGGGTGGTATATGCAATGCTTGCTTAGTGGTGACTAGTGTGTAGTGTGGTGGTGTGTAGTGTAGTGTTGTGTAGTGGGGTAGTGTAGTATGTAGTATGTTGGTGATAAAGAGTTACAGTTGTTATCGTGTGTTGTAAACCCGCTTACCCTGTATGCCTCGGAGATAACACAACTGCCACAACCTCAGCCCCAGGTCACGGTTCCACGTATTTATTGGCTTATGTGTTTGTGTTTGTGTTTTTTGTAGTAGTAGTTAAGGGATTAGGTCACGAGGAACGGAACCGTTTTACCCTGTCATAGACCTATTTTACTGTTAGGCGATCAGAACAGAGGCAAGGGGTGTGAGGAGATTGCCCAAACATCTCCACCAGCCGAGAATCGAACTCGGTCCTCTCGGTTAGAAACCAATGTCGCTACTGGTCACCTCCTTGTTTTAGTATGTTTCCTCCCTAGACCGCCATCAAGCATCCCCCCCCCCCCTCCCCCCCCCCCCCAGACCCCCCCCCCCATCAAGATACATTTGTAAACACTTTGGTATAAAACTGTCCCGGCCGAAGGTGTTCTCTCTACTCGTTGGACTATAGTTTTAATCAATTTACATATAATATGTATAATGAACTAAATTGGAATCACTATAATAATGTGGGTGCGATGCAGTGTTGAGGTGTCTTCAAAATTAATATTCTACTATTAAGGGGAGGCAGTTGGTTTTTAGAGTCCTTCTCCTCCCTCATATTTACCCCTATTAGTTAGGAGATTTCAAGACATTCGCCCCATTAGTTTGGCGATTTTCAGACCTTTTGCCCCATTTCTTTGCCATTTCGTGACATTTAGGTGTCGATTTTTTCCTGGCGAGCGATAGCGAGCCTGTATTTGAAGAGGAATTGGCCTTCGGCCGGGACATTTATCTACCGAAAAATGTACAAATTTATATCTTGTGGGTGTTTTTATAAGTTTGATGGAGGTTTAGAGAGCAAACTAAACCCCCTCCTTAAACCATTGAACCGAACCAGTAAATTATGCTGCACATTACCGTCTGAGCTGCCTTAAGTATCCCACATTACATTGATGCAGAAATGCTCAATCGTTAGTTTAGGATATTTTAACCCTTTGAGTACCAGCGACGTGTGTTATATTTTAATCTAGTTAGCCTATATTTAGATGATATTATGCAGCTTGGGAAGGATCTGTGGTAGTTAAAAGGGTTGGTTGAGACAGTGTGAAGCCTTACTATTGCTAGAGGTCCTTCCTAAGCTGAATAAAATGGTCTAATAGTTGCCAGAATATAATACTGTCGCTGGTAGAGAATGGGTTAAATAGGGCAATAACAAGGATAGAATATGTACCGGGTGTTTTGTTTTCCTTAACCCCTTCACCACCATGACACCTTTGATTCTGGTTGAGATTAAATGATTTTATGCAGTTTAAGAGGGACGTATGTTACTAAGTGGGTTTATTTAGATTGTATTTATTTGAGTCGTATAGGAACATTACAAACTAAAGACAATCATCTAATGGTAACCAGCATAAGATGAAAATTACGTCATGGTTGTAGGACTGTGTATCAAGAAGGGACTCTAACAGATAGGGGGCCCCCGCACTACTACTATTTAACCCCACCCACCCGTTTTTTATTTTATTTCTGGGTAGTAGCCATTCGACCCCATTCAGCCTACTGTTTTAAGACGAGCGATAGTGAGCCAGAATAATTTGGATGATGTTTTAGATAGCTGACTAAATGTTTACATTTTTCGGTAAATGTCTCCGGCCAAGCCGGATTTCTCCATACAATGATGGCTCGCCAGGAAAAGAAACTATACCTATATGGGGCCGAATGGATAAAACCCAGAGAGAAAATGCATGTCGGTCCCCTTAAGTTAGTGATTTATCAATACCAAATTTATCCTGCGAATGTCATGACTTCTAACTTCTGTAACTAAAAAACTACTAGAATAATCAAGCTAATATTTCTACCATTTGGGAAGAGTCAGTCTAGGAATAGATGTGGTAATTTACAGCCAATTTGCTCTCACCCTTTTTGAGTGGCAGCATCCTGGTCCTGTCATCACTTTAGAGTCTGTCCTGGCTACCGTGCCATGATTCGTGACACCACCCAGGGGGCCGAGCCCCAGATGATGACCTTCGTCACTTTTCGGTAGCGTCAGTCCTGTCTTCTGTGATCACATTCCTGGTTCTGTGGTCCTCTTCTTAGCAGCATCCTGGCGTTGTGGTCCTCTTCTTTGCAGCATCCTGGTCCTGTCATCACTTACTAGAGTCTGTCCTGGCTACCGTGCCATGATTCGTGACACCACCCAGGGGGCCGAGCCCCAGATGATGACTCTTCGTCACTTTTCGGTAGCGTCAGTCCTTTCTTCTTCTTGTGATCACATTCCTTTCAGCATCCTGGCGTCGTGGTCCTCTTCTTGGCAGCATCCTGGTCCTGTCGTCCTCTTCTTGGCAGCATCCTGGTCCTGTCATCACTTACTAGAGTCTGGCCTGGCTACCATTCAACGATTCGTGACACCACCCAGGGCTCGGCCCCCCAGATGATGACCTTCCTCACTTTCTGGTAGTGACAGTCCTTCCTTCTTCTGTATTGACATATTGGCAGCATCCTGGTCCTCTGCATCATTGTACCTGAAAGGGAATACTCGTATACAATTAATGAAATACACAAATACACATACAATTAATGAAATACACAAATACATACACAATTAATGAAATACACAAATACATACATACATACATACATACACAATCAATTAATTACACATACACACATTCATACACAAACCAGGTGATCAATCTAGTCTGTTCGGTGGCCACCTAACCTATCACTGTCTGACCAAATCCTGAGTTAGCCCAGGGCTCGATCAGCCAACCAGTCAGTAAGGCTCTCACCACTTACCGCTCGGCTGTGACTCGGTTAAGATATTATAATCAAATGGGGCTATTTCCGCATAATGTTTTCCGATTTATTCTTATATACAGTTATGTTATTTATCTTGTAAATGCGATATATGTATATTTATTTCAATACACTATGATATTTGAGTATGATAAATAATGTATACATATAATATTATGTATTTCCACACTCTTGTACAACACTGACTCTAGCAACGTAACATATACATACGTACCGGTATAATATAATGTTTAAATACAAACATATACAACTGTTCATTTATCTAAAGGGTTGGTATAATGGTGTAGCCTAAATACCTGTGAGATAATGTTAATATTGTTAATATATACAGTATAAACGGATGTAGATTTTGTCTTAACATGCAATAGTTTCGCAGCTATTATATACCTTTAGTATTTTAATACTTCATTAAACTCAACATAGGTAGTTATATAGCTGATGGTAAGTATATAGTATATAGTAAGTATATAGCGGTAGCGAGCCAGCATATATATATTTGGTTTTGTTTTGGCAGCAAGCTAAATTTGTACATTATTCGATAGAAACATTTCTCCGGCTCGCTACCGCACGCCAGGAAAATATTGACACCTGAGGATTGGGGTAAACGTCTTAAAACAGTAGGCTGAATGGGTCCAGGATTGGGGTAAACGTCTTAAAACAGTAGGCTGAATGGGGCCGAATGGATACAAGCCAAAGAGAGAGGGAGAGAAAGATAAAACAAATCCGGTGACCCCCTTAATATATACGGAAGGTAATAGTAGTCAGACAGACTCGACCCTTGGCCCTCAGTGTGAGAACCCTGCTTGTCTTACCAAAGCCAAATGACTTATATCAACAAACTTCCTACTACAATATATTTACCTATCTTTCCTTTACGACTTACATCAAGAGGTTAAACGTTGCCATGACTATGATCATTTATGTCTAATTAATTGTATTATATTAAAGGTGTGTTTGTTAGTATGAATCAGTCCAAGTAATAAGTCAATTACGAATACAAGTATATGTTATGCCTACACATCGCTCAGAGCCTCATCTACTGAAAACTAACAATTGACCACTGCAGAGTTTCAGGCTATAAGGAAGTTGGAGCCGTAAACATCGATATTAAATACAAATGCAATAATAATGTACGTTTCTGATGGATGAATGGTATGTTGAATTGGGTTTTATGTATTTATATATGTACTACGACCGTATTTTAGCTGTAAATTATGTTAAATATCGTTGTCTACAGCTCCAACTTCCTTATAGAACGAAACGCGCAAGTCGGCAAATTGCCGACTTGCGAGTCCATTATTGCACGTATAGCATATATATATATATATATACCGTATATATATATATATATATATATATATATATATATATATATATATATATATATATATATATATATATATACAGGGTGTTTTAAAACAACACTGCCAGACCTCATCTGCTAATTAGTAAATACAATAACGAAGAAGATTATCTAAGGACAAAATGCAAAATAATATACCATTAATGATTTAAACCGCATAGAGTAAAATAATTAGTGACACCCAGGTATGAGCTATAATCCGAACACGGGCTAGTGTCCCCCCTCCCCCCCAAATAGCCTACCTCTTGCCTCCCATCCCAGTTCGAGTTTTTCTTCGAAGCTTTGGAGTCATAACGAATCTTCTCATGTGTTTAATCATATGCTCGGCCATGGTGCTATCTTCTTCTGTCATAGTGATTTTATTTACCTTATAATATCACATAAATATGGATTGTCGTTATTTAGGTGTGTCTCTGCCTTTGTTATTTTATACTCGTTAAGTCCAAGTGACGTAAATTGTTTGTTTTGGGTACCATTAGATGATTTTAAATATTCATTAGTGAACACCGTATACTTGTATGTCTACAGCCACGTAAAATCGTCAAACTTCAACCATAAAACTGATAGACATATTTCGTTAGTACTCTGTGATAATAGTAACGTAAAGAGGTATTTGTAATGAAACAGTAAATTGCGCAGGAACAATTTTTTCCCATTCAAACAGTTTCACGAACGATTGAAATACCTATAGCAGTGTTCGGATACCTGACCCAGACTTGAGATTCATTATTTTACCTCTTGGTCATCGTTACAAATGGTGCATATCTTTTTACGCTACTTGGATTATAATACGTAGCAGTTTTCTTCTAATTGCAAAATATCATTACCAATTTTATGTTACTTTGATTTTGTAATTATTCATATGTGATTAGGTCATTAGATATCTCCTCTTTACCTTTTTTACTTGGTAATCATTCATATTATGTATCATATGTTTTGTGCTGAGCTCAGAACCCTGTTTTGCTACATTTCTTAATAACCATTTATCTCCGTTACAATATATTATAGGTAAAAATAGAATAGAAATATGTGTATTATATATTTTGATCAATGTGGTCGTCATACTCTGGCAGTGTTGTTTTAAAACACCCTGTATATATCGGTTATTATAGCTTTATAAACAAGTCAAACAATCAATATTGGTATTAATTAACCTGTTTGTAGCGGACCATTCCACCTGTGATAGTAGGCTACAATATTGGTATTATTTTAAGGGAACCCACCTCGCTGTTTTTATCTTTCTCTCCCTCTCTCTTTGGCTTGTATCTATTCGGCCCCATTCAGCCTACTGTTTTAAGATGTTTACCTCCATCCAGGTGTCAATATTTTCCTGGCGAGCGGTTCGAGCCAGCATATATCTATTTTTGTTTTGACAGCAAGCTAAATTTGTACAACGAAGCCGGATTTCTCCATACATTGCTGGCTCGCTATCGCTCGCCAGGAAGAAATTGACACCTGGATGGGGATAAACGTCTTAAAACAGTTGGCTGAATGTGGCCGAATGGATACAAGCCAGGGAAAGAGAAAAAAGGAGAGAAAGATAAAAAAACAAAAGCCGGCGACCCCCCTTAAAAATAGCACTAGCTTCTACTACCCATTTTGGTATTAATGGGGCATTATAAGAAGCAAGTGAGATGTTTAGCTCCAACCCCCGTATCTTAAAACCATACTATATCTTTGCTCTTAACCCTTTCCCGCATTTATGACGCAGAGGTTGCCAGATTAGCAATAAGAAGTAGAGTTCTCTCACTCGTATAATTACCTCTCCAAAATTAGTGTTTTGCCCACAGCTAACTCAAAGACAATTTCAGAGGTTGAAGTAACTAAACTAAAGGTTTCTAAATACCCCTGATGGTAACAAAGGCTTTAAAGTATCCCCAATAGGCTCAACACAGCTAACTCAAAGACAACTGCAGAGGTTGAAGTAACTAAACTAAAGGTTTGTAAATACCCCTGATGGTAACAAAGGCTTTAAAGTATCCCCAATAGGCTCAACACAGCTAACTCAAAGACAACTGCAGAGGTTGAAGTAACTAAACTAAAGGTTTGTAAATACCCCTGATGGTAAGAAAGGCTTTAAAGTATCCCCACGCGTCATATGCGTGAAAGGGTTAACCTTGATTAACGGCATAAGCAGATATAAATAGTGATCTTTGTTAAACTGAAGGATATTTATCCCTATATCACAAATTAACACTCGTATTATCTTCATTAGATGTTTGGTTAGCATTTAGGGTTTTATAATACGGGAATGACATCTGTATTATTAAGGGAGCCACCCCACCTCGCTTGTTTTATCTTTCTCTACCTCTCTCTTTGGCTTGTAGACATTCCAACACATTCACCCTACTGTTTTAACACGTTTACCCCCCATCCAGGTGTATAGATTTTCCTGGCGAGCGGTAGCGAGCCATCATATATATATATATATATATTTTTTTTTGACAGCAAGCTAAATTTGTACATTATTCGATAGAAAAATGTCTCCGGCTCGCTACCGCACGCCAGGAAAATATTGACACCTGGATTGGGGTAAACGTCTTAAAACAGTAGGGTGAATGTGTTGGAATGGATACAAGCCAAAGAGAGAGGGAGAGAAAGATAAAACAAAAGCGAAGTGACCCCCTTAATATAATATAGGGAAGGTAATAGTAGTCAGACAGACTCGACCCTTGGCCCTCAGTGTGAGAACCCTGCTTGTCTTACCAAAGCCAAATGACTTATATCAACAAACTTCCTACTACAATATATTTAGCTATCTTTCCTTTACGACTTACTGATTGTAAGATTGAGGTTAACCCATTCCGTACCGATGACATCTATTTAACATTATTCTGGCTACTATTAGACGGTTTTATTAAGTTTATAAAGGGCCTACAGCAATTAACAGACTTGGAACTATATCACTTATCCCAACAACTACCACATAGTCTTTTAAGTTTATAAAGGGCCTACAGCAATTAACAGACTTGGAACTATATCACTTATCCCAACAACTACCACATAGTCTTTTAAGTTTATAAAGGGCCTACAGCAATTAACAGACTTGGAACTATATCACTTATCCCAACAACTACCACATAGTCTTTTAAGTTTATAAAGGGCCTACAGCAATTAACAGACTTGGAACTATATCACTTATCCCAACAACTACCACATAGTCTTTTTAAACTACACAAACTCGTTAACAAAACAACCTAAAGGGGCTATCACACGGGCAACTTTCGCTGAGCAAAGCAACATTTAGAAAACTCCAAACTAGGGCGTTTCGCTGAGCAAAGCCAGAACTCTTTTCACTAATCATTGCTTGGCGAAATTAAGCTCACCGAAAGGATTGGTATAAAACCTATACTTCCTGATAAATAGAACTTCAATTTAAATATATAAATTGGAAATGTGTGCATAAATTATGCCTACTACTTATAAAGTTTACAAATTATTATATTAAACCCGAAACAATCATAGTATATGTACAGTTAGCTGAACAACCAAAGCTCATTTGACTACGTTCTTTTGTCCATATTTCGCACTGATATTTCGTCTCTTTCCAATGGTCTATTCACAAGCTATTATGGCTCCTGTCCCTGATGTATGGGCGAGGAAGACTAAACAACTATAATGCTTAATGATTTTGTAAGATTCGTTACATATTTAACGGTAAATTACGTAAAATATAGCAAGAAATGGAGTGAAGTAGAGTTGCATCACTCTCCCGCAACTTTCATGGCTGTCTCCTCGGAATTATTTAACACTAATCCGACCTAAATGTACTCGTTGGATGGTTTTAAAGCTTTGTTATATATCATTTTGAGTGGTATATATATGATATAGATGTATTAATCTCAAAATACTTTGCAATATAGCGACAAAGATAAGCTGAAGTACAATAGCAAGAGCCATACTCTGCTCAAATAACTGTCCCACTGCTCGATTATTAGTGTTGCGCTAGCCTAGCGGCAACGGTAACGCTTTTGAATCTGATAATTCTGATTTTGCAGGTTCGAGGCCCGGCGAGGACGATGTTTTTTCTTCTTCTTAAATTTTGTTTGTTTTGTTATTAGTATATTTGTACTTGTATATATAGGGTTAATAGAAGCAGAGTTGATAATAGGTTGGTTAATATTTTATAATGATTTTACTATTTATGATTATTTAATTGGTTAATAAAGTTAGCATTAGTTAGAGTATGATAGCATTGATTAAATTAGCTATAATGTTATATAATATTGTAACTAATTTAATCAATGCTATCATTGATAGGCTATGATTGCTTTATTCTATATTATTAAAATGTGCCTAGGCCTACTTTGTTAATTATGTTTTATATGATAGATATTAAGACTAACACATAGGCTACAGGTAGTTCACGCTTGGAATTAACTTATACCCGGGTAGGACTATATTAAGACTAACACATAGGCTACTAGTAGTTAGGCTACAGGTAGTTCACGCTTGGAATTAACTTATACCCGGGTAGGACTATATTAAGACTAACACATAGGCTACTAGTAGTTAGGCTACAGGTAGTTCACGCTTGGAATTAACTTATACCCGGGTAGGACTATATTAAGACTAACACATAGGCTACTAGTAGTTAGGCTACAGGTAGTTCACGCTTGGAATTAACTTATACCCGGGTAGGACTATATTAAGACTAACACATAGGCTACTAGTAGTTAGGCTACAGGTAGTTCACGCTTGGAATTAACTTATACCCGGGTAGGACTATATTAAGACTAACACATAGGCTACTAGTAGTTAGGCTACAGGTAGTTCACGCTTGGAATTAACTTATACCCGGGTAGGACTATATTAAGACTAACACATAGGCTACTAGTAGTTAGGCTACAGGTAGTTCACGCTTGGAATTAACTTATACCCGGGTAGGACTATATTAAGACTAACACATAGGCTACTAGTAGTTAGGCTACAGGTAGTTCACGCTTGGAATTAACTTATACCCGGGTAGGACTATATTAAGACTAACACATAGGCTACTAGTAGTTAGGCTACAGGTAGTTCACGCTTGGAATTAACTTATACCCGGGTAGGACTATATTAAGACTAACACATAGGCTACTAGTAGTTAGGCTACAGGTAGTTCACGCTTGGAATTAACTTATACCCGGGTAGGACTATATTAAGACTAACACATAGGCTACTAGTAGTTAGGCTACAGGTAGTTCACGCTTGGAATTAACTTATACCCGGGTAGGACTATATTAAGACTAACACATAGGCTACTAGTAGTTAGGCTACAGGTAGTTCACGCTTGGAATTAACTTATACCCGGGTAGGACTATATTAAGACTAACACATAGGCTACTAGTAGTTAGGCTACAGGTAGTTCACGCTTGGAATTAACTTATACCCGGGTAGGACTATATTAAGACTAACACATAGGCTACTAGTAGTTAGGCTACAGGTAGTTCACGCTTGGAATTAACTTATACCCGGGTAGGACTATATTTTAACAGTTTAATAGACAAATATACTGCAGTATGCAATGAAACATTAGCTCTGTTGCTTACAATCACATGGTGTTCACAGTGGAGTACTGTAGCCTACAATATAATGCTATAATTGATTAATATTACGATAAAACCCATAATGCATCAAGCTTATCAATATCAAGTTGCTGTTTTTGGTAAGGTGGGTAGTAGATTGTGTTCTATATATTGATAAGGGTTCACTATAAACAACAAATTAGGCTTACTTTAAAGTGTATAGCTTCTGACCAAGCAGTGTCATTCAGTGCGGCTTGGCTATAGCCTAGTTTTCCCAACAATGATTCGTCGGAATGATGAATTTTGACATGCGCAACATAATTGTATTAATATAGCGTAATATTCATACTAATTTAAAGATATTAAACTCAATTTGAAGACAGGACACTTTCATAAAGCATATGTTTTTGTCAGTAATTCATGATAGATCTTCGTGTGTTTCACTTTGCTCGGCAAAACTGTTAGGTACCGTGTGCTAATTACGCCAAGCTGCTAGGCAAAATTTGCTCAATGAAACGCTGTTATGCTTGGTGAAAGTTGTCCGTGTGATAGCGGCTTAACTGGTATGTGTTGCTATCTTTACAGGTGAGTACCGCAGTGGGTGTGTCCGGAATGTTTAACCCTCTCATGATCAGGACGCGTTTTGAACAGTTTATTCTGGCTACCATTAGACGATTTTATGCCGCTTAGGAAGGAGCTGTGGGAATGAAAGGGGTAAAGACTCAATTAACCCTCTGCCTTCCACATGCCCTTCCTAATCTGAATATAATCGTCTAGTAATAGCCAGAAAACGGAAAAAAATGCGTAATTGGATCTTTCAAGGGTGAACTTAACTATTTGTGTCGCAGAGATCACAGGTAAGCCACATAGAATATTATAGCGTTAGACCGGTATCACAAGAACACTTTTTCCCCTAGCCATTATCCTCATCACTGGTCTGGCAGCTTATAGAGATCACAGGTAAGCCACATAGAATATTATAGCGTTAGACCGGTATCACAAGAACACTTTTTCCCCTAGCCATTATCCTCATCACTGGTCTGGCAGCTTATAGAGATCACAGGTAAGCCACATAGAATATAGCGTTAGACCGGTATCACAAGAACACTTTTTCCCCTAGCCATTATCCTCATCACTGGTCTGGCAGCTTATAGAGATCACAGGTAAGCCACATAGAATATTATAGCGTTAGACCGGTATCACAAGAACAATTTTTCCCCTAGCCATTATCCTCATCACTGGTCTGGCAGCTTATGAAGTATTTATATCTTCGTGGAAATTGTATTACATTACAGTCTATACTGTTCGTTATGTTATGAGTTCACTACTCTGCAATGTGTTAATAAAATGGAGCATCTGCCATATTGGAATAATTTAATTTAGTTGTTTTAGAGCTAGTTTAGAAAAACAAATTCTGGTTCAAGCATATTATTATGGTGATCAATTTAAGCCAATAAACTAGTGTCTTTAATAATGTAATGATATCTCTGAAGTAATGTTAGCGTACTTTTGTTTTAGTGATAAACAAATGGACACATATATTTAAGTAGATAAACGGGACATGTTTTATGTTAAACAAAGGGAGCGCTTCATTTAAATAAGGTAAACGCAAAAAAGAAGAAAAAAAAGAAAAACAAAGGAGAGGAATAAAAACATAGTCTGGAGCGGCAGTTGACACGACGAGGGAGAGAGGAGCCAGACAGTTATGGGTGGGTCTGGGCTGTCTCACACACACACACACACACAGCATACATATACACATAATACATACACACACACACACACAGCATACATAAAGGAATACAAACACTCATAACATTCATACAAACACACACACACACACACACACACACACACACACACACACATACATATACACATAACACATACACACACACACAGAATACATAAATGAATACAAACACTCATAACATTCATACAAACACACACACACACACACACACAGCATACATATACACATTACACATACACTTATATACAGTATACACACTCGCTCACACACACACACACACAGCATACATATACACATTACACATACACTTACTGTATATACAGTATACACACTCGCTCACACACACACATACACACACACACAGCATACATATACACATACACTTATATACAGTATACACACTCGCTCACACACACACACACACACACACACAGCATACATATACACATTACACATACACACACACACACAGCATACATATACACATTACACATACACACACACACACACACAGCATACATATACACATTACACATACACTTATATACAGTATACACACTCGCTCACACACACACACACAGCATACATATACACATTACACATACACTTATATACAGTATACACACTCGCTCACACACACACACACACACACAGCATACATATACACATTACACATACACTTATATACAGTATACACACTCGCTCACACACACACACACACACAACATACATATACACATTACACATACACTTATATACAGTATACACACTCGCTCACACACACACACACACACAGCATACATATACACATTACACATACACTTATATACAGTATACACACTCGCTCACACACACACACACACACACAGCATACATATACACATTACACATACACTTATATACAGTATACACACTCGCTCACACACACACAGCATACATATACACATTACACATACACTTATATACAGTATACACACTCGCTCACACACACACAGCATACATATACACATTACACATACACTTATATACAGTATACACACTCGCTCACACACACACACCCACACAACATACATATACACATTACACATACACTTATATACAGTATACACACTCGCTCACACACACACACACACACACACACACAGCATACATATACACATTACACATACACTTATATACAGTATACACACTCGCTCACACACACACACACACACACAGCATACATATACACATTACACATACACTTATATACAGTATACACACTCGCTCACACACACACACACACACACAGCATACATATACACATTGCACATACACTTATATACAGTATACACACACACACACACACACACACACACACACACAACATACATATACACATTACACACACTTATATACAGTATACACACTCGCTCACACACACACACACACACAACATACATATAAACATTACACATACACTTATATACAGTATACACACTCGCTCACACACACACACACACACAGCATACATATACACATTACACATACACTTATATACAGTATACACACTCGCTCACACACACACACACACAACATACATATACACATTACACATACACTTATATACAGTATACACACACACACAGCATACATATACACATTGCACATACACTTATATACAGTATACACACTCGCTCACACACACACCCACACAACATACATATACACATTACACATACACTTATATACAGTATACACACACACACACACACACACACAGCATACATATACACATTACACATACACTTATATACAGTATACACACTCGCTCACAAATAAACTGCCATTAATGACATAGCTTTGACTCCTTCTTTACCGGTGACGTCTTTTTCACTATATTCTAGCTATATTGAGACGATTGTGTGCAGTTTAAGTAGGATGTGTGGTAGTAAAAAGGGTTAAGTGACATAGTTCGAAGCCTGTTACTTGCTTGAGGCCCCTTTTAAACTGAATAAATCGTCTAAATATAGCTAGAACGGAATGAAAAAGACGTAGCCGGTACAGAAGGGGTTAAAATACACCAGAAAACCCCTCGGTAAAACAGAATACCGGTACTCGTTGTTAGCCGTATTACACAATTTGTGTTCATATTCTCTATTTAACATGCAGTACAAGCGCCAGCACTCGGGGGAACATTGTTGCTGGAAGACATGCAGTTTACTTAACAAATATAGTGTTATTTATTACCCAAGTGAAGAAATATATTTACTACACATGAATTACGTCTATCAACCGTTATATTACATGCCAGTATTTTGTATATGCGAACATATCATTTTAAAGCGTATGATCGTGTGGATCGAGAAGCAATGTGGAAGATGTTAAGGATTTGTGAAATTGGAGGAAATTTGTTAAGAGCAGTTAAGAGTATTTATGAAAGGAGCAGAGCGTGTGTTAGAGTAGGAAATAATGAGTTGAGTGAATGGTTTGAGGTAATTGTAGGTTTGTGATAGGGTTGTGTAATGTCGTGGCTGTTTAATGTATTTATGGATGGTGTGGTGAGGGAGGTGAAAATGAGAACTATAGGTCGAGGATTGGGTTTAGTAGGAAAGAATGGTAGAGATTGGGAGTTGAATTAGTTGCTGTTCGCTGATGACACAGCGTTGGTGGCGGATTCTGAGGAGAAACTGCAACGGGTAGTCAAAGAGTTTGGTGTGGTTTGTGGGAGGAGTAAAGTAAAGTAATGATGTGTAATAGGGGTGATCGTAAGGTGAATCTAGATGTGAGGCTGGATGGGGAAATACTGGAGCAAGTTTAGTGGTTTAAATATCTAGGAGGAACGATAAGCAGGAGTGGAGGTATGTAAATGGAGGCAAAACAGAGAGTATGTGAAGGAAGGAAAGTTTTCGGAGCAATGGGAAGATGTGGAAGGTGAGAAATCTCGGAATGAAAGTTAAAAGTGCAATGTACCAAGGAATTGTTGTGCCAACAGTGATGTATGGGGCTGAGACATGGGCTCTGAAGGCAAAGGAGAGAAGAAAGGTGGATGTGATGGAGATGAGTTGCTTGAGGAGTATGTTTGGAGTTAATCGTAGAGACAGATTGAGGAATGAAGAGATACGTAGGAGAGTGTGGCAGCAGGAACATTTGTCGGCCAGAGTGGACAGAAGGGTGCTGAGCTGGTATGGTCATGTTGAACGAATGGAATATGAAAGGCTTACAAAGAGAATATGTGAGTCAGATACAAGGGGAGATAGAGGGGTAGGAAGACCCCAATTGAGATGGAGAGACTGTGTAAGACAAGCTTTGGGTGATAGAGGAATGACTATAAATCAGGCAAGAGAAGTGGTAATAAACAGGAATGAATGGAGAATGCTTGTGAATAGATGAGTGAACACGTGGTCATTTGGGAGAAGGGGTCGGGCGCCAGTTGGACTAGATAATAGTCTGTCAGGCGCCTGGCCCGGGGATCCGGTATATTATGAAGGGTGTGCCTGGAAGTGTGGTGGGCGGGCTTGCGGTTTCGGTCGGCTCGCTGCATTTCTGCCTGCTGAGACCGGAACCTCTCCGGGTGGTCAGGGGCCGGGGGAGTGCTGGAGGGACCTTAGTGATCCCTGGTCTCTGGGTCTTCTCCTGGGTGACCTACATGTGTGTGAATTTGTGTTTTGTTTTTGTGTGTTCATTGTTTTCTGTTGTGTTGTGTTGTCCCTGTATGGGCTCCGTTTCGAGTCGGCCACCCCCAGAAAAAAGGGAAAACTGGGGAATGGGCCTGAGTACATACATACATTCTTAACACCAATAACACCCCAAATTATATTAATGAAAACGTTTGATTCTCCCAGGATTTGAACCTATGATACCACATACATAATTTAGACGTTCTAACCATTACACCATCAAGACAGTTATAAGTACAGCACATGACCAATGCGAAAGAATAAATGCATCAACACAAATTCATGCTTATATAAATTCAGGCACTCGCACACTGTTGGCAATTTGTCAGAGTATCCCCCCGTAACACACTTCACCATTTTCTGTGTATACGCAGACAATATTAATTACCAGCAGTCAATCAATGGCAGTAGGTCGTTCGGCTGGCTAGTTCTGGTTAATCGCCAGTTTTTGATGCGTAGCGATGGTTTATTCTGGATATCAATAGACGATTTTACTGTGTTTTGGAAGTTGTGTGAGAAGAAAAGTGGTAACATTTATATCAATTAACACTCAGACTTAAACAAATTCCTTCTTAAGGTCGATTGGCCCGGTTTTCTAAGAACATAACATAAGAACATAAGAAAATGGGAGTCTGCAGAAAGCCGATTGGCCTAAGCAAGGCAGATCCCTGTCCCACACAACCCCAATTACAAAGCCCAATTATAGGCTCAACACTCTAATACCCTGAGGATCATCTTACCAAAACGGTTAGAGATTAACGCAGGATTACGGGGGTCTGCAGAGCGCTGATTGGCCCAACCCTGCTGATCCCCCTTCACACCCAACCCTTCTCGTCCATATGCTTATCCAATTTTATCTTAAAGCTCCCTATCGTTTTTAATCCCACTATAGCACTTGGTAGTCCATTCCACCCATCTACAACTCTGTTACCAAACCAATATTTGCCTATATCTTTTCTGAAACGAAATTTATCTAATTTGAAACCATTGGTACGAGTTCTTTCGCTATCACTGAGCTTTAGTACATTTGTCATGTCCCTTTGTTAATCCCACTAACCCACTTGAACACCTCTATCATATCCCCTCTAACTCTGCGTCTCTCTAACGAATGTAAGCCTAATTTCTTCAACCTTTCTTTATACGGAAGATTTCTAATATTATGGATCATTTTTGTCATTCTAACGTTGTACTCTCTCCAATGAATCTATGTCCATTCTGTAATAAGGACACCAAAATTGAACAGCATAATCCATATGGGGTCTCACTAATGACAAGTAAAGTTTTAAGATAACATCAGCAGTTCTGTTACTCACACTCCTTGAGATGAACCCGAGAATCCTGTTTGCCTTGTTTCGAACGCTTATACACTGTTGTCTAGGCTTCAAATCATTGCTAACAAACACACCTAGATCTTTCTCACAATTCGAGTTTTCTAATTCCACATTAGCTAGTTTATATTTAACATTTGTATGCATCTTCCCTATCTTTAATACCTTGCATTTGTCAATGTTAAACTTCATCTGCCAATTTACTGACCATTCGTGTAAGGTATCTAGATCCCTTTGGAGGCACTCTATATCTCTATCTGAATCAATTGTTCTCCCCATCTTGGTATCGTCTGCAAATTTACTTATCCTACTAGTTATACCTAAATCAAGGTCATTTATGTATATAACAAACAACAGAGGACCTAATACAGATCCCTGGGGGACACCACTTTTGACTGCTCCCCATTCTGACTTCGTACCATTTATGCTGACTCTCTGCTTCCTACCAATTAGCCATGACCTAATCCATCCCAACAACGCCCCACCTATTCCATGCGCCTCAACCTTTCTCATCAATCTCTCGTGGGGGACTCTGTCGAAAGCTTTACTGAAATCTAAATATATTATATCATATGACTTGTCATTATCTACTGCTTCATATACCTCTGAGAAAAAACTAAGCAAATTAGTAAGGCAAGAACGTCCCTGAGTGAATCCATGCTGAGAAGAATTTATTAAATTAAATGTATCTAAGTGGTTTCTAATTTTACTAGCAATAATTGACTCTAGTAGCTTTCCTATGATTTATGTAAGGAATTTATGTTCTGGACCACTTTCTCCGTCATGTTTACCCTCATTTGTTTTCAGATGTTAAGATGTTTGCCCCATTAGTTAGTCGATTTTAAGACCTTTCGACCCATTTCTTCGTCAATATTTAGACCTTTCGTGTTATTTAGGTGTCGATTTTTTCCCTGGCGAACGATAGTGAGCCTGTAATGTTGGAAGAATGTACAAATTTATCTAGAAGGGGGATCTAATGGATGTTTTGTTTTCTTTAATTTGATGGAGGTCTAGGGAGGAAACTAGAAAAATAATGAATACATGCAAAAAACGCCCAAAAAGTGAACCATCCCCCCTCAAACTGTAAACAATCTGGTAATGGTAGACAAAAGTGAACCATCCCCCCTCAAACTGTAAACAATCTGGTAATGGTAGACAAAAGTGAACCATCCCCCCTCAAACTGTTAACAATCTGGTAATGGTAGACAAAAGTGAACCATCCCCGCTCAAACTGTAAACAATCTGGTAATGGTAGACAAAAGTGAACCATCCCCCCTCAAACTGTAAACAATCTGGTAATGGTAGACAAAAGTGAACCATCCCCCCTCAAACTGTAAACAATCTGGTAATGGTAGACAAAATACAGAAGACATATCGCGTCATTAAATCTCCAAGGGGTTAATCACGATTTTGTTTCGGTTTTTTTTTTTTTTTTTTTTTTTTTTTTTTTTTTTTTTACTTTCCGCCAAAGAAAGTTTGCGAAGATTATGCGAACGTCGCTTTCTGTTTGTTATTTTTGATGTGTTTGATTGTTTGTCTGTAAGCAGGATTTGTAAGATAACAAAAAGACTAATGGTCTCAGTTTTATTAAACTTGGTCAGTACCTGTATAATGGTACCAATATAATAATAATACTTTTGGTCATCATCCGAGCCCTGTTAAATATTTATTCATTTCATAATTTATCATAGCTTATTTTTGTATTTCCCTTATCCTTGTTCATCGTTTAAGGGGAGGTATTTAGTTTGTTCCCTACGTTTTCATCAAGCTTAAAATTACACCCCCTTGAGCCCCTTTCAAGATAAATTTGTATATTTTTCGGTAGGAAAATGTCCCGGCTGAAAGCCGGTTCCTCTTAAATTACAGGCTCGCTATCGCTCGCCAGGGTGGGTAGGTTAGGGTGTAAGAGGAGGTAAAAGGGATGAGAGAGAGAGAGAGAGAGAGAGAGAGAGAGAGACAGAGAGGGAGAAGGGGGTGGGGGGAGCATTAGAGAGGGTGAAAGAGGTTTAGGGTAACGAAGTGGCTACGGGACACCACCAGTGGTGTCACGCAGCCCAGCCAGTGAGGCTGGACTACGGGACACCACTGGTGGTGTCCCGTAGCCCAGCCTCACTGGCTGGGCTGCGTGACACTACCAGTGGTGTCTCGCAGCCCAGCCACACTGGGTAGGCTACGGGACACCACCACAAGTGTTCCACGTATACAAAGCTTGATGTTATAGCTAAATTTGTTCATATCGTATTTCCATCTATTTTTTCTTAGTTTAAACACGTGCCCTTTGATCCTACCAGGTTACCTCACAACAAAGTCTTTGTAAATCGTTGTTATATACCCCTCACACGTCTTCTCTTCCAAGCTTGGGAAATTGAGATTCTTCAGTGTGTGTGTGTGTGTGTGTGTGTGTGTGTGTGTGTGTGTGTACAAATGAATGGTAACGGTGTGGATGGAAATATTTACGAATGGGTTTGTGAATGAAAGTACGAAATGTTTCTGTGATTGTGAATATAAAGTTGTGTTTGTGTAAGTGTGTGTGTGAGCACGTGGTTGTATGTTTGTGAGTAGAATTATACATGCCAGGATAGGTGCTTTTAATAGTGAATCCTTGTCCACTTGTAAATGAAAATGTGTGTGTGTTGTATAATATATATAAGAACATAAGAACATAAGAAAATGGGAGTCTGCAGAAAGCCGATTGGCCTAAGCAAGGCAGATCCCTGTCCCACACAACCCCAATTACAAAGCCCAATTATAGGCTCAACACTCTAATACCCTGAGGATCATCTTACCAAACCGGTTAGAGATTAACGCAGGATTACGGGGGTCTGCAGAGCGCTGATTGGCCCAACCCGGCTGATCCCCCTTCACACCCAACCCTTCTCGTCCATATGCTTATCCAATTTTTTCTTAAAGCTCCCTATCGTTCTTGATCCCACTATATCACTTGGTAGCCTATTCCACCCATCTACAACTCTGTTACCAAACCAATATTTGCCTATATCTTTTCTGAAACGAAATTTATCTAATTTGAAACCATTGGTACGAGTTCTTTCGCTATCACTGAGCTTTAGTACATTTGTCATGTCCCCTTTGTTAATCCCACTAACCCACTTGAACACCTCTATCATATCCCCTCTAACTCTGCGTCTCTCTAACGATGTAAACCTAATTTCTTCAACCTTTCTTCATACGGAAAATTTCTAATATTATGGATCATTTTTGTCATTCTACGCTGAATTCTCTCCAATGAATCTATGTCCATTCTGTAATAAGGACACCAAAATTGGACAGCATAATCCATATGGGGTCTCACTAATGACAAGTAAAGTTTTAAGATAACATCAGCAGTTCTGTTACTCACACTCCTAGAGATGAACCCGAGAATCCTGTTTGCCTTATTACGAACGCTTATACACTGTTTTCTAGGCTTCAAATCATTGCTAACAAACACACCTAGATCTTTCTCGCAGTCTGAATTTTCTAATTCTAAATTAGCTAGTTTATATTTAACATTTGTTTGCATCTTCCCTATCTTTAATACCTTGCATTTGTCAATGTTAAACTTCATCTGCCAATTTACTGACCATTCATGTAAGGTATCTAGATCCCTTTGGAGGCACTCTATATCGCTATCTGAATCAATTGATTTCCCCATTTTAGTATCGTCTGCGAATTTACTTATCCTACTAGTTATACCTAAATCTAGGTCATTTATGTATATAAGAAACAACAGGGGACCTAATACCGATCCCTGGGGGACACCACTTTTGACTGCTCCCCACTCTGACTTGGTACCATTTATGCTGACTCTCTGTTTCCTACCAATTAGCCATGACCTAATCCATCCCAACAACGACCCTCCTATTCCATGTGCCTCAACCTTTCTCATCAATCTCTCATGAGGGACTCTGTCGAAAGCTTTACTGAAATCTAAATATATAATCATATGACTTGTCACTATCTACTGCTTCATATACCTCTGAGAAAAAGCTAAGCAAATTAGTAAGGCACGAACGTCCCTGAGTGAATCCATGCTGAGAAGAATTTATTAAGTTAAATTTTACTAAGTGGCTTCTAATTTTCCTAGCAATAATGGACTCTAGCAACTTTCTTATGATTGATGTGAGACTAATGGGACGGTAATTGGATGCTATCGATTTATCACCTTTTTTGAAGATCGGAACTACATTTGCAAGCTTCCAAGCTTCTGGAACTAAACCTGTTTCTAATGACTTGTTAAATATAAATGCTAATGGACTACTTAACTCATCTCTGCATTCTTTTAATACTCTAGCATATACCTCGTCAGGACCAGGCGATTTTTGAGGTTTCAGTCTGTCAATTTCCTTAAGCACATCATTTCTACTTATACTAACTGTACTTAACATATTTTCTATACTATCACTATATACCATATTGACTTCTGGAATCTGTGCCAAATTTTCATTAGTGAAAACGGAAAGAAACTGACTATTTAATGTACTGCACATTTCTAAATCATTTTCTGTTATTTCTCCTATTGAAGTTTTTAGGGGGCCTATTACATCTCTAACTTTAGATTTATATAGTTGGTAAAAAGCTTTAGGGTTATTTTTTGAGTCGCTGGCTATCCTTATTTCATAATTTCTTTTTGCTTTCCTGATTTCCTTTTTGACCTGTCTTGATAGAGTCTGATAGTATATATGTAAATGATTTTCACCTTTCTTTATTTTTCGATATATTCCTTTCTTTTTTCCTATAAGATCTATTAGCTTATTAGTCATCCATTTTGGTTGGTTCTGCGTCGATCTAAATCTTCTTTTAGGGATATATTTATTTTGAGCATTGTGGAGTGAAGCAATAAACTGGTTATATGTAGGTGGCAAGTTTAACTCTGGCATATCCTGACTTAATCGCTTAACAATAGGGTCCACCCTTAAGTCTCTTCTTAGCCCACCATAATCGGCTTTTCTGAAATCTGGGATAAGTGTCGTATTCTCTTTAGCATTTCCTGTCCATTGTATATTAAAATAAATAGATTTATGATCGCTATTTCCTAGGTGGTCACCAATCTCTACATTATTTATCATATGTTCATTGTTACTGAAAACTAAATCAAGAATATTAATACCTCTAGTCGGCGTATCTATGAATTGAAATAAAAACTATCTTGTACTACCTCTATAAACTCTACTGAATCGGAGTCGCCTATTTGGTGCTGCCAATCAATGTTCGGAAAATTAAAATCCCCCATAATGCACACATTGCTAAACCTTGATGCTATTTTAATTTCCTCCCATAACGATTTTCCGCCATTTCTACTCATATTAGGCGGTCTATATATAACTCCAATAACTATGGTCTCACTACCTTCGTTAACCTCTACCCAAACACTTTCATTATCATTATTTAGTCTAATACCTGATTTAATACAGCTTTTTAATGTACTCCTGACAAACACTGCTATACCCCCGCCCCTCCTACTTGTTCGGTCATATTTAAACAAACTATATCCTGGAATATAAAATTCTGCTAAAAAATGCCTAGATTCTGTATTAATCCACGTTTCAGTTAGCGCTATTATGTCTATATTTTCTGTGCTAACGAGTGCTCTAAGTTCGTTCATTTTGTTACATAAACTCCTACAATTTGTATAATATACCCTCAACCTATTACTTTTATTTGCAACTAATTTTCTATTGTGTTTAGCTAACTTATTATTTCCTGTTGAACTACTAGCTCTAGACGGAAATTCTACTCTATCAGTATTCTCATCTTTACTATCAGTTACATGTGTAGTGTTATCGATACTACTATTACACATCACTATATCCGCACTATCTTGACTGATTATTTCTATTTTACTCACTGGTTTGTCACATGAAGTACCTGTTCCATATGGAGACAGTATTTTACTTACACACCCAGGTTTTTTTAACGAAACCCCGCAACAATCTTGTCGAGTGAGCTGGCCAAGGTCGAAACTCCTAGTCGAGAGAGATGTACTCCATCCTGGGCATACAGTTCATCCTTACCATAAAAGAGGGACCAGTTATCCAGGAATGGAATAGTATTTGCCTTACAATACTTCTCCAGCCGGCTATTTACACCAATAGCCCTGGAGGACCATTCCTTCCTTACCCCTCTTCTAGGCAGGATACTGTTTACCACAGGAACTCCACCTTTTTCCTTGATCCTCTCCAACATTTCCTGATACTTGGAGAGCAACTCCTCAGTCCTGCATCTCCATATGTCGTTGCTCCCTGCGTTGAGGAAGATGATGGGGTCCTCCCCACTCACTTCCATGACAGCATCTATCTTCTCAGCCACCCTCCCGACTCCGGCACCAGGCACGCAGACAACTTTACCAACCTGAGTGTTTGTTGCCCTGCCAAGGTATCTAACCAATGAATCACCGACAATGAAAACAGACTTAGCTTTTTCCTTTTGTCGGCGTGTAGCAGCAGTTGTTGCAGCAACAGCAGCAGACTTCCCCCCCTCCCCTCTCACTGCCTCGATGATCGCCACTTCATAGCCATCACTCTCATCAGCCAAGGTGCTGAAGTTGTTGTGGGTCTTGACTGGCTGCCTTTTCAGCTTGCAGGCCGTTGCACTAGTTGACACCCCTTTCCAAGGGGCTTCACGATCCCTGGGAACACTTCCGGTAGCCTCACACTTCTTCTCCGCCATAGCTAGTCTCAAGGCCAAATTTTCATCTTTGAGACACTGAATCTCCTGCTCCACACTCTCCAGTCTCTCTTGCAAAGCAAGACAAAGCTGGAGAGTATGGGAGGAGACAGCAGACTCATCAACAACAGCCATCACTATGAAAGTTCACTAGGACCTCACTAAGGGTAAACAGGTTCACTAGCGGTCACTGGGGACGTCCGCACAGGTCAGGGGTCAGAGAGCAACTGAATATATATATACCATGTTCAGGTTACATACAGACATAGGGAAGATAAAGATTGGGAAATGAGTGAGACGGGGCGACACGATCTCACCTACGGTTTTCAAGTGATCTTTAGAATGTGTTCATGAAAAAAAGAATACATACATATGGGGAATACCTTAACCACTTCGTATTTGCAGATTACAAAGCAGAACACCTTACCTTGTTGCTTTTAATGCTCCCGAAACCTAATTTCTCCATCTTACTACCCGTCCGGAACCGCCAGAAGACTATCGCTTATACTTCAACAATACAAACATCAATCATTCATCTTCTCTCAATATTCTTGGTTTCTCTTCTTCTTCTGCTCTTACTTAGAAGGACCATATTACCAGTCTTGCTAAGGCAGCCTCCCAGAAGCTGGATGTGCTCAACTGCCTCAAGGAGTTCTTTACCCCTGCTCAGCTTCTTGCTCTGTACAAGGGCACAGTGCGTACACACGAAGTTTGAAGCAATTTAAGTCATAGGAAGAGTGAAAGACTGATTCTGGGAGAGAGTTCCAGAGCTCAGCAGTTGAATAGAAGAAAGACTGTACCCTAGTACCAAACATATATAAATTCAATAATGTCCAACTCCAATATCCTTACAGTTATATTTTAGCAACTACTATTAATTATTACTACCTCCTCTCCCCAAAAGTGAATATATATATATATATATATATATATATATATATATATATATATATACCGTATATATACCTCCTTAATGGATGTAGGCCTAATGTGTTCAATCTTTCTCAATATAAGAACATAAAAAAAATGAGTCTACAGAGAGCCGATTGGCCCACACAAGACAGTTCCCTCTCACATCCAACCCTAATTATAGGCTCAGCTCACTAATACCATGAGGATCGACCTCACCAAAACGGTCAGAGGACAGACAATGAGGGTCTGTCAAGCGCCGATTGGCCCACACCCGGTAGATTCCCCTCCCACCCAACCCATCTCGCCCATATGCCAATCTATTTTTTTCTTAATGCTCTCTATAGTTCTTGATTCCACTATAACACTTGGTAGGCTATTCCACCTATCTACAACTCTGTTACCAAACCAATATTTGCCTATATCTTTTCTGAAACGAAAAAATATCTAATTTGAAACCATTTGTTCGAGTTCTTTCGCTATCACTGAACTTGAATACGTAAGGACGATTTCTATCATGTGTTAAGTCCAAGTACTTACATATAAGAACATAAGAACATAAGAAAATGGGAGTCTGCAGAAAGCCGATCGGCTCATATACGGCAGATCCCTCTCACACCCAATACTAATTATAAGGCCTAATAATAGGCCCAACTCACTAACACCATGAGGACTGACCTCACCAAAACGATCAGAGGTCAACATGGGAAAACGGGGGTCTGCAGAGAGCCGACTGGACAACAACCGGCAGATTCCACTCACACCCAACCCCCATTATAAATAATAAATAGGGCATTAGGATAACACCATAGAGGATTTGTTTAGACTAAATATATGGATTCATATGGTAATAGTTTGTTCTAGGACCTACATCAAGTGCTGGATTTATTACCAAGATAGTTTGAAATAGTATTAGTAAATAAGGTGAATATGGGCATTGCTCTAATCAAGATGGGTTGGGTGTGAAAGGGATCTGCCTTGTGTGGGCCAATTGACTTTCTGCAGACTCCCATTATCTTAGGTTGTTCTTATGTTATGTTCTCTCTCTCTCTCTCTCTCGCAATCTCCGCTCTCTCCTTCTCTCTCTTCTCTCTCATCTCTCTCTCCTTCTCTCATCTCTCTCTCTCATCCTCTCTCTCTCTCCTCTCTCTCTTCCTCTCTCTCCTCTCTCATCTCTCTCTCTCTCTCCTCCTCTCTCTCCTCTCTCCATCTCTCTCTCTCTCATCTCTCTCTCTCCTCTTCTCTCTCCTCTCTCTAGTTAAGTTTTTTCTCTCTACTCTCCTCTACCTCTATATATATATATATATATATATATATATATATAATATATATATATATATATATATATTTTCATGCATACAATACGTACATATCTTAAGTTAGGCATCCACTATTAATCTATCTCTCTCTCTATGCTCGGCTCCCCATTTTGGGGTACTCCGACTCTAAGCAACACCAAAGTACATATAAATTCATAATGTCCAACACCAAAAACAACATAAAACAAAATAATATATATATATATAAAAAAACATATATACACATTCATACTACTAGCAGGTCACCCACTAATCCCCACTATAAAGACCCAGAGAACAGGGAAAACACAAAAAAACATCCAGCACTCTCACCATCCAGTCACCCTGACCACCCGGAGAGGTTACCGATCTCGTCAGGCAGACCAATATCTCAACACCAAAGCCACAAGCCCTCCCACCACACTTCCAGGCACACCCTTCATATTAATCGTCTCTCCCCCGGGCCAGGCGCCTGATGGACTATTATCTAGTCCAACTTGCGCCCGACCCCTTACTCCAAATGACCACGTGTTCACTCAACTATTCACAAGCATTCGCCATTCAATCCTGTCCACCACTTCCCCTGCCTGATCTATAGTCATTCCTCTATCATCCAAAGCCTTTCTTACACAGTCTCTCCATCTCAATGGGGGTCTTCCTGCCCTTCTATCTCCCCTTGTACCTGACTCGCATATTCTCTTGTAAGCCTTTCATCTCCCATTCGTTCAACATGACCATACCTCCTTTCTGTCCACTCTGGCTGACAAATGTTCCTGCTGCCCCACTCTCCTACGTATCTCTTCATTCCTCAATCTGTCTCTACGAGTAACTCCACACATACTCCTCAAGCAGCTCATCTCTATTAAATATTCAGTTAAATATAAAAATTGTATCAACTAAGAAAAGAGGTAGTGGCGAATGGGAGGAGTATAAATTGTAATTAAAGGACCAAGGCAGTCAATGGTACCAATTAAATGTGATTAGAGGATCCACCTGGTCCTCTAATCACAGATTATACTCCTCCCACTCACCAATAATCTATTTTTGTTCTAATGCTTCACCCATTGTATATTCTAATACACACACACACATATACAGTATATATATATAAGGTGTGTGTTTGTGTGTGTGTTATAAACATTATAATAATTATTAGTTGTGACTGACTGACTTATTAGTTAATATTGCTGTCATATTGCTAGAAAGACGAATATGTAGAGGAAATAATGATAGAGGTGTTTTAAGTGGATGAAAGGTATCAATAAGAGAGATATGTATATGGTATTATAGCTTAGTAACCTGCCTTTTGTCTCCTTCATACACAGAAAAGAAGAAAAAATAAGAAAATGGGAGCCCGCATAAAGCCGATTGGCCCACACAAGGCAGATCCCTCTTGTCCATATGTCTATCTAATTGTATTTTGAAGCTCTCTATCATTCTTTATCGCACTATGGCGCTAGGTAGCCTGTTCCACAGGTATATACAACTCTTACCAAACCAGTATTTGCCTATATTTCTTGAAACGAAAAGTATCCCATTTGAAACTATTTGTTTGAGTTTTCTCGCTATCGCTGAGCTTCAGTACATCTTTCATATCCCCTGCATTTAGCCTATCTCACTTACCCACTTGAACACCTCTATCATATCTATCATATCATATCATATGTAACTCTGCGTCTTTCTAACGAATGTAAGCCTAGCTTCTTCAACCTGTCTTCATATGGAAGATTTCTATTATTACAGATTATTTTTTGTCATTCTTAGTTGTACTCTCTCCAAGGAATCTATGTTCATTCTCTAATAGGGACTCCAATTTTGAACAGCATAATTCATTGTGTAGTCTCACTAACGCTAGATAAAATTTCAAGATTATGTCTGCTGTTCTGTTACACACACTTCTAGATATACATCCAAGAACTCTATTTGCCTTATTTCGAACACTGATGCATTGATTTCTTGGTTTCAAATCACAGTTGACGATGATTCTCAAGGCTTTTTCATTATTTGAGTTAGTTATATCCACGTTATCGAAATTGTATACTGCATTTCCTATCGATTTACTCAATTTTACTACACTGCATTTACCTACATTGAACTTGATCTGCCAGTTTACTACCCATGTGTGTAATATGTCTAAATCTATTTGGAGTGTTTCCATTTTAGTGTCATCTGTAAATTTACTGATTTTGCTAGTTTATTCCTACATCAAGGTTGTTAATATATATATATATATATATATAATATATATATATATATATATATATATATATATATATATATATATATATGAGAGAGAGAGAGGGGTACAATTTACAAGTAGGTGTTAATTTTCTGGATTACCTGGATTAGCTTGAGGTTGGTCAGCGGGTGTTTTTGTTGGCAACCTTCTTCGGCCGCACTCACATGGTAGCAATATAAATGTTTTATAATGCTATAGATTTACCAATTACAATCCCTATCCTAAATTAACCAAACATCACATTTGGATGCCAATAATCACCAGACAATATATGCATCATCAATTGAGAAATGTTACCTATTATCTTCTATGTTGATTCACTATATAAACACACACAAACTCATGCACATTAACATTTTCACGCACAAAATCATTCTGGAACACATATTCGTATTCCTACCCACAATGTCATTAACTTGCATTGCATGTATTCACCTTGACAAACAAGTTCGGTGATTTATATTCATATATGTACACACACACACACACACTTTTAGATTACCACTCGACAACGCACATATATTCGAACATACATTCACAATTACACACTCGCCTTCACATTTCCAATCAGAATAACACACCACACACACATTGATATTCCCCCCCACAATCGCACCCACACCCTAATGTTCTTTCAGAACCCCACGCACAAAATATATATTCGCATTCCTAAGCACAAACACAAACACACATTCACAAAGACAAGTCATGTGAATGACTCTCTCATTCTCTCTCTATCACACACACACACACACACACACACACACACACAAGCATATTGTACATTCATTATTAATTTTGTACATCCATTATACAAACACATATTTCCACTCACAAACGTACAGGCTTTATGCTCGTACATGCACATTCCTACTCGTGCATGCAAGGTTGCACTGCGCCCCCCCCCCCCCCCCCCAAACTAGACGGCAGATCAGCCACACCCAATAATTCAAATAATTCTTAAAAATAGGAAAATAAATGGGTATTTATAGGGGCTCGGACGCGTCGCCAGGTATGCACATGTGGGCGGGGCTAGTCGGCAGTCTGCGTCCGTGGTTGGCTGGCCGCTGCTAGCCGCGCACTACGCCTGTTGATTGGCTGTTGGGGTCCGGGGGCACCAGGAGGTGGGCGTTGGCTAGGTATAGCAATGGCGGGGTCATTTCCATCGCGTTGTGTGTTGGTGTAGGATTTCCTCGCTGTGGGGAGAATTTGGAGGCATAATGTCTGGTTGTTAAGAGGGGTGTTTAGTGCTTGTATGTATATAGCTTCAAGGATGGGAAGGCGTCTGGAGTCAGGTTCTTTATCTAATATGGAGGTGTTGCTATCAAGGTCTTTACGGGTTAGTTGAGGGTGGTCAGGGCTGTTATAATGATTTATGATAGCGCCAGATTGAAGACGAGTCTGGGTCATTCCGATATACTATATTACCTGGCTATACTAACTTCCAAATATATACAGGGTGATTCAGTAACCCTTTTCATAAATTTAATGGCAAATTCGGGAGACAAAAATAAGACTAATTTACTCTATGACCCTTAGGGTGAGTCTTTGATATAATGGAGATATTACACCTTTAAAGTTACGAAGTGGCTACGGGACACCACCAGTGGTGTCACGCAGCCCAGCCTCACTGGCTGGGCTACGTCAAGGTTAAGAGATATGTTCTTATATGTTCTTATATGTAAGTCCTAGGACTTAACACATGATATAAATCGTCCTTACGTATTCAAGTTCAGTGATAGCGAAAGAACTCGAACAAATGGTTTCAAATTAGATATTTTTTCGTTTCAGAAAAGATATAGGCAAATATTGGTTTGGTAACAGAGTTGTAGATAGGTGGAATAAGCTACCAAGTGTTATAGTGGAATCAAGAACTATAGAGAGCATTAAGAAAAAAATAGATTGGCATATGGGCGAGATGGGTTGGGTGTGAGGGGAATCTACCGGGTGTGGGCCAATCGGCGCTTGACAGACCCTCATTGTCTGTCCTCTGACCGTTTTGGTGAGGTCGATCCTCATGGTATTAGTGAGCTGAGCCTATAATTAGGCCTTGTAATTAGGGTTGGATGTGAGAGGGAACTGTCTTGTGTGGGCCAATCGGCTCTCTGCAGTGGTGCATCATCAATTGAGAAATGTTACCTATTATCTTCTATGTTGATTCACTATATAAACACACACATAAACTCATGCACATTCACATTTTCACGCACAAAATCATTCTGGAACACATATTCGTATTCCTACCCACAATGTCATTAACTTGCATTGCATGTATTCACCTTGACAAACAAGTTCGGTGATTTATATTCATATATGTACACACACACACACACACACACACACACACACACACACACACACACACACACACACACACTTTTAGATTACCACTCGACAACGCACATATATTCGAACATACATTCACAATTACACACTCGCCTTCACATTTCCAATCAGAATACACACACACACACACATTGATATTCCCTCCCACAATCGCACCCACACTCTAATGTTCTTTCAGAACCACACGCACAAATACATATTCGCATTCCTAAGCACAAACACAAACACACATTCACAAAGACAAGTCATGTGAATGACTCTCTCATTCTCTCTCTATCACACACACACACACACACACACACACACACACACACACACACACACACTCACACACACAAACATATTGTACATTCATTATTAATTTTGTACATCCATTATACAAACATATTTCCACTCACAAACGTACAGGCTTTATGCTCGTACATGCACATTCCTACTCGTGCATGCAAGGTTGCACTGCGCCCCCCCCCCCCCCCCCCCCAACTGGCCTACGCAAGGCAGATCCAGCTCACACCCAATTAATTCATTGAGCTATTCAGTTTATTCTTGAAAGCCTACTGCTACTGAGCTGATCACTTTACAGTGTACTTTGCAATTTCTTTCACAAATATATAATTTTGTTCCTTCCAAATTATGACCCAAGCGTACATGCCATTACACACGCACATACATACTCATGTAGACATGCATTTGAACATCCATATAACATTAATTTTGTAAACAAACATTTATTTACGAACATATACTGTATTTGCATTACTTTTTATTACACTCACAAACATATTAATTTACACAAACACATGTAACTATCCACACATTGACGCACTTGTGCTTGTGAACGTCGTCAAGCTGTCTTATAGCACGTTATGCAAGTATGAATGACTTTAATTCTGTTTGATTATACCATAATGGTAACAGATATGTAGACAATAGACATGTGGAATAGGATACCTAGCGCCATTGTGGGATCAAGAACGATAGAGTTTCAAAATAAAATTAGATAAACGTATGAACGAGATGGGTTGGGTGTGAGAGGGATCTGCCTTGTGTTGGCCAATCGACTGTCTGCAGACTCCCATATGTTCTTATAAGATGGATATGTAAGACGAAGAATATACACACATATAACGGCTACCGGTATATATAAGCCTAGTTAGATGTATAAATAGGTATGTGTGAGTGTGTGTGGCCACAGGCGCCTGAGTAGATGCTCGTGCGTCTATACAGGTATCTATATGTATATATAATAATTTTGTTATTATATATACATATAGATACCTGTATAGACGCACGAGCATCTACTCAGGCGCCTGTGGTGTGGCGTAGGGAGTTGAGTGTGGAATAGGTCTGTATATACAACATGTAGGATTATAATTTAATAAAGTCCAACGTTTTTAATGATAATATAAATAATAATCCAAAGAATTTCGATTCAACAGTCTAATTGGCTGAATTATATGGCGATAAATACGAAAACACTTGTGGTGGTGTCCTGTAGCCTACCCAGTGTGGCTGGGCTGCGAGACACCACTGGTAGTGTCACGCAGCCCAGCCAGTGAGGCTGGGCTACGGGACACCAGGTGTCCCGTAGCCCAGCCTCACTGGCTGGGCTGCGTGACACCACTGGTGGTGTCCCGTAGCCACTTCGTAAAACATTCAGGGTATCAAACCAAAGCCGAGTCCATTACTAATATTAGTTTCTATTATTGTTGGTGGTGTAATGGTTTAGATGCTTATGTTCTGGGTGTGGTGTCCCGAGTTGGAATCCCGGGTGGACCATATGTTTTCATTAGTTTATTCAAGTACCCGGTACATTGGGGTTTGTAATTGATGATTAATGTTAATAACGGGGTGTTACTTATTGTATATGTGAAGATAAAATTATGGGGTACCGTATGGTTCAAACAATATCTTTGGAAGTGATAAAATGGCCAAAAACACATATATATATATATATATATATATATATATATATATATATATATATATATATATATATATATATACCGGTATATATATATATATATATATATATATATATATATATATATATATATATATATATATATATATATATATATATATATATATATATATATATATATATACCGGTATATATATATATATATACTATATATATATATATATATATATATATACTGTATATATATATATATAGATAGATAGATAGATAGATAGATAGAGAGAGGCAGGCAGGCAGGCAGGCAGAGAGGTAGAGTTAAAGTGAGGTGATACATAAAGGTAGCGCAGTGGTACAGGTGAGGCAGCTTAGAAGAGGCAGGCCAGGGATTTTAGCTGCTGTCACACGAGCGATTTTTCCGTCAATTTTCCATGAGCAAGTTTGTTCTCGTATTGTTTCGGGACTTTTTCGCACTGGTATCGGCAACTAGACTGAAGGTAGATTATGTTAGGCGGCTGAATTCTGATAAAGTGTAATTTTTTAAGACTTCCAGACCAAAATTGCCCGTAAAAATTGCGAGCGGTAGCGAGCCAGTATATATACAGTATATTGTTTTTGACAGCAAGCTAAATTTGTATATTTTTCGATAGGAAAATGTCTCCGACGAAGCCGGATTTCTCTATACAATGATGGCTCGCTATCGCTCGCCAGGAAGAAATCGACACCTGGATGGGGATAAACGTCTTAAAACAGTTGGCTGAATGGGGCCGAATGGATACAAGCCAGAGAAAGAGAGAAATAGAGAGAAAGATGAAAAAAGCAGGTGAACCCCCTTAATATATACAGGGTGTTTCATAAATACCTTTCATAAATTGCAGAATGCATAGACCTAGCAATAATAAATATATTATAAATAAATTATTTTGTCATAAATGTTTGAACATCAATGTATTTTACAGTATTTACAATAGTTGCTCGAAGTTTCTCCCACCCTCGTTGATACAGGCTTGGGCTCGGCGCATAAGAGACTGTCGCACTCTTTCAAATATCCCTGGTGTGTTTCTTACTTCTCTGCATGCCTCTTGAACTCGTTGCCACAGTTGCTACGGGTGTTGATTTGTGTAGCAAACATTATGACGGAATAAAGTAATTGAGGTGATGGTAATCTACTGATTGTGTTCATCCCCTAGACTTTCCTATTTAAACTAAAATGTGTAATATCCCGGTAAATATGAGACATTTCCAAAACCGTCACATAGTAAAGTATATTTATTATTGCTAGGTCTATGCATTCTGAAATTTATGAAAGGTATTTATGAAACACCCTGTATATACCGTATGAAACACCCTGTATATACCGTATGAAACACCCTGTATATACCGTATATATTTGTTTTCATTCTCCTCTCTAAATGTTCTTGACGTCTTTCTCTGCAGCTATTTTTTAATATTTTACTCTTGTTTTTGTTTTATTAGCCCCTTATGTGCTTGGTTGTTTATCAAGTATTTTGTTATAATCCTTACTACACATTTTTCCTTCATCATTTTACCCTCCACAATGTGTATGTTAACAGAATTTCTTCGTGTGACGATTTATATTTTTCACTTTGTGGGTAGATTATTATTTTTTTTTACAAATATATTGTTGGGTTGTTTTTCAAGAAATTTGTTTTAAGCCATATTTTGTATGATTAATACTATCTATTTATCTATCTATTTACTCAGGCCCATTCCCCATTTTATCTAATTATTTTCCATTTTTTTTTCTTCTGGGGATGGCCAACTCGAGACAGAGCCCGAATAGGGACAACAAATAAAATAAATAAAATAAGTAAAACTAATGAACACACAAAAACACCCATAGATCCTCCCTAAGCTCCATGAAATCGTCTAATGATAACCCGAATAAACTGCCAAAACGCGTCGTGATATCTCAAGGGGTTATTAAAATGTCTCCGTAAAATTCCCTTCACCTTCACACACACCTTCCATTCTGCAATAAAAAAAAAAATATCCCCCCCCTCCCCCTCCCCCCCCTCCCTCTCTCTCTCTCTCTCTCTCTCTCTCTCTCTCTCTCTCTCTCTCTCTCTCTCTCTCTCTCTCTCTCTCTCTCTCTCTCTCCACGGACATTAGTTCCAGGGCAGTAGTTCCCTTTCCAATGATCCCTTACCCACTCCAAACCCCTGTTTGGACAATAGATCCTCAGTGTTTTGGAGGACAAGCAGCCTAGAAGGGTCACCAGACCTTCACATAAATCCTTCTTATTGATTTTGGTTAATTATTTATATTGTGACCATTACTGTTTCCGACGTACCGGTAGCTAAAGTTGTACAGTCGCGCTAATAAGTGATGTCCCGGCTGTCATTACGTTTGGCTTGCTCTGTGCTGTGTTAATGTCTGTCAGATGTTGAATAGGGCGAGTAAGTGTAGGAACATGATTGTATATTTCACTGGATATGAAGGAATGAAGCTTAGATATTGCTGATACCAATTATTGATCAAAACATACTTGGTGCCGAGACGTGACTTATTAGCTCCATTGTACCGGTAGCTGAAGTTGTACATATTTTCGGTTGACAAATTTCCTGGCTTTAGGCTGGCTCCTCCTAAATTACAAGCTCGCTATCGCTCGCTAGGTAACAAAAATCGACGACAAAAAAAACTTCCCCTTAATTCAATCAAGCCGTTGGCGAAATTCGGATAGATTTATAATACATCAACGTGTATATGCCATTTATTGAAAACACACGCACACACACACACACACACACACACACACACACACACACACACACACACACACACACACACACAACTATTTTTTAGCTTGCCGGATTCAACTAATTACCATAATTTAACGTTGAATCTTAAAACCCAATGGCCTTTTTTGCTACGCTGTATAAATTCCCAACTTTCGCATTACCAATACTGCATTTTTTCTGACTGGTTCCCTGGTGTGTGTGTGTGGGGGGGGGGGGGGGTTCCACATATGCATATTAAAAAAAAATCTCTCTGGGCATGACAGCGTAATCTCTGAATTAAATTAGCAGTTCGAAGGGCCTGTCTGTTCGACCTCTGTATTTTTGTTTCCCCCAGCGATGGATGATGGGGCTTCGGGAGGGGGGGGGGGGGGGGGGGGGGGGAGAGAGAGAGAGAGAGAGAAAGAGAGCGAGAGAGAGAGAGAGACAGACAGACCATTTCCCCCCCCCCCAACTCCCTTTCACACTATTAAATATTTGATGGCAGTTTAACCCGAGAATGAGGTCATAAATTCCCTTAGTAATCCAATAGACGAAGGAGTTTGGAGTGGCAGTGTTATTCCCAGAGAGAGAGAGAGAGAGAGTACAAAGGAGTACAAAGGAAATCAAGCAACAACAGGTCTGGTGACCCTTCTAGGCTGCTTGTCCTCCAAAACACTGAGGATCTATTGTCCAAACAGTGGTTTGGAGTGGGTAAGGGATCATTGGAAAGGGAACTAATGTCCGTGGAGAGAGAGAGAGAGAGAGAGCGGGGGGGGGGGGGGGATAAGGGGGAGTTTATTGCAGAATGGCAGGTGTGTGTGAAGGTGAAGGGAATTTTACGGAGACATTTTAATAACCCCTTGAGATATCACGACGCGTTTTGGCAGTTTATTCGGGTTATCATTAGACGATTTCATACAGCTTAGGGAGGATCTGTGGGAATTTATAGGGCAAAGAATGTCTCAATTAACCCTCCAACTTCCATACACCCTTCCTATTCTAAATAAAATCGTCTGAGGAGAGCCAGAATGAATGCCCCAACGTTGGCTGTTGAGGAGTTGATAGTGTTGTGCAATTGTTCCGAGCAATTGTTCCGAGGAACTTGCTTCAATTGTGCCGCCTCTCCACATCTTTCCCCGTAGAACTAGGGCAGCTGAGAGCGCCCATGAATTTACACTTTCTCCTCCACAATGCAGAACTTCTGCTTATCAGAATTCATTTATCCCCAGAGCTACTACTCTTTGGAATTCACTTCCCTCGAATTGCTTTCCACAAACTTACAATCAACAAATGTTTAAATCCAGTTGTTACAAACATTTTATGAATGGAGGATGCCTTTAGGCACATGGACCTTTTTGTTTTATCTGTGTTTTTCCTTCCTCCGTTCATTGTCTCTTAAAAAAAAAAAAAAAAAAAAAAAAAAAAAAAAAAAAGTAGGCGCTGGGTAGATTGAGTGCGTTGCGAGTGTGAGCACATGAGACTACATTTGAGAGTAGAGTGAGTGCGTTGCGAGTACTTTGGGGCACATGAGACTACATTTGAGAGTAGATTGAGTGCGTTGTGAGTACTTTGGGGCACATGAGACTACATTTGAGAGTAGAGTGAGTGCGTTGTGAGTACTTTGGGGCACATGAGACTACATTTGAGAGTAGATTGAGTGCGTTATGAGTACTTTGGGGCACATGAGACTACATTTGAGAGTAGAGTGAGTGCGTTGGGAGTACTTTGGGGTACATGAGACTACATTTGAGAGTAGAGTGAGTGCATTGTGAGTGTGAGTAATTGGGGGCACATGAAACTACAATTGAGAGTATGTTGAGTGTGTGAAGAGTTACCAGAGAGTGTAGACAGTAGGTGGTGTGTGTAGATGAGTGGAAGGAGGGCAGGTATGGAGGACAGGTAGAAGGGAACGATACTTAATAATATATACGTGGAAAATGGCAGAGGGTTTTGTACCAAATCTACATACACCAATAGCAATGAAATTCAATGATAGGAGAGGCTGGGAATGCGAGATCCCCAAGATGATAAATCGGGGGCTATGGGCTCTCTGCGAGAGGGCTGGTTATCACACAGAGGAGCACGTCTCTTCAACAAACTCCCGCGGCGAGTGAGAGACATGAGAGGTTTCTCGTTAGACAGCTTCAAGAGAGCCCTCGATATCGAACTACAAAAAGTGCCAGACGAGCCCATCTTCACAAGGGTGCGCTCCACCTCTTCGAATAGTCTGCTGCACCAATTCTCAAACAACAACGCTCTTCGGTGCCACTAGCAAGAGTGGCGAACTCCACATAGGTGAACATAGGTAGGTAGGTGTGGAGGGTGGACAGGTGTGGAGGGAGGACTGTGGGGCAAGAGATGAGGTGGATTCACAGTGTCAGGTTGATAGTGTAGGTGAAGATGTGGGGACGACCTGAGTGTGTGTGTGTGTGTGTGTGTGTGTGTGTGTGTGTGTGTGTGTGTGTGTGTGAGAGAGAGAGAGAGAGATTTACATATATTTTAATAGATTCCCATAAATACACTGACCGCACAGGCCCTACAATGCAAGCGAGGTGGTTAGGACTTAATTCTAATAGAGATAGCGGAACAATGAAAATGTTTAGATAAAGTGGTAGCAGGCAGTAATTCCCAGTGGTGTGTGGATGGTGTGGATAAAGTGGTAGCAGGCAGTAATTCCCAGTGGTGTGTGGATGGTGTGGATAAAGTAGTAGTAGCAGGCAATAATTCCCAGTGGTGTGTGGATGGTGTGGATAAAGTGGTAGCAGGCAGTAATTCCCAGTGGTGTGTGGATAAAGTGGTAGCAGGCAGTAATTCCCAGTGGTGTGTGGATGGTGTGGATAAAGTAGTAGCAGGCAATAATTCCCAGTGGTGTGTGGATAAAGTGGTACGGTAGCAGGCAGTAATTCCCAGTGGTGTGTGGATGGTGTGGATAAAGTAGTAGCAGGCAATAATTCCCAGTGGTGTGTGGATGGTGTGGATAAAGTAGTAGCAGGCAATAATTCCCAGTGGTGTGTGGATAAAGTGGTACGGTAGCAGGCAGTAATTCCCAGTGGTGTGTGGATGGTGTGGATAAAGTAGTAGCAGGCAATAATTCCCAGTGGTGTGTGTGGATGGTGTGGATAAAGTAGTAGCAGGCAATAATTCCCAGTGGTGTGTGGATAAAGTGGTAGCAGGCAGTAATTCCCAGTGGTGTGTGGATGGTGTGGATAAAGTAGTAGCAGGCAATAATTCCCAGTGGTGTGTGGATAAAGTGGTACGGTAGCAGGCAGTAATTCCCAGTGGTGTGTGGATGGTGTGGATAAAGTAGTAGCAGGCAATAATTCCCAGTGGTGTGTGGATAAAGTGGTACGGTAGCAGGCAGTAATTCCCAGTGGTGTGTGGATGGTGTGGATAAAGTAGTAGCAGGCAATAATTCCCAGTGGTGTGTGGATAAAGTGGTACGGTAGCAGGCAGTAATTCCCAGTGGTGTGTGGATGGTGTGGATAAAGTAGTAGCAGGCAATAATTCCCAGTGGTGTGTGGATAAAGTGGTACGGTAGCAGGCAGTAATTCCCAGTGGTGTGTGGATGGTGTGGATAAAGTAGTAGCAGGCAATAATTCCCAGTGGTGTGTGGATAAAGTGGTACGGTAGCAGGCAGTAATTCCCAGTGGTGTGTGGATGGTGTGGATAAAGTAGTAGCAGGCAATAATTCCCAGTGGTGTGTGGATAAAGTGGTAGCAGGCAGTAATTCCCAGTGGTGTGTGGATGGTGTGGATAAAGTGGTAGCAGGCAGTAATTCCCAGTGGTGTGTGGATAAAGTGGTAGCAGGCAGTAATTCCCAGTGGTGTGTGTATGGTGTGGATAAAGTGGTAGCAGGCAGTAATTCCCAGTGGTGTGGATGGTGTGGATAAAGTAGTAGCAGGCAGTAATTCCCAGTGGTGTGTGGATGGTGTGGATAAAGTGGTAGCAGGCAGTAATTCCCAGTAGTGTGTGGATGGTGTGGATAAAGTGGTAGCAGGCAGTAATTCCCAGTGGTGTGTGGATGGTGTGGATAAAGTAGTAGCAGGCAGTAATTCCCAGTGGTGTGTGGATGGTGTGGATAAAGTGGTAGCAGGCAGTAATTCCCAGTGGTGTGTGGATGGTGTGGATAAAGTAGTAGCAGGCAGTAATTCCCAGTGGTGTGTGGATGAAGTGGTAGCAGGCAATAATTCCCAGTGGTGTGTGGATAAAGTGGATAATGTGGATGGTGTGGATAGTGTGGATAAAGTGGATGGCGTGGATAAAGTGGTATCAGGGCAGTAATTCCCCGTGGTGTGTGGGGCCACAAATCACACCCGCCGGCCCCCCGCCCCCCTCGAGGCCTCACAGAAATGGAGCTGAAATTCCGGGATTTGGTGATTCGTCCTCAAACTCGCTGTGACCTCAGGGTGTGTGTGTGTGTAGAGAGAGAGAGAGAGAGAGAGAGAGAGAGAGAGAGAGAGATGAAATAGGTGAGAGAGTGTGTAGTGTGTGTGTGTGTGTGTGTATGTGTATGTGTATGTGTATGTGGAGATAAAGCGAGATAAAACAGGTGAAATAGAGTGTAGTTTGTGTGTGTGTGTGTATGTGTTTGTGGATCCAGAGAGAAAAAGAGAAAATAGGTGAGAGAGAGAGTGTAGTGTGTGTGTAGAGAGAGAGAGAGAGAGAGAGAGAGAGAGAGAGAGAGAGAGAGAGAGAGAAAGATAAAATAGGTGAGAGAGAGTGTAGTGTGTGTGTGTGTAGAGAGAGAGAGAGAGAGAGAGAGAGAGAGAAAACAGGTGAAATAGAGTGTGTGTGTGTGTGTGTCAAAGTGGGAGGGGTTACTGAGAATCGCCTGTGTTTTGACGTCGTGTGATAGGAATGACCTCCACATTATTTACCTAGCAATAATATGTAGTTTGCTTTTATGTGCAGGGTTTTAATCCTTTCAAAGTAGTAAACGCCTTATTTCTGCTCACTCATTACCAAATGTCAATTTATTTATTTAAGGGGGGGTCACCGGCTTTGTTTACCTTTCTCTCTTTCCCTGGCTTGTATCCATTCGGCCCCATTCAGCCAACTGTTTTAAGACGTTTATCCCCATCCAGGTGTCGATAACTTCCTGGCGAGCGATAGCGAGCCAGCATTGTATGGAGAAATCCGGAATTTTTCTATCGAAAAATGTCAAATTTAGCTTGCTGTCAAAACAAAAATATATATGCTGGCTCGCTATCGCTCGCCAGGAAAATATTGACACCTGAATGGGGGTAAACGTCTTAAAACAGTAGGCTGAATGGGGCCGAATGGATACAAGCCAAAGAGAGAGGAAGAGAAAGAGAAAAAAAAGTGAGGTGGTCTCCCTTAAATTCGTTGATAATAGAATAAATCCTCTATGCAACCTTACTTTATTCTGGTTTGACAGAAAGAAAAATTAGCTTTATTATAAAATTCTGTAAATTCTGGTCGCAAAGCTTCAGTTTCTGACGTCACACTTTTATTTTAATCTCTTTCCCCCACCGGTGCACCTTTAAGGGGAGATGGGGCGTTTTTCTGGTCACCCTTCTTCCTCATGTTTAGCCCCATTAGTTTTCAGATTGGAAGATTGATGGAAAAAGCGCTCGTGTGACAGCGGCTTTCCTTTTCTTCCGCATGCCTTCTGTTATTTTCTTCATTTTGCTTCTCCCTCATGTTTATCGTCCTCTCCTTCGCTTCTATCCTCCTCATTACGTCCCCCCCCCCCCACCCACCTTCCTCCCTCCTCCTCTTCTTCGTTCTTTCCCTTTCCTCTAGCTTCCTCCTTACCCCCCCCCCCCCCCTCGGCCTCTCCTATCGCTCTATCCTTCTCCTCCTCTTCCATCTCTCTATCCCACTCCTCACTCCGTTACTCCTTCCTCCTTCGCGCTCTCCTCCCATCCCTTTCTCCTCCCCCCTCTCCCATCCCTTTGTCCTCCCCCCATCCCTTTACCCTACCCCCTCTCTCCTCCTCCCTCCCCTTCCCCCTCCCTCGTCCCTCCCCCTCCTCCTCCTCCTCCTCCAACTCACCAGACCTCCTCCTCCACCCAGCCGTTCACACATCGCTACTCCTCCTCGGCCTTTTCTTGATCCTCGCTTTTGTTATCGGGAATAGTAATTGTAGGAGCTCTTACCCGAGTGGCTTAATGAGGGGAGGTAGCCGCTTTTTATCCACCCCCTTCTCCCTCATGTTTAGCATACTAGTTTTTTGAGATTTTAAGACGTTCGGCCCATTAGTTTGACAATTTTGAGACCTTTCGACCCATTTCTTTGTCAATATTAAGACCTGTCATGCCATTTCGGTGTCTATTGCGAGCCTGTATTTTTAAGTGGAACAAAAAAAATGTGCAACTTCATCTTGAAGGGAGGTCTAGGGGGTGTTTTTAAAGGGTGATGGAGGTTTAGCAAAGAAAGTAAAACATAACTGAATAACTGAATATATAAACCAAAAAAAAAAACACACAAAAAACCCAGCCACTACCCCCTTAAGGGGAGGTATTTAGTTTGTTCCCTAGACCTCCATCAAGCTTAAAATTACACCCCCTTGAGCCCCTTTCAAGATAAATTTGTACATTTTTCGGTAGAAAAATGTCCCGGCCGAAGGCCGGTTCCTCTTAAATTACAGGCTCGCTATCGCTCGCCAGGATAAAATCGACACCTGCATGGCACAAAAGGTCTTAATATGGGGGTGAAAGTTCTTAAAATCGCTAAACTAATGGGGCAAACGTTTTATATTATCAAAAACAATGGGGCTAAACATGAGGGAGAAAGGGGTCAAGAAAAAAATCCCTCAAGTGGAGATCTCCCCTTAATTAAGTGGCTGTTGAGTAGTTAGTTCCCGGAGTGTTGGTTCCCGCTCTGTGGCTGCTGGCATTATAATGTGGCTGGCCTGCCTTTCCAACCCGAGGCCCAACAAACTCTGGAGCCATAGTTACAATGTTTACAAGAGAACGATGGATAATAGAGATATATATAATGATGTTTCAGTTCTACTATTATCCTCGGAGTGCCACGTGTATCGATGGATAATAGAGATATATAATGATGTTTCAGTTCTACTATTATCCTCGGAGTGCCACGTGTATCGATGGATAATAGAGATATATATAATGATGTTTCAGTTCTACTATTATCCTCGGAGTGCCACGTGTATCGATGGATAATAGAGATATATATAATGATGTTTCAGTTCTACTATTATCCTCGGAGTGCCACGTGTATCGATGGATAATAGAGATATATAATGATGTTTCAGTTCTACTATTATCCTCGGAGTGCCACGTGTATCGATGGATAATAGAGATATATATAATGATGTTTCAGTTCTACTATTATCCTCGGAGTGCCACGTGTATCGATGGATAATAGAGATATATATAATGATGTTTCAGTTCTACTATTATCCTCGGAGTGCCACGTGTATCGATGGATAATAGAGATATATATAATGATGTTTCAGTTCTACTATTATCCTCGGAGTGCCACGTGTATCGATGGATAATAGAGATATATATAATGATGTTTCAGTTCTACTATTATCCTCGGAGTGCCACGTGTATCGATGGATAATAGAGATATATATAATGATGTTTCAGTTCTACTATTATCCTCGGAGTGCCACGTGTATCGATGGATAATAGAGATATATATAATGATGTTTCAGTTCTACTATTATCCTCGGAGTGCCACGTGTATCGATGGATAATAGAGATATATATAATGATGTTTCAGTTCTACTATTATCCTCGGAGTGCCACGTGTATCGATGGATAATAGAGATATATATAATGATGTTTCAGTTCTACTATTATCCTCGGAGTGCCACGTGTATCGATGGATAATAGAGATATATATAATGATGTTTCAGTTCTACTATTATCCTCGGAGTGCCACGTGTATCGATGGATAATAGAGATATATATAATGATGTTTCAGTTCTACTATTATCCTCGGAGTGCCACGTGTATCGATGGATAATAGAGATATATATAATGATGTTTCAGTTCTACTATTATCCTCGGAGTGCCACGTGTATCGATGGATAATAGAGATATATATAATGATGTTTCAGTTCTACTATTATCCTCGGAGTGCCACGTGTATCGATGGATAATAGAGATATATATAATGATGTTTCAGTTCTACTATTATCCTCGGAGTGCCACGTGTATCGATGGATAATAGAGATATATATAATGATGTTTCAGTTCTACTATTATCCTCGGAGTGCCACGTGTATCGATGGATAATAGAGATATATATAATGATGTTTCAGTTCTACTATTATCCTCGGAGTGCCACGTGTATCGATGGATAATAGAGATATATATAATGATGTTTCAGTTCTACTATTATCCTCGGAGTGCCACGTGTATCGATGGATAATAGAGATATATATAATGATGTTTCAGTTCTACTATTATCCTCGGAGTGCCACGTGTATCGATGGATAATAGAGATATATATAATGATGTTTCAGTTCTACTATTATCCTCGGAGTGCCACGTGTATCGATGGATAATAGAGATATATATAATGATGTTTCAGTTCTACTATTATCCTCGGAGTGCCACGTGTATCGATGGATAATAGAGATATATATAATGATGTTTCAGTTCTACTATTATCCTCGGAGTGCCACGTGTATCGATGGATAATAGAGATATATATAATGATGTTTCAGTTCTACTATTATCCTCGGAGTGCCACGTGTATCGATGGATAATAGAGATATATATAATGATGTTTCAGTTCTACTATTATCCTCGGAGTGCCACGTGTATTTGTTGATTTCATTAATTGAGTAATAATTGTATAATAATTATCCTACTCGACGAGACAGAGAAACGGGCGAGGGAACGTGAAAGTGGTCCCGGACCCTGAGAATAGGAAATTTAAATGTAGTTTCTGTTCGGGCTCTGTCTTGTGTCGGCCACCTCCAGCAATGGGGTATGTACCTGAGTATATACATACATACATATGAATTTAGTTTAGATGTGAAGTTGGTTGGTATACAAAACATAATAATACTCTGTTGCATTCGATCTGACGGTAAATTACAAAGTTCCCATCAACATTTCCAAGATAGTTTGAAGATTTTGTAATGCAATATGGTGCTAATTATATAAACTTGGTCTTAATAGGAAGCAGAGACATGGTGGTTTCACATTTGCCCGTTAGTTGTCGAGAAATCAGTTGCTAAGGGGTTCAATTTACCGTCAGATGAAATGAAACAGGGTATAGTCTGTGTCGTTTGCATGTGTGTGTGTGAGAGAGAGAGAGAGAGAGAGAGAGTGTAAAGTTGAAAATAAAGGAGGTCGAGTGTTTGGTGAATCTAGCTTCCAGTCCCGTGATTCTGGTGTTGAGGCAAGAAGTGGTGGTGGCGGTGGCGGGGAAGTGCCTGTGAGAGTCAGAGGGAGGGAGGTGAAAGGGGGTAGGGGGGGGTGAAGGGGTGTGTAGGCGGGAAGGAAAGGGGGAGATGGTGGTGATGGGGGTAGGGAAGGAGAGAGGGAGGTGAAGGGGGGGTGGTAGGGAGAAAGGGAGGTGAAGGGGGGGTGGTAGGGAGAAAGGGATGGGAAGGGGAGGGAAGAAAGGAGGGAGAGAGGCAGGAATGGGAAGGGTGGGGGTAGAGAGGGAGGCAGGCAGGCAGGCAGGAATGGTAGGGGTGGAGGTACTCAGGGTGGAGTAGTGGGACCGGCTCAATGGGTGGCGCTGTGTACCTAATTTGATGATGTTTGCATTACAAAAATTGAGTCGCTCGGGGCCCACCTTGTTTTGCGCGCGCTCTCTCTCTCTCTCTCTTGCCACTGACGGACCATTAACCCGTTCAGTACCGGTGCCGTCTTTTTAACTTGATTTCTTGCTACGATTAGACGATTATATTCAGTTTTTAAGGGGAGGTGTGGTGGAGTGGTCATGCCACTGGACTGGTAATCCAATGGACCCGGGTTCAAATCCCGATATGTCAATGGGAAGATATTACTGGGATGGAATTTGTGCTGTACCTAGTATCAGTGCATTACCACAAAGCCCACCGAAACGCCAAAAAAATACCCTCATTGTTCCCTGATTAAATAACACTGTATGAATATTCCCATATTCAAAATATGTTACAGGGGGACAATGCCTAGTGAGTTCACTGCTCAATAGGTGGCGTTCTGAGAGTGAGGGTCTGAGTCTGGAGGGTGAGACGTCGAAGCACTTGAGCGAAGCAACCAGCCGCTTCAGAGATGGAGCTGCTTCGAGCCATGATGGATGCTTCGCATGTCTCACTCCCCAGACTGGAACAAGACCTCACGGGCTTCACCGTGTTGAGCGGTGGAATGTACAGGCTCTCAGCCTATGCCCGAGAGGGAGTAGTTGGAATATTTCGTCCATTAACAGCGCTCCGAAGGGAAGGCATTATTTACGAATGCCGCCTTTATTTTCACTTTGGTTCCTGTTTGCAAGCCTGTAGCGAGTGGCAGGCAGAGGGGAGGAATTTTGTTGGACCCCTATCTCTCTCATGTTTAGCCCCACCTCAAGCTCCTCCCAAACACTGTCATACCTCAGTCCTTGTTTACTCAACCTCCTCCTCCGCCTTGTTGTATTATCAGCCCCAGTTGCAAGCCTTCTCTGCCTAGGTTTATTTGCTCGTTTATTGATCTTTTTATTTTATTTTTTTCCTCCCTAGACCTCCATCAAGCTTAGAAAAACACCCCCTAGACCCCCCTTCAAGATAAATGGGTACATTTTTCGGTAGAAAAATGTCCTGGCCGAAGGCCGGTTCCTTCTAAATTTAGAGGCTCGCCAGGAAAAAATCGACACCTGAAGGGCACGACAGGTTTTAATATTGACAAAAAATCAGGTGAAACGTCTCAAAATCGCCAAACTAACGGAACGAACGTCTTAAACCCTCGAAACTAACATGCTAAACAAGAGGGAGAAGGGGGGGGGGGGGGTGCCAGAAAAACTAGCTCCTCCCCCAAGACAAGCACTATTTTGACAAGTGGCCGAGACAACAACATGCCCTTGTTTTATTAGGCCAGGAGCCCTCCGTGGCCAGCCTTTTCCACCACATAGGGTTTAAGGGGAGATTTCCACTTGAGGGATTTTTTTTTCTTGACTCCTTTCTCCCTCATGTTTAGGCCCATTGTTTTTCTAATTTTAAGACGTTTGCCCCATTATTTTGACGATTTTAAGAACTTTCAACCCATTTCTGTTAATTTTAAGACCTTTCGTGCCATGTAGGTGTCGATTTTATCCTGGCGAGCGATAGCGAGCCTGTAATTTAAGAGGAACCGGCTTTCAGCCGGGACATTTTTCTACCGAAAAATGTACAAATTTATCTTGAAAGGGGCTCAAGGGGGTGAAATCTTAAGTTTGAAGGATATCTAGGGACCAAACTAAAAACCTCCCCTTAAAGCCACTGCTACTTTTTTGGTCTCTACATCGACTTTCCCCCTCCCCTTCCATTGCATTTTTACTCGTTTATTGAAAGTTGCAGATTGGGTATTTTGTTCACCTTTCCTGTTAATGATTGGTTTTTGTTCACCTTTCCTGTTAGTGATTGGTTTTTGTTCACCTTTCCTGCACCTTTCCTGTTAGTGATTGGTTTTTGTTCACCTTTCCTGTTAGTGATTGTTTTTTGTTCACCTTTCCTGCTAGTGATTGGTTTTTGTTCACCGTTCCTGTTAGTGATTGGTTTTTGTTCACCTTTCCTGTTAGTGATTGGTTTTTGTTCACCTTTCCTGTTAGTGATTGGTTTTTGTTCACCTTTCCTGTTAGTGATTGGTTTTTGTTCACCTTTCCTGTTAGTGATTGGGTATTTTGTTCACCTTTCCTGTTAGTGATTGGTTTTTGTTCACCTTTCCTGTTAGTGATTGGTTTTTGTTCATGTATTATAAACTTGTTGTCTTGTTAGTCAATTGTATTATCGCCGGATATAAGTGAGATCTACCGCAAAATGGCCTAACTTTGCTCAAGGGGGTATACTTCGGACACTTCTGGATACAAGATTATAAGCTACAGTTATGGACAAATGGCTCTGCATTATGGAAGAACACCGCAGACATACTGGTGTGTCCATAACATCATGTATTTATCCCATAACTGAGGTGCATTATGGGGTTTTCCAGAATGTCCGAAATTATGTCCTCGTCCAAAGTTACGTCATTTTTCCGGTACTTATATCTCTGAATATTAGCCTTTCGTTTGATAGATGTATTGAGGGTTTGTATTGAAGGTAACATATTGTATTATTATATTCTGCACACATTCATACACTTCCTAGTACATTTGTTCTAGACGGGATTCTGTTGTAATGCCGAATTTGTGTATAGGAAACAGTCAGGGTGTTTTATGGTACCGGTATGTGTTAGGTATTTATAGTAAGTACATACAGAGTAATATATATTTGGAATATATATATATACCTTAATAGTTGTTGTTGTTCCCCAAGCTGCCTGGCCGAACAGCCCCAAGGCCCCGAGTAAGGCCAAGGCCATAAACGAGCGCCCCCACAGAACCCTCCCTGCCGACCACAATAAAGCCTGGGTGACCGAAGCCACTCCATGGCGGGGAGCTGAGAGGGTGCGTAAACGCCCGGGAAACCAAAGCCCCACCCAGGGCCCTGTGCCCCTCAGCAATTATGAAGAGAAATTTGAGGGGCAAAGGAATAATGTGACGCTTTGGCTTCCAATCTTGGTAGATTGGGAGGTCAATCCACGGAAGAGACGCTGCCACTTGAGAGCTAGAGAATATATAAGTAAAAGGAACAGTCAGAGTAAGCTATGGGTAATGGCAGAGATTCGCTCAGGTTCTCACTCTGATCGACCAGCCCATCACCACATGACTAGAACCCCATCGTCTCAGCCCTCACTCAAGTTAGGAAAGGCCCTAGAAAGCCGCGTGTAGGCTCCCGATGGGGATAGGCACAGTCCCACACTTATTGTTTTACACATCTCACAGTGTCGCAGGGAGTTTGGGCCAACGACGTTGTTAGCCCCGCCTAAGGTAGCCTTTCTGGCTGAACACTTAGGATAGATAAAATAGATAGATAGAGACATAACGTCACACACACACACACACACAAACACACACACAGACATAAAAATATATATACCTATGAGACGACTTTACTCACTTTCATATATATATATATATACTTACACTTTCACACACTCCCTGACTCCCGATTTCACTTTCCCCCCCTTTTATTTTTCAATTACCATATCTATTGCACCTCTATTTCTTCTCCTACCTCCCTTACAGATTACAGGTCAGCACGCTTCCCGCCTTTTCGTACTCTCCCTCCTACTCACATCGATTATTCCTGTGCGGGATACCCGTCTTGACACGAGACAGCATGGTTTTAAACATGTTTTCGCCAGCAGGCTAAATGCTTACATTTTTCTATGAAAAAAATTCAGATTCCGTCATACAATGTGGGCTTGCTCTCGCTCGCCAGGAAGAAATCGTTCCACCTGGATGTGGGATATAAATGTCTTAAAAACCAGTAGGCTAACTGGGGCCGAATGGATACAAGCCAGAGAATGAGAGAGAACAGGAGAAAAATAAAAGCAGGTCACCCCCCTTCAACGTATCCGGGAAAGCTATTGAGTATAATACCCCACGGAAGAGGTTTTTTAACAGCAGGTCACCCCCCTTCAAAACGTATCGGTTTAAAGCTAGGAGTATCATACCCCACGGAAGCGTTTACAGCAGTGTCACCCCCCTTCAACGTATCGGTAAAGCTCTTGAGTATAATACCACACGGAAGAGTTAACCAGCAGGTCAACCCTTAAACGTATCGGTTAAAGATATGGAGTATAATACCCCACGGAAGATGGTAACTGCAGGTCACCCCCCTTGAACGTTTTTTCCCCCCCCCCCGGGTAAAGTCTAGTGAGTATATATACCCCCACGGAAGAGTTAAAGCAGGGGTCACCCACCTTTAAACGTATCGGTAAAGATATTGAGTCGACTACCACACGGAAGAGTTAAAGCAGCGTCACCCCTTCTTAAACGGATCGGTAACAGCTATTGAGTATAATACCCCACGGAAGAGATAAAGCAGGTCACCCATCTTATCTGCACATTACCTCGCCTTTGTTATATCGGTATTTTATGGCTCACTCGAGTATAATACCCCACGGAAGAGGTTAAAGCAGGTCACCCATCGTACACCATCGTGACATCGGTAAAGCTATGCCTAGTATAAGATCACCCACGCGCAAGATCGTTTAGCCTCTTAGGGTTAGTGGGCCCCTCGGCCCGGCGGTGTTTTAGGGGGCATGGGGGTTGTTGTTGTCTGGCCCTTCGTCTTCCTTGTGTTTAGCCCCATTAGTTTTGTAGCTTTAAGACATCGTACGCTATTAGTTTGTAGACTTTTACGACCTTTCGTCTCATTTCGGATAATTGAAATCAAGACCTTTCGTGCCATTTAGGTGTCGATTTTTTATGTCGACCGATAGCTAGTCTGTTATTTGGTAGGAACGGGCGGGACATTTTGCTAACGAAAACAATGGACACCCAAAAAGGCGGATCTTGAGCATCATTTAATCTTGATGGAGGTTAGGAAACTACGAGGAATAAATGAAAATATCGATAAACTAATAAATAAATAAACAATATATAATTTGGTTAGTTCCCTAGGTAGGTTGGCTGATATATGTATATATAACTATATCATATATATACTTTATATACTATATTGACAAACAGAAAAACACTTGCAATCTACACACAGATGAACGGTATTAATAATTCACACGACCATGCCAAACTGTCCTTACTGTTAATTGATGAGAGAGAGAGAGAGGAGAGAAAGAGGTAGCTAGAGGAAAGGGGGAGAAATAAAGGGGAAGAAGTAAAGAGAGAGAAAAAGAACGATAGAAAAAAATAAAAAAAAAAAAAAAAAATATTAAAAAATAAAATATAAATAATATATAAATAAAATAAAAATAAAACAAAGACAAAAAATAAAATATAGAGAAAATTAGAAAAGAAAGAAAAAAGAGAGAGAAGAGAAAGAGAGAGAGACAGAGGAGAGAGAGAGAGAAAGAGAGAGAGAGAGAGAGAGAGAGAGAGAGAGAGAGAGAGAGAGAGAGAGAGAGAGAGAGAGAGTGAGAGAGAGATAATAGGGAACGAAGGAGTAAGGAGGAAGGAAGGAAGAAAGAAAGAAAGAAAGAAAGAAGGATATATATATATATATATATACAGTGTATATATATATATACTGTATATTCAGTATATATACGGTATATATATATATATATATAATTATATATATACTGTATATACAGTATATATTCCCAGTAGATTTTGTGTTGGGCGTCTTGGGTTCTCGTTGGTAGAGATGGAAGGTGGGGGTCGAGAGACGGGCTGATGGATGGATTGAGAGAGGATTAGAGCAGAGGAGAGAGAGAGAGAGATAATGCGAGCGCGCTGTGTCCAATGTATCTTATTTTATTGTAGTGCTGGATGTGGGGGTAGAGAGACGGGGTCTGCATGGATGGATAGAGATGAGAGAGAGGGATCGAGGATCGCCCCTTTCCCCCTCGAGTTGAGACATTTAGACCGCGAGAGATGCCTGGATGAGAACCATTCTTAGACTTTCCCGAGATCTGATGCAGTACGATGGCGAGGTACAATACGGAATCCCACTCACAGCAACCACCATCATGGTGACTAGTGACCCTGACATGGTGCTTGCTCTGCTAAATACCGCGAGTATACAAGTGTACAAACCGTGGTGTAGACCGTGGGTAAGCGGAAAAATTGGAAAGGGAACATACTGCCCGGCACACTGAACGTGGACAGGACTAGGAAAGTTCGTAGGGGACCTATGGGTTAGGAACTGAGGGGGGGTTATATTAATACACCGTTATTCACCTTACCAACATGCCAGTCAGGAGCGGCGTTCCATGCGAGCTATTTGTCTATGCGGAAATGTAAAAGGAATCAACGGCTGCGGCTGCAGTCTCTATAACAAGTCTCCGGGCTCATTTACTCTGACCCAAGGATCTCCACACCCGGTTGACAACCTCGATCCTCGACACGAACTCGCATAACGCTTAGCCCTAAGTCGTGTGAGTTAAAAGATTTCCCAATAATTTTGCAACTACCGCACCCCCCGGATGTAATTAGATTGCTCGATAGTGAAGTAATTAATACAGTTAATATTGGCGACGCCTTTGATGATTTTGAAACACTTGAATGAAAGTCACCTCTTAATCTGCGGCTGGGTTAAAGGCTAAATAGATTTAATTCTCTAAGACGCTCTTCGTATGGTTTGTTCTTTAGGCTAGGTATCATTTTGGTAACTCTACGTTGAACTCGTTCTAGCTTGTTTATGTCTTTTTGGTAATAAGGGCACCAGGATTGAACGCAGTATTCCAGAAGAGGGCGGACTAAGGAATTGTAAAGGGTTAGGATAACTTCTTTGGATTTATGCTCAAATGACCTGCCTATAAAGCCAATTATTTTGTTTGCCTTCTTAACAACTTCTGAACATTGTTGACTCGGTTTTAGGTTACTCGATATTGTTACTCCCAGATCGGTTTCTCTGTTTACATTCTTAAGCTGAGTGCCATTCATCGAATAGTTTGCTTTCTCATTTAGGTATCCGATATGTAGTACTTTACATTTATCCGCATTGAAACTCATTTGCCAAATTTGGGCCCAATGTGACAATTTATCTAGATTGTGTTGCATATCGTCAACTTGATTCTTTTGAGAGTACGCTATTTGCAATTTTTGTATCGTCAGCAAATTTTGAGATTGTACAGGTGAGACCCTCATCTATGTCGTTGATGTAAATTAGAAAGAGAATTGGTCCTAGTACCGATCCCTGGGGTACCCCGCTACTTACATTGGTCCATTTAGATGCCTTACCGTTTATGACTACTCTTTGCTTTCTGTCGCTGAGCCAATTTTCTATCCATTTCAACACACCGTCTTGTATTCCATGCGCTTTTAGTTTTAGCAGTAAACGTTTGTGGGGAACTTTGTCAAAGGCCTTTTGAAAATCAAGGTATATAATATCTACAGCTTTACTCTCATCGTAGAGGTTGAGGATATCGTGGAAGAAGTCTAAGAGGTTTGTTAAACAGGAACGTTTTTTACGAAAGCCGTGTTGAGTATCTTTAAGTATGTTATTTTCCTCTAAGTGATTTACGAGTCTGTCTTATGACCGTTTCTAGCATTTTACATACAACTGAGGTTAAGCTAATTGGACGATAGTTACTGGGTAGGGATTTGCTGCCTTTTTTGAATATCGGTGTTACGTTGGCTATCTTCCACTGATCAGGCATAGTTCCAGACTGCAAGGATTTATTGAATAGTAATGTCAGTGGTTTGGAGAGCTCATTCTTAGCTTCCTTTAGAACTCTAGGCGAGATTGTATCAGGTCCAGGCGTTTTATTTACCTTGAGTTTATCTAAACAATTCAATACTTCTCTCTCTGTAACGGTGATATTGCTTAGAACATCTGAATTATCAATCTGAATCGGCGATGGTGTAGGGATATCACTGAGGTCTTCTGTTGTAAAAACTGATGCAAAGAAGGTATTGAGGGCATTACTCATTTGTACTTCGTCTTTGGTGTATTCTCCTTTTCATCGACTAACGGTCCAACAGTTGAAGTAACTACTTTTTTCTTTCTGATATAACTATAGAATTCTTTCGGGTTTGTTTTACTTTGATTCGCAATATGTAACTCTAAGGGTCTTTTTACTTTGCTTAATTAACTTTTTGGCTTTGCGTCGTAGCTCTACAAATTTCACCCGTTCTTCGTCATTTTGTGAGGATTTTAATCTATCATTAGCAAATTTTTTAGCAAGCAGGCAGTTTGAAATATCTTTATTCCACCATTTGGGCTTATTATTATGGCCTGGACGCCGTATTTTCGATGGTATGCAGTCTTGCACTGCTTTTAGGTAAGTGGTTTCGAATAACTTCCAAGATGTATTTATGTCGTTATTGTTAATTAAAAAGCTCCAGTCAGTTTCTTTAAACATAGCTCTAAGTTTATGGAAAGTTTACTTTCTTGAAATTAGGGACTTTTTCGATGCTACTATTTGGTTCGTTACTAGTAAAGTTTAAAGTGAAAGTTATCGTACGATGGTCGCTGTTACTGAATTCATCACCAACATTCAAATTCTCTATTAATTCTTCTTTTGTTGCAAGTACAATGTCAAGAACGTTATTACCACGGGTCGGCATTCGAACAAATTGATAAAGCGAACTCTCTTGCAAGTTCGTATACAAGTCATGTCCGGAGTGTGAAGTAAGAGTATCGCCCCACTTGGTCACAGGTAAATTAAAGTCGCCAAAAAATACGGTATCTTGTGAGTTACTTACATCTGCAATTTGTTCATAAATTTCTCGGTCAGTTTGCACTGATTGAGCTGGAGGTCTGTATATTAACGCAAGTATTATTTTTGTACCTTTATTATTCTTTATTAGCACAAAAGATGTGTCGACGTTCACAATTTGAGGTTTTGACACGAGGGTCGGGTTAAGACTTTCTTTGATATAAAATAAAACGCCACCTCCATTTTTATTTATT
>JAVRFV010002213.1:1237121-1280248 GCA_032716605.1 Paralithodes platypus | reverse complement strand
GAGACAGTAAAAGAGAGAGAGAGAGAGTAAAAGAGAGATAGAAAAAAGAGAGATAGAAAAAAAAGAGTAAAAAAGAGAGATAGAGATAGAGAGTTAAATACCAGTTTATCTCTCCTTGTTTCTTCAAAAAAATGTTGTCAATAATCTGGCTTTACGAAGACAACCAGTACTGTAAAATACAGTGTTCAATATAAGTCAAAACATATATAAAGTAACACAATAAAACACACGCATATATATAACAAAACAACACACACACATACACAACACACACAATAACTAGCTATTAAAACCTATGAAACTGACTACCTATTTTAATTTCCCAGAACCATTAGCTCAGACGGGCCAAAATTAATGCCTTTTTGCACAACACTCATTATAATTTCACGCTCACACAGACACACACCCACAACAGATTTATACCATTGGTTACCAGGAGGACAGAGAGAGAGAGAGAGAGGGTGTGAGAGTGTGTGTGTGTGTGTGTGTGTGTGTGTGTGTGTGTGTGTGTGTGTGTGTGTGTGTGTGTGTGAGAGTGAGATAGAGTGTGTGTGAGTGAGTGAGAGAGAGTGTGTGTGTGTGTGTGAGTGAGTGAGTGAGAGAGAGTACAAAGGAAATCAAGCAACAACAGATCTAGTGACCCTTCTAGGCTGCTTGTCCTCCAAAACACTGAGGATCAAGTGTCCAAACAGTGGTTTAGAGTGGGTAAGGGAACATTGGAAAGGGACCTACTGCCCTGGAACTAATGTCCGTGGCAGGACTAGGAAGTTAGTAGGGAACATATGGGTTAGTAACTGAGGGGAGGATAAAATAAAGTTATTCATTTACAAACGCAGTCAGTCGCGGGTTTGATGCGAGATATTTGTCTAAGCGGGGTTTAAATGAATCAACGGTGCTGCAGTCTATAACGTCTCGGGGAAGCCCATTCCACAAGTTGACAACTCGATTGAAGAAGAAATTCTTAGATTCGTGTGAGTTTAAAAGATTTACCAATAATTTTGCAATCGTTTCCCCGCGTGTAATTAGATTGGTCGATAGTGAAGTACTTACTACAGTTCATATTGTCGATGCCTTTGATGATTTTGAACACTGAATTAAGTCACCTCTTAATCTGCGCTGGGTTAAAGGAAATAGATTTAATTCTCTAAGACGCTCTTCGTATGTTTTGTTCTTTAGGCTAGGTATCATTTTGGTAACTCTACGTTGAACTCGTTCTAGCTTGTTTATGTCTTTTTGGTAATAAGGGCACCAGCATTGAACGCAGTATTCCAGAAGAGGGCGGACTAAGGAATTGTAAAGGGTTAGGATAACGTCTTTGGATTTATGCTCAAATGACCTGCCTATAAAGCCAATTATTTTGTTTGCCTTCTTAACAACTTCTGAACATTGTTGACTCGGTTTTAGGTTACTCGATATTGTTACTCCCAGATCGGTTTCTCTGTTTACATTCTTAAGCTGAGTGCCATTCATCGAATAGTTTGCTTTCTCATTTAGGTATCCGATATGTAGTACTTTACATTTATCCGCATTGAAACTCATTTGCCAATTTGGGCCCAATGTGACAATTTATCTAGATTGTGTTGCATATCGTCAACTTGATCTTTTGAGAGTACGCTATTTGCAATTTTTGTATCGTCAGCAAATTTTGAGATTGTACAGGTGAGACCCTCATCTATGTCGTTGATGTAAATTAGAAAGAGAATTGGTCCTTGTACCGATCCCTGGAGTGTGTGAGTGAGTGAGTGAGTGAGTGTGTGTGTGTGTGTGTGTGTGTGTGTGTGTGTGTGTGTGTGTGTGTGTGTGTGTGTGTGTGTGTGTGTGTGTGTGTGTGTGTGTGTGTGTGTGTGTGTGTGTGTGTGTGTGTGTGTGTGTGTGAGTGAGTGAGTGAGTGAGTGAGTGAGTGTGTAAGAGAGAGAGAGAGAGAGTAGGATATGTGAGAGTTAAAACTAGCTACAAGGAAAAGTTAACATCTCAACGACCTTACGGCCCATTCCTGGGAGATATTCTTGGTGTACAAGCTGTATAGTGAGGTACTTTCACTGCAAGGTGTGCAAAATAATGTACAGTCGCGCTAATAAGTGATATCTCGGCACCAAGTATGTTTTGATCAATAATTGGTATCAGCAATATCTAAGCTTCATTTCGTCATATTGAGTGAAATATAGAAACAAGTTCCTACGCTTACCCATCCTATTCAACATACATTAATACAGCACAGAGCGAGCCAAACGTAAAGACAGCCGAGACATCACTTATTAGCGCGACCGTACAGTCTAATATTTCATTAACCACTTCTGTACCGGCGACGTCTTTTTAACTTATTGAAGCTAGCAAGAGACGATTTTATGTAGGTTTAAAAGGGCCTACAGCAATTAACAGCTTCAAACTATCTCACTTAACCCTTTTTACTAACACAGATCCTTCTTAAACTGCACAACATCGTCAACATTTAGCTTGAATATAATACAAAATACGTCACCGGTACAGAAGGGGTTAAATTGAAGAACTATTTATAACTTCTGAAGGAAGTTTGTTCCAGGTAGAACAGATCTTATGTGAACAAGAAGGAACGTATAGTATAGTCTATTCGCTGTAAGTAGGCGAGAAATCATGACGTCTAACCTCTGTAACTGAACGACCAGAGAAATCGAGCTATTATGTCTACCATTTGAGAAGAGTCAGTCAAGGAATAGATGTGGAAAATTACAGCCAATTTGCTCTAGCCCTTTTTGAGTTACAGAGGATAGAGGTCATGATGTCTTGCCTACTTACAGCGAATACACTATAGTGCTAAATATCTTCAGTTCCAACTTCCTATTATTGCTGTGAGTTGTATTCCTATCGAAGCTAAGCACCTGTTTATAATCAACGTTGTCAAATCGAGAGAGAAAGAGATAGCGAGCGAAAGAGAAAAATAGCAGTGCACAAAAATCTCAGGGTTATGTACGAGTTAGCAAACATTGTATTAGCAAACACTCACTCACTATCAATCACTCTCTTTCTCTCTCTCTCTCTCTCTCTCTCTCTCTCTCTCTCTCTCTCTCTCTCTCACACACAAACACACACACACTTAAGAGGAGATATCCACTTGAGGGATTTTTGTCTTGACTCTTTTCTCCCTCATGTGTAGCCCCATTGTTTTTGAGATTTTAAGACGTATGCCCCATTATTTTGACGATTTTAAGAACTTTCAACCCATTTCTGTCAATTTTAAGACCTTTCGTGCTATTTAGGTGTCGATTTTATTCTGGCGAGCGATAGCGAACCTGTAATTTAAGAGGAACCGGCTTTCAGCCGGGATATTTTTCTACCGAAAAATGTACAAATTTATCTTGAAAGGGACTCAAGAGGGAGTAAGTTTGAAGGATATCTAGGGACCAAACTAAAAACCTCCCCTTAATAACCACAGTCCAAATTAAACAAATAATGGCATCGATCACAGACGAACGTAGCTATTACTGATATGTCCAGGTCCGTGCGTGTTGTCAGTCCGTGCCTGAGTTGTGGGTACGGTGTGCACGAACCACTGCACGACGTTAATACTACGAACCCCTCAAGTTTTCTGGTACGATATGAAGTTTGGCACGCAACGGGAACTTTGTCTTATAGTGGACATGTAGGGTACGTGTCTTATGGTGGACATGTAGGGTACGTGTCTTATAGTGGACATGTAGGGTACGTGTCTTATAGTGGACATGTAGGGTACGTGTCTTATAGTGGACATGTAGGGTACGTGTCTTATAGTGGACATGTAGGGTACGTGTCTTATAGTGGACATGTAGGGTACGTGTCTTATAGTGGACATGTAGGGTACGTGTCTTATAGTGGACATGTAGGGTACGTGTCTTATAGTGGACATGTAGGGTACGTGTCTTATAGTGGACATGTAGGGTACGTGTCTTATAGTGGACATGTAGGGTACGTGTCTTATAGTGGACATGTAGGGTACGTGTCTTATAGTGGACATGTAGGGTACGTGTCTATAGTGGACATGTAGGGTACGTGTCTTATAGTGGACATGTAGGGTACGTGTCTTATAGTGGACATGTAGGGTACGTGTCTTATAGTGGACATGTAGGGTACGTGTCTTATAGTGGACATGTAGGGTACGTGTCTTATAGTGGACATGTAGGGTACGTGTCTTATAGTGGACATGTAGGGTACGTGTCTTATAGTGGACATGTAGGGTACGTGTCTTATAGTGGACATGTAGGGTACGTGTCTTATAGTGGACATGTAGGGTACGTGTCTTATAGTGGACATGTAGGGTACGTGTCTTATAGTGGACATGTAGGGTACGTGTCTTATAGTGGACATGTAGGGTACGTGTCTTATAGTGGACATGTAGGGTACGTGTCTTATAGTGGACATGTAGGGTACGTGTCTTATGGTGGACATGTAGGGTACGTGTCTTATAGTGGACATGTAGGGTACGGTCTTATAGTGGACATGTAGGGTACGTGTCTTATAGTGGACATGTAGGGTACGTGTCTTATAGTGGACATGTAGGGTACGTGTCTTATGGTGGACATGTAGGGTACGTGTCTTATAGTGGACATGTAGGGTACGTGTCTTATAGTGGACATGTAGGGTACGTGTCTTATAGTGGACATGTAGGGTACGTGTCTTATAGTGGACATGTAGGGTACGTGTCTTATGGTGGACATGTAGGGTACGTGTCTTATAGTGGACATGTAGGGTACGTGTCTTATAGTGGACATGTAGGGTACGTGTCTTATAGTGGACATGTAGGGTACGTGTCTACTAGTGGACATGTAGGGTACGTGTCTTATAGTGGACATGTAGGGTACGTGTCTTATAGTGGACATGTAGGGTACGTGTCTTATAGTGGACATGTAGGGTACGTGTCTTATAGTGGACATGTAGGGTACGTGTCTTATAGTGGACATGTAGGGTACGTGTCTTATAGTGGACATGTAGGGTACGTGTCTTATGGTGGACATGTAGGGTACGTGTATGTATTTTGAATGTGTGTTTTGTGTATGTGTGGGGGTTTAGCGTGTCTGTGAAAGCTATATGTGATTATGTGTGAATTTTGCTATGTTTTGTGTATGTGTGTGTGTCTATGTGTGTGTGTGTGTGTGTGAACTACTAACATTACGTAATGTATGAAACCCGCAACATGTTGAATTGCCTTCAACAGATATGCAGGCATGATAGGTCTGCACGTATAGGAAATGAATGTACGAATATTGTTGAAAAAATAACATGTAGGAATATTGTCGAAAAAATAACATGAATGTAGGAATATTGTCGACAAAATAACATGAATGTAGGAATATTGTCGAAAAAATAACATGAATGTAGGAATATTGTCGAAAAAATAACATGAATGTAGGAATATTGTCGACAAAATAACATGAATGTAGGAATATTGTCGAAAAAATAACATGAATGTAGGAATATTGTCGAAAAAATAACATTAATGTAGGAATATTGTCGAAAAAATAACATTAATGTAGGAATATTGTTGAAAAAATAACATGAATGTACGAATATTGTCGAAAAAATGTATTCATAAACATAAGAAGTAGATAATGTATTCATAAACATAAGAAGTAGATAATGTATTCATAAACATAAGTAGATAATGTATTCATAAACAAAAGAAGTAGATAATGTATTCATAAACATAAGAAGTAGATAATGTATTCATAAACATAAGTAGATAATGTATTCATAAACAAAAGAAGTAGATAATGTATTCATAAACATAAGAAGTAGATAATGTATTCATAAACATAAGTAGATAATGTATTCATAAACAAAAGAAGTAGATAATGTATTCATAAACATAAGTAGATAATGTATTCATAAACATAAGTAGATAATGTATTCATAAACAAAAGTAGATAATGTATTCATAAACATAAGTAGATAATGTATTCATAAACATAAGTAGATAATGTATTCATAAACAAAAGAAGTAGATAATGTATTCATAAACATAAGTAGATAATGTATTCATAAACATAAGTAGATAATGTATTCATAAACATAAGTAGATAATGTATTCATAAACATAAGTAGATAATGTATTCATAAACATATTAATACAAATGAGGAAGGATAATACACATAATAAACGTAAACACCCAAAATATATGGTATTGTAAAATGAGTAGACCAATAAACAGTTTAACTAATACTAAAACAATAAATAGTTTAACTAAAACTAAAACAATAAACAGTTTAACTAAAACAATAAACAGTTTAACTAATACTAAAACTAAAACAATAAACGAATACTTAGTAACAACTCGAACAAAACGCGTTGAAACCTCGGGTAGTGTATGTAACAGACAAATAATTAGTGTATGTAACAGACAAATAATTAGTGTATGTAACAGACAAATAATTAGTGTATGTAACAGACAAATAATTAGTGTATGTAATTAGTGTATGTAACAGACAAATAATTAAGGGGGAGGTATTTAGTTTGTTCCCTACGTTTTCATCAAGCTTAAAATTACACCCCCTAGACCCCCTTTCAAGATAAATTTGTACATTTTTTCGGTAGAAAAATTTCCCGGCCGGAGGCCGGTTGCTCTTAAATTACAGGCTCGCTATCGCTCGCCAGGAAAAAATCGACACCTAAATGGCACGAAAGGTCTTAAAATTGACAGAAATGGGGCAAAATGTCTTAAAATGTCAAAACTACGAGGGCGAACGTCTTAAAAAATCTCAAAAGCAATGGGGCTAAACATGAGGGAGAAACGGGTCCAGAAAAAAAAAATCCCTCAAGTGGAAATCTCCCCTTAAGCTAACACACGTGGATGTTGAAAATAGTAAATAATTGTACTCGGCGAAGATCTCGAAATACAATCCTTTTTTTTTCATTAATTTCACCAGACTCAGATCAATGCAGATGAAAAGATGATGGCGATTCTTGAAATGTTAACCTATTCAGCACGATTACGCTTTCTAACTTTTCTTCTGGTTAAAGTTAAGGGGAGATTTCCACTTGAGGGATTTTTTTCTGGACCCCTTTCTCCCTTATGTTTAGCCTCATTGCTTTTCAAGTTTTAAGACGTTCGCCCCATTAGTTTGGCGATTTTAAGAAGTTTCACCCCATTTATGTCACTTTTAAGACCTTTCGTCCCATTTAGGGGTCGATTTCTTCCTGGCGATCGATAGCGAGCCTGTAATTTAAGAGGAACCGGCCTTTGGCCGGGACATTTTTCTACCGAAAAATGTACAAATTTATCTTGAAAGGGGGTCAAGGGGGTGTAATTTCAAGCTTGATGGAGGAGTAGGAAACAAAGTAAAAACCTCCCCTTAAGCCGATGTTATGCGGGTTAAGAAGGGTCCATGTTATTGAGAGGGTAAATAGAGATCGTATTTACCCTGTGAGTCCTAGAGGTAGGTTATAAGCTAAAGAGAATCGTCTATATGTTAAGCAGAATAAGATTAAATATGAGTCATCGTGTTCTATCTATCTATCTATCTATCTATTGCCGGACGCCTTACTCCCCTTAATGAGGGTGGCCATACACAGAAGGCCCCCAAGCGGACCTATTCCCTGTAAGAGGGACAACCCGAGCCAGTTTACTGAAGGACTTACAGGATTGACCACTCAATTTAGGATCTGTCCGACTCCGAGGCCCTCTTTGTATCTAGTTAGCACTATTTTTCTACAGTGGTGTTCGGCTAGTCCATCCACTAACCTGCCTTACACTTAGATAAGCAGTATGGATTTGTATCAGGTTTACTCCCCTAGACAGGTTGCCGACCAAGGCTGACGAGTCCCATCCACCCGGAATTTTATAAGGTTGTCTCCCCTAGATGGGTTGCCGACCAAGGCTAACGAGTCCCATCCACCCGGTCATCGTGTTGAAGTGGTTAAAACAAGCAGCCACTCGCATGGATGAAAACAAAAAAGTAACAAAACAATACGGGTACTCACTAAGGGGCTCGTAATACGGCACACAGCGGCGGCGGACGTGTGATACGGCTCCGGAAGTGGCCGTGTTGGTATAAACGAAGCAGTAGTCCGAAGCTTCACGGTCAAACACGGAACAGGGGAAGGCCGCGGAGTTTCTGGACTTGACAACCAGCTGTTCTGACACATATCTGGGGAAGGGAGGAAGGAGTACAAAGATAATAGATAACACTGATAGACCCATTAGTTTAAAAAACAACAAATAGTTAAGCATCAGTAGTATATAATTAACTGTCTTGATAGCGTAATGCATAAGTGCGCAGAATTTCGGTGTATGTATCCTACAGTAGGTTCGAGTCCTTGGAGTGCCACATGTATTTGTTGATTTCATTAATTGAATTTAGAAGTTTAGTTGGTTGGTGGAAACAAAAATATAAAAAAAATATCTCAACTTTGTTTTCTACTATGAATTTCCCAGTAGATATGTTTTTCTCATTCTACTGGGGGACTTGTTTCCCCAACTAAATTTCATGCCGACCAATGGTCGGAGGGAGTGGTAGATGGGGAGAGAGCCTTCCGCTTTGCTATCCTTGCCTTCCACTTTGTAGCAAATTCTATTTTAGCAATAAGTCTGGACTGCCTAGTAGGGACCACAAGGTCTGTGTAGTCTGTGTATCTATGTAACTATATGTAACTCTTTGTTACTTACCGTTCATGCACAGGAGGGTTGGCGGAGGTAACATTAGCCCTGACCCTAGCGTAGACTCGAACCCTGTCCCTGGTGCCAATACAGGAAGGGTAGGTCACATGTACGCCCAGGGACCCGTGGCACGGATGTAGGCTGGCCGCCCTTATGTGGAGGGTAAACAAGTCACTCCACACAACCTACAGACGGGGTGATAAGGACATGATAACACGACAAAAGAGGGGGAAATGGAGTTAAGGATACGACAAAAGAGGGGGAAATGGAGTTAAGGATACGACAAAAGAGGGGGAAATGGAGTTAAGGATACGACAAAAGAGGAAATGGAGTTAAGGATACGACAAGAGAGGGGGAAATGGAGTTAAGGATACGACAAAAGAGGGGGAAATGGAGGAAAGGATATGATGGGACTGCACGTGATGAAAAAGGATATGACAGGATTGCACGTGAAGAAAAAGGATATGATAGGACTGCACGTGATGAAAAAGGATATGACAGGATTGCACGTGAAGAAAAAGGATATGATAGGACTGCACGTGAAGAAAAAGGATATGATAGGACTGCACGTGAGGAAAAAGGATATGATAGGACTGCACGTGAAGAAAAAGGATATGATAGGACTGCACGTGAGGGAAAAGGATATGATAGGACTGCACGTGAAGAAAAAGGATATGATAGGACTGCACGTGATGAAAAAGGATATGATAGGACTGCACGTGAGGAAAAAGGATATGATAGGATTGCACGTGAGGATAAGGGGTAATGGAGGTACGAATAAGATAATAGTGACGAGTAGAAGGAGACGGGGGGGGGAGGATGGAGGTAATGTTATGATAGGACAGTAGGTGACGAGGATGGGGGGGGAGAGGGATGGAGGTAATGTTACGATAGGACAGTAGGTGACGAGGATGGGGGGGGGGAGGATGGAGGTAATGTTATGATAGGACAGTAGGTGACGAGGATGGGGGGGGGAGAGGAATGGAGGTAATGTTACGATAGGACAGTAGGTGACGAGGATGGGGGGGGGAGAGGGATGGAGGTAATGTTATGATAGGACAGTAGGTGACGAGGATGGGGGGGGAGAGGGATGGAGGTAATGTTATGATAGGACAGTAGGTGACGGGGATGGGGGGGAGAGGGATGGAGGTAATGCTATGATAGGACAGTAGGTGACGAGGATGGGGGGGAGAGGGATGGAGGTAATGTTATGATAGGACAGTAGGTGACGAGGATGGGGGGGGGGGAGAGGGATGGAGGTAATGTTATGATAGGACAGTAGGTGACGAGGATGGGGGGGGAAGGGATGGAGGTAATGTTATGATAGGAACAGTAGGTGACGAGGATGGGGGGGAGAGGGATGGAAGGTAATGTTATGATAGGACAGTAGGTGACGAGGATGGGGGGGGGAGAGGGATGGAGGTAATGTTATGATAGGACAGTAGGTGACGAGGATGGGGGGGGAGAGGGATGGAGGTAATGTTATGATAGGACAGTAGGTGACGAGGATGGGGGGGGGAGAGGGATGGAGGTAATGTTACGATATTACGGTAGGTGAAAAGGATGATTTGGGGGGGGGGGGTGCAGGAAAGGATATGTCAATGCACGTAACAATAAGAGATAATGGAGACAAGGCCATGATAATACCGTACTGCACGTCACAACACAGGGGCACACGGAAATATGGATATGCTATTCTTACTCACCAGGGAAAAATATATTATTGCACGTGAAAAGAAGGGAGAATTGAGGACATGATGGGAGACACATTATTCGATGTTGTATATGAAAGTGAAGGATAGGAGCAACTATAAAAGTGAAGGATAGGAGCAACTAAAGCTAAACTCTTCGCTCAAACTTTTGCTAGAAACTCCACCTTGGATGATTCCGGTGCTATTCCTCCCTCTCCGCCCTCCTCTCTCTTACTTATGCCTAATATCCTAATCTCTTCTAAAGATGTACTTTCTACCCTCTCTGGGCTTAACACTAATAAGGCGTACGGTCCGGACGGTGTTCCTCCTGTTGTTCTCAAAAACTGTGCTTCCGTGCTGACTCCCTGCCTAGGCAAACTCTTTCGTCTCTGTCTATCCTCTAACGTCTTCCCTTCATGCTTGAAGTTTGCTCACATTCAACCTGTCCCAAAGAAGGGTGACCGCTCTCAACCCTCCAACTATCGTCCAATTGCTCTTATCTCTTGTCTTTCTAAAGTTTTTGAAACTATTCTTGCTTCCAAATTTCTTAAGCATTTCTCTTCTCATAATCTGCTCTCAGATCGCCAGTATGGCTTCCTTAAGGGTCGCTCTACTGGTGATCTTCTTTCATATCTTACTAACTCTTGGTCATCCTCACTTTCGGGACTTCGGTGAGACTTTTTCTATTGCACTAGACATATCGAAAGCCTTCGATAGAGTCTGGCATAAATCTTTAATTTCTAAAAACTACCCTCCTTCGGTTTCTATCCCTCCATCTGTGCCTTTGTCTCTAATTTCCTTTCCGGCCGTTCCATAGCCGCGGTTGTGGACGGCCATTGTTCACTTCCTCACTCTATAAACTCCGGTGTTCCTCAGGGCTCTGTCCTATCTCCTATTCTCTTTCTAATTTTTATAAATGATCTCCTTAACTGTACCTTAATTCCCATCCATTCATATGCAGACGACTCAACCTTACACTACTCCATTAGTTTTTCAGAACGCCCCAGCCAGCAATCCCTCAACGACAAACGTAATGAAGCTATAGAACTCTTAAATTCTGATCTAAATACTATTTCCAATTGGGGCAGAGAAAACCTTGTTAACTTTAATGCTTCCAAAACCCAATTTCTCCATCTATCTACCCGTCAGGATCTCCCAGCGGACTATCCCTTATTCTTCAACAATACAAAATCAACCCTTCATCTTCTCTCAATATTCTTGGTGTCTCTTTTTCTTCTGCTCTATTTGGAAGGACCATATTACCAGTCTTGCTAAGGCAGCCTCCCAGAAGCTGGGTGTGCTCAACCGCCTTAGGGGGTTCTTTTCCCCTGCACAGCTTCTTGCTCTGTACAGGGGCATAGTGCGCCCTTGTATTGAGTATTGTTCACATGTGTGGGGAGGTTCCTCTCACACTGCTCTCCTAGACAAAGTTGAAAGGAAGGCCTTTCGTATCATTAACTCCCGTCCACTCACCAACTCTCTGCAATCTCTCTCTCTCCGCCGCAATGTTGCATCTCTCTCGCTATTCTATCGCTACTATAATAATCAGTGTTCCTCAGAGCTATCTCAGTGCATACCACCTCCTTTACGTAGGGGCACGTGGTACCCGTCTTGCAACTCAATCCCACCCCTACTCTGTGCAAACTCTCCAACCCAAGAGTGAAACGTTACTCTCAAACTTTCTTCTACTCAACAGCTGAGCTCTGGAACTCTCTCCCAGAATCAGTCTTTCCCTCTTCCTATGACTTAAATTGCTTCAAACTCAGTGTGTCCAGGCATTTTGGCTCGAACGTCCCTTGATTTTGGCCCTGTCACTCTTTCAACTATGGGGGAGGCACTCGCTATAGGTAGTTATGCCTTTTGCCTCCCTCAATCACATAGAAAAAAAAAAAAAAAAAAAAAAAAAATATAAAAGTGAAGGATAGGAGCAACTATAAAAGTGAAGGATAGGAGCAACTATAAAAGTGAAGGATAGGAGCAACTATAAAAGTGAAGGATAGGAGCAACTATAAAAGTGAAGGATAGGAGCAACTATAAAAGTGAAGGATAGGAGCAACTATAAAAGTGAAGGATAGGAGCAACTATAAAAATACAGATATTATTACACTTTAAAAGAGAAAGCGTGGAAACAATGAATTCGACACAATAATACAAGTGAAGTTGAAGAATAAGATAAAATGCGATATTCATGATTTCATGAGAAAATAAGGATAATTAAGGAACTAAAATAAGATAGGATAATATTGAACATCATAATAAGGAAGAACATAGAGAATGAAATTAAATACCATATTTAATAATGCGTGTATTATTCAAAGCATGGCATAAAATTCGATCATTATTGCTGCATGTGAAAATATGATTAATCATGACATGAAATCTATCTATCTATCTATCTATCTATATGCTCAGGCCCAATCCCCATTTTTTTTTTTTTTTTTTTTTTTTTTTTTTTATGAGATGAAATAAGGAACGGAATTTAACAGTGTACGTGAAATGAGAATATATACCGGTATATGAACAAAAATTAATACAAGTATAATTTGTCATGGGAATATACGGTTAAATCGAGGACATGAAATCGAGGATATGAAATACAACACGATATTAAGGGGCCCCACCTCGCTTTTTCTCTCTTTCTCTCCCTCTCCCTTTGGCTTGTATCCATTCGGCCCCTTTCAGCCTACTGTTTTAAGACGTTTACCCCCATCCAGGTGTTAATATTTTCCTGGCGAGCGGTAGCGAGCCAGCATATATATATGTATATTGTTATTTTGACAGCAAGCTAAATTTGTAAATATTTCGATAGAAAAAAAAATCCGGCAAAGCCGGATTTCTCCATACAATGCTGGCTCGCTATCGCTCGCCAGGAAGAAATTGACACCTGCATGGGGATGAACGTCTTAAAACAGTTGGCTGAAAGGGGCCGAATGGATACAAGCCAGAGAAAGAGAGAAAAGGAGAGAAAGATAAAACAAAGCATGTGACCCCCCTTAAGTACTGCACGCGACAGCAGAAGGGGAAACGGAGTCAACTGCATAAGATATGAACATAGTACACGTGTCAACAGAGGGGGAAATGGAGTTAAGGTAACATAACACGATACTTGACACTACGGTGGAGGAAATAAAGGACATGAAATACAGACCCGATATTTGATACCGTGCAGCTGTGGACAGTTCCATGCATATGCCTAAACTACCAACGATATATATTAAAAAAAAATGGATAAACAAAAGACGTACCATTCATAGTGTGTAACTTATTGGAAAATAGTCTCTTAACCCCTTCTGTACTGGGAAGTCTTTTTAATATTATGGTAGTAATATTTAGACGATTTTATGCAGTTTAACCCGGCAGCTGCGGGGAGACTCTTAAGAGGTTTTACTGGGTGACTGCGGGGAGACTTAAGATCCTAGGCATAAAAAACAACTTTTAAACAGCCCCAGTAGCACTTAAAACATTTGTTTTTTCCTCCATATCTCATAATTATCACTTCTCCACATCTGTCAAGACTGAGGCAATGTTTTATTAATGCTTATTTTGTTAATCTTATCAATATTAGTGTTCTGTTTGAAACTGACCCCAACTGTACAGTCATCCACTCGGAGTTCGCTTCGTGGTTATATACATTTACTGGACGTTAATTAAAACAAATTATTAGCTCTCTGTTAAGTCTAATACACTATATAATTCTACCGCTATTACAATAATCAGTGTTTCTCAGAGCTCTCTCAGTGTATACCACGTCCTCTACGTAGAGTACGTAGCACCCGTCTTGCAACACAATCCCATCCCTACTCTGTGCAACTCTTCAATCCAAGAGTGAAACGATATTCCCAATCTTTCTTCTATTCAACAAGTAAGCTCTGGAACTCTCCCTGAATCCATCTTCCCTTCATCCTATGACTTAAATTGCTTCAAACTCCGTGTGTCCAAGCATTTTAGCTCGAACATTCCTTGATTTTGGCCCTGTCACTCTTTCAACTCTGGGGGAGGCACTCGTCACAGGCAGTTCTGCCTTTTGTCTCCCTCATCCACATAGACAAAAAATAAACTTATATTGGCTATTTGAGTCGTGTAAAGTCCATAGGAATTCTTTTGATTATTCAAAGAGATCATGTAGAGATAGTTGTATTGGATCTGTAATAAATAATCATTACTATAACCCAAATGATAGAAATGTCAGCCCGATTGCTTTCATTCATTTTGAGTTATAAGAAGCTTAGGGGTCCAGATTATTGTCAAGTTCGTTAGCGCTACCTATAGTAGTAAAACATAAGCCATCTGAATTTGTTTTGTAGGAGCCTGAAAAAATGGATTAGAGTCTCAACCTCCGTCACCCACCTGGAAGCTGGCCTCGGCAACGATTGGTGCCTCCGGGGCATCGGTGACCACCCTCACACTGTACCACCCGGCCGGACCCACCACCTGGCAGGGGAACTTCACTTCTAAACTCGTGCAGGCATACAGAGGCCGCGTCAAGTTCACTCGACCCATCTCCATCCACGGACTGCTATAATTGTGTTTGCTGCTGCTAGTCTGAGGATGGTTGTAGTCGTTGTTGTCGTGATAGTAGGGCTTATTGTTGATGCGGTCGTAGTTGATCTTGGGCGGCTTCATTTGGAGCGGGCGGCACTTTCGGCCGTTTTGCAGCTTGCCCAGAGGTTCACGGATGGAGTTTTGGGAGGACCTGCGATTACGGTCTGCAATCTCAATTTTTTTTATTTCGTCGTCCTTGTTTTTTCTGCGGTGGTTTGCTTTGTTATTTGTGTGGGTTGTCTGAGTAACTGATAGGCTCTCTGGTGTGGTGCTATCATTTGAATTTTCGGTTTGTCTTTCTAAATTGGTATAGTTGTTTGGAATTTCGAGGTCTGTACTGTTGTTTAGCGTATCTGTCCAGTTTAGGTTTTCAGATGTAATATTTCGGATTGTATTTGTCTGAGATTCGGAGCCCATATTCTTTGAATCTGGTTTGTTATTTTCTGTTTCATTATATTGTTGTGGACTTTGGCTTACACTTGGACTTGCTTCGCTACTCCTCACGTACTCGAATATTATGTTCTCCTCTCTCGTTCTGCCCAGGTACTTTATCTCCCAATCATTTATTCTTTTTGTATCATGATCTTGGTCCTGATTTTTCTCTCTAGAGTATATTTCTTCTACTTGCCTCCCCTCCATCTCTCCACCTGTCCTCCATTCCATTTCTCTGCTACTCTTCTCTTCCATCTCTCTATTATTTACTTCCATCTCTCCACTGCTCCCCTCCATCTCTCCACTAATCCCCCCCATCTCTCCACTACTCCTCCACAGCCAGTACATCTCGTAGGCATCCAGTCCTCCCTGCCTCCTCCTTCGTCTCCTGGTCCTCCTCCACATTCTCATGATCCTCTTGTTCCTCCTCCTCATCCTCCCTACCCTCGCGCCCCCCCTACCATCCAGGTGTGACCAGGGGGGCGAGTCGTTGTAGCGGGGGTAGCGGGGACTGGATGTGGTGGTGGTGGTTGTGGTGGTTGTGGTGGCAGCAGCAGCACCAACTGGGGGGGTGCCGTGGTAGATTAGAACCACCGAGGTGTTGAACTTCACCCGAGATTTTGTATCACACATGGACCGTGTGAAGCTGAAATAAATACATAAGTGTATAAGATTTACTGTATTTACTGAAGATTAAGGCAATTTAAACATTAAGCAAGTCTGTAATTTCAAATTTGTCTGTGTGATTGGGATCCCTCTTATCCTAGCCTAGATATATAATTACTACCGTTAACTATCTATCAACTGTGAGACGCCTCAGTCTCCGAGGGGATGACCATGAATAACATGCTTTCAATAGCTCTGTCCTCTGTATGAATGCAACTTTTTCTTCCACCCGTCTTCTTCAGCAGAGAATCTAACTGCCTGCAAGGCTTCAAATATGATTTTTAGTGCAGGATATTTCACAGTGGAGGGAAGCTGGCCCATCCAACAATTTCTTGCAAGGGATTCAACAATAGTACATTCTGGTACGGTACGCATATTTCTTCACTTTTTTGATTGAGGGAGGCAAAAGGCATAACTGCCTATAGCGAGTGCCTCCCCCATAGTTGAAAGAGTGACAGGGCCAAAATCAAAGGCGAACCGTTCAAGCCAAAATGCCTGGACACACGGAGTTTGAAGCAATTTAAGTCATAGGAAGAGGGAAAGACTGATGCTGGGAGAGAGTTCCAGAGCTCAGATGTTGAGTAGAAGAAAGTTTGAGAGTAAACGTTTCACTTCTTGGGTTGGAGAGTTGCACAGAGTAGGAGTGGGATTGAGTTGCAGACGGGGGTACACGTGCCCTACGTAAAGGAGGTGGTATGCACTGGGATAGCTCTGAGGAACACTGATTATTATAGTTAGCGATAGAATAGCGAGAGAGATGCAACATTGCGGCGGAGAGAGAGAGAGAGTGCAGAGTTGGTGAGTGGACGGGAGTTAATGATACGAAAGGCCTTCCTTTCAAACTTTTGTCTAGGAGAGCGGGTGTGAGAGGAACCTCCCCACACATGTGATCAATACTCCTTACATGGGCGCACTTTGCCCCTGACGAGAGCAAGAAGCTGTGCAGGGGAAAAAGAACCCCCCTAAGGCGGTTGAGCACACCCAGCTTCTGGGAGGCTGCCTTAGCAACGGACTGGTTAATATGGTCCTTCCAAATGAGAGCAGAAGAAAAAGAGACACCAAGAATATTGAGAGAAGATGAAGGGTTGATTTTTGTATTGTTGAAGAATAAGGGATAGTCCACTGGGAGATCCTGACGGGTAGATAGATGGAGAAATTGGGTTTTGGAAGCATTAAAGTTAACAAGGTTTTCTCTGCCCCAATTGGAAATAGTATTTAGATTAGAATTTAAGAGTTCTATGGCTTCATTACGTTTGTCGTTGAGGGATTGCTGGCTGGGGCGTTCTGAAAAACTAATGGAGTAGTGTAAGGAATAGTGTAACATATTAGTCCTCCGTGAAACTTAGTTTCCTTCAGTATACCAAAACACTAAGCACACCGATGGGCAGTTGGACTTAAGCGATCCACCCCCGTGAACAGAAACACGCTTGGTAACCGGAGTAGCCTCGATGGAAGCATATGAAGGCGGTACATTCGGAGATTAAGGCGCCTGACAATAGATACAGTAGATGTGAATAGTTCTCCAATAGGCTACAATAGGCTATGAAGACAGTAGAGAGCGTTGCACATAGTTTACAATGAAAGTTCTGCATTAAACTTTTCCTTCTAGATCTAGAGTAACCCCCTGGAATGGACCGTTAAGTTTGATATACTAAAGCTCTGTCTCTCTCTCTGTCTGTCTGTCTGTCTGTCTGTCTGTCTCACTCTCACTCTCTGTATTACCTAAGGTGTATGGTGGCTGGAGCCCTGTAGGTCTCCAGGCGTGAGGGTGTTTCCAGTATTAAGGGCGGCCAAGACACCCACACCTCTCTGCTCTCACTCACAACCTCACTCCCACGCTCCAACCTGAAATACAGTACAGTAATATGGCTTAATATAGCTGAAATATATACCTTGCATTTGAACAAAGTAAGTCTGTTTATCCAGTTTGAGATGTGAAATACATGCTAAGACATTTTCAGAATAGCTATCATTGCTATTATTGGAAAGAGTCATAGCTCTGGGGGTATAATTCGTGTTCATTTTCTCTATTGATAGCTACTTTCAATTCTTATGAATTCTGTATAGCCTAATAACACTTCAAAACATCATTGTAGATTTTTCACAACTGAGATAATTTTTGTAGATCATACATCAAATATCGCTAGTAAAATGATAGACAAGGAAAACGGTTATCAATCATTGAGTTCATTTGCCAAAGTTGTTGGCCAATATGAGGCTTAAAAATGGATTAGAAGCAATACTTGATAGCTAAAGGGTCATTCAAGGGCAATTAGCCTTTTTCTATATTCAAGAATTGGGTTTGATAGTGAAATGTGATGTAGCTATGCCCATAGACTTTTGAAATGTGATAAGGTAACTGGTCAGAAACATTAATAGGAAATTGTTATGCTTCACCTTGCAAAAGGTTATTTTAGAGTAACATAAGACTGTATGCAAAATAAAAAAATGAAGTTTATTTAGATGATCACACACCCCTTGAATAATGAATAATAATACTGAATATGTAGTTAAATATATATAATTAATATTGTCTGCCAGGGAGCCCCGGCTCGGCAGACTGTGCCATTTCCATTATTATTAGTATTATAAACTTATGTAATGTATTTTCTTATTGGCAATACACACTTTTTACTTTACTTTACTTTACTTTACAAACAAATACAGTACATGTAATCTTTATGATGAGTTACCTTTCCGACTCATGCTAAATATCCTCTAACAATTTGAATATTCTTACATTACTAAAATGTAATTAACCATAAATATGATTGAGTATTTTCATATCTCCATAGTTGTAGCAATATAACAAGATCACATTACAGAAGTCTATGGACAGAGCCACATCCCATTTCACTATCAATACATATTGAATTCAAGAAAGTTTCCAATTGCTCTTGAATGGCACTAAAGCTATCAATGGACTTTGAATCCATATATATTTATCCATCTAGGCAGAACATATGTTGCCAATATTTGCTCTGGCAAGTAACACAATAACTGATTATTGGTCCTATTCCTTACTATTACTATTTGGTGTACGCTGCAAGTAAAATGAGTTTCACTTTCGAGAAGTCTACCCTCTCTCTTTCCTCACTCTCTCTTCATGGTACGGCTTTCTGCCAGAGGGATTGGAGGGTGATGAGAGAGCCTTCTTTTGTGCTATTATTTTCTTCCACTTACCTTTATTTGGCGTTCTGCTATTTCTACTAGAATTTGATACAAACACCTCATTTGGATTGCATGGTTTGTGTGGTCAGTTAGCCTATCTATCCAAATCCATGTACGTAAATCTCTCTCTCTCACCTGAAGACGTGGGGTCCCGCCTGCACCACCACACCACAGGGGAAGACAAACTCCCTCACCACCTCTCCCTCCTCCCCCTCCCCCTCCTCCCGCCTCCTAGCCCCCCGGTCCTCTCTCACCAGGCGGGTCCACAGGGGGAAGACGGTGTTGGGGGCGTAGAGGGAGAGCATGAGGGGGTCGGGGGGGTACTGCTGGTGGGAGGTGTTAGACAGGTCGGGAGGGGGGGGCATGGGGGAGTGATTGTAGTCCCAATCATCCTCCCACGTCGAGCTGAGGGGAAAAAATAAACATTATTTGGTTTCAGCTAAATAATCTTGGCAACATTCTTAACTCTTTCCTTGCGGCGACATCTATAGGGAAGCCTACGCTACTGCAGGATGTTTCTAGCAAATTTTCATTCACTGTAATTCGTCCTAGTGCGAGAAGTTTCATAGCGAACCAAACGAGACTTCTCATTGAAAAAAAAAAAAAGCTAAAATGCTTCCTAAGCAATTCTGGTTCATTCATTAGTAGCTACCATGGCCTTGAGTGGTGGGGGGTGGGAATCTCTTAGTTAGCCGTTGGTCGTGGGCCCCTCGACATGCGTAATATTGTCATTTCTTTTGTCTTTCTCCACTCGCGATAACTCGATGAAATAATTAGTTATTTTGGCAGCTAATGTGTTTGTTAGACAGTATGAGTTATGTCCTGTAACATTAAATGAACCTCACATTCATACCTGGTTTATAGCGGTCTCAAATCCATATGGATATTTACCTGTTCTTGGTTGAATTTCAGCTTCCAAATTATCTCTTGCATGGAAACACATCCACTCACAACCAAGGCCATAGCATACTGATATTGCTATGGGAGTGAAGGCTAGAAGCTTATCTTTTGTCTGGCAGCAAGCCGAGTGGCTCAGTACTACCAAAGTCAGCCGATAATACCAAAACGTACAATACGTTGGTTGCAATAAATTATAATTATTACGTAAGACATACCAGTATGTTGGTCGCAGTAAACGATAATTAATACGTAAGACGTACTAGTATGTCGTCCACAAAGAAAGGGTTAAACCTTAACATAGTGAATCCGTGCGCAACAATAAATGAAATCTGTAGAAATCAATTGCTCTATGAAACTAAGAAATATCAAGCTGTATCTCACAAATGTCCTTGGCCTTTGATCGGTAGCGTATAAACAACACCTTTCCTACATGTTTAAATATATGGCCGGGTGCGGCGTGCCTCAAAACATTGACAGAAATGTTAAGTGCTACATATTGGGAACAAAAACGAACATGTACATTACAACATGAATGGATCCCAATTAAATAATGCGACAACAATAAAGGGCCTGGGTGTAGTATAAAGCATCCTAAAACCAAATCCCCAATGTTCGGAGGTGATCGAAAGGCAAACAAATTTGTTGGACTGAGTAGAAGGTCATTTGAATTCTAATCGGGAAAAAATAATACGCAATATACGATGTATTAGTGGGTAGAAAGTCCACTCATCCACCACATAATACCGTTGACATATAGAATTTTCATCCGCTGCTAGCACCATTGGTGTCCTCCCTAGCAATTCACGTAAGGAATGGACACTACCCCTTACAATGGTTAAATAACCGCCAGATACCATAATTAATTTAAACCAAGAACTACCATGGCCGGTACTAACTTTGACGTGGTGTAGGTGGAGCTAGAGGTAGTGGTGGTGGAGGTGGTGGAGGTGGTGGTGGTGGAGAGAGGGAGGTAGACTCTGACAGTAAGGTTCCCCTGTAGAGCAGTGTAGTTGTTGGGGGCCTCCACCCGGTACCCCCACCCAGACACACCTGAGGGAGGGAGGAAGGAGGGGTTTAGTACTCATGTGAATTATACAGCTGGAGTAAATCACAGGATACAAACATAAGACAGATTCATAAAGTTATCCAATAAAGTTTAAAGACGTTTCTCTCTGTCACTTCGCTCATATACACAGTCAGTTTTCTCAAAGTACACCACGTTACAAATAAATCTGACCTAACCGAACCGTACAATATTCCTCTATAAAAAGGCCTATAGGTAGCGCCAGCGAACTTGACAATAATCTTGATCCCTTAACATCTTATAACTCGAAATGAATGAAAGCAATCGGGCTGAGGTTTCTATAATTTGTGAAGAGTCCACCAGGAAATAGGTGTGGATATTTACAGCCAGTTTGCTCTAGGCCCTTTTGAGTTACAGAGAGGTCAGGGATCAAGATTATTGTCAAGTTCGTTGGCGCTACCTATAGTCATCTTATCACTCCAGATCCTGAATCATTGTATCTCCAACTTTGGCATCAGCTTCACGGTGGTTGAGGTAGCTGATCTACTGGTCTCTATAAGCCGCTGTCACACGAGCGCTTTTTTCCGTCAATTTTCTATGAGCAAGTTTTTTCTCGTATAATTTCGGGACTTTTTCGCACTGGTATCGACAACTAAACTGAAGGTAGATTATGTTAGCCGGCTGAATTCTGATAAAGTGTAATTTTTGAAGCTTCCAACCCATAATTGCCCCTAAACATTGCTCGAAAAAGGGCTTGTGTGACTCCGGCTTACTGGCCCCCCTTTGGAAGGCAAGGGTATTGAACACACAACTCTGCATATGTGTGTGTGTGTGTGTGTGTGTGTGTGTGTGTGTGTGTGTATATATATCCCGGTTCTTCCAAAATCACAGGCTCACTATCGTTCATCAGGAAAACAAAAACGACACTTAAATAGCAAGAAAGGTCCTAATATTGATAAGGAAATGTGGCGGAAGGTCTTAAACATCGACAAACTAATGGGGCAAACTTCTTAAAAACTGAAAATTAATGGGGCTAAACATGGTATTTGCAGGTATAAAGGAAAATTCCAAATACTTCTTTTCATACGCCAAACAAATGGCTAAAACAGCATCAAACATCGGCCCACTAAGCAAAGGGGACAGCTCTTTCACAGGGGACAAAAAGGAAATGAGCGAACTCTTACGCAGGCAGTATGAAATGGCATTCAGTGAGCCTGATGAAACAAGTCATCAGAGACCAAAATATATTTGTCATGGAAACCTCCCCCACGGAAGCCCCCAGATGCTGGATATTGATTTCGGTCCAAAAGACATAGAAGAGGCCATTTCCAACATGCCATCCCACTCAGCACCAGGCCCGGACTCATGAAACTCGATCCTAATGAAGAAATGTAAGGAAAACCTCTCAAAACCCCTGGCTATAATGTGGAGAAGGAGTCTAGACACTGGTGAAATACCAGATAGCTTGAAAAATGCAATAATTGCCCCACTGCATAAAGGAGGGAGTAAAGCACTACCAAAAAAACTACCGCCCGGTAGCTCTAACCTCCCACATCATTAAAGTTTTCGAGCGAGTCCTGCGAAGCAAAATCTCAACATTCATGGAGGCAAATGAACTACACAACACCGGTCAACATGGATTCAGAGCGGGAAGATCATGTGTCTCACAACTTTTGGAACACTATGACAAAATTCTTAAAGTGCTAGAAGAAAAGAAAAACGTGGATGTCATTTACACCGATTTTGCTAACGCATTTGATAAATGTGACCATGGTATAATAGCCCACAAACTCAAAGCAAAAGGTATAACGGGGAAAATCGGAAGGTGGATATACAATTTCCTAGTAAACCGAAAACAATCAGTAGCAGTAAACCAAGTAACATCTGAGCCTTCGGATGTCAAAAGCTCAGTGCCTCAAGGAACAGTGTTAGCGCCCCTTCTGTTCCTCATACTAATTTGCGACATAGATACCAACATTAGACACAGTACGGTGTCGTCTTTTACTGATGACACAAAATTAAGCAAGATAGTAAACACACAAGAGGACACGGGTCGACTGCAGGAAGACATGAATGTAGTGTTCCAGAGGACCAGGGAAAACAACATGCAAGTCAATGAAGAAAAATTCCAATTAATACGGTACGGAGATAATAATGGCGTTAAAGAAATTACAAATTACTTAACAGAATCTAACCACATAATAGAACGGAAAGACAGTGTGAAAGACCTTGGGGTATTAATGTCTGAAAATATGGGTTTCAAAGTACATAATCAGGTCAAAGTTGCGGCTGCGAAACGTCTTAACGGGTTGGATTCTACGTACATTTAAAACACGCGGTGAATTACCTATGATAACGCTCTTCAAATCTCTAGTGCTACCGCGGCTTGAATACTGTAGCATATTAACATCCCCATACAAAGCAGGTGAAATAAATGACTTAGAGAGTGTACAAAGAAATTTCACTTCGTATAATAAGTTCGATAAAACATCTACACTATTGGGAGCGTTTAAGAGCACTGAATCTGTACTCGCTGGAACGTAGAAGAGAACGTTACCTAATAATATACACGTGGAAAATCGCAGAGGGTTTAGTACCAAACCTACATACTCCGATAGTCATGAAATTCAGTGATAGGAGAGGCTGGGAATGCGAAATCCCCCGGATGAATAACAGGGGTGCTATGGGCTCTCTGCGAGAGGGCTGGTTATCACACAGAGGCCCACGTCTCTTCAACAAACTCCCACGGCGAGTAAGAGACATGAGGGACGTCTCGTTAGACAACTTCAAGAGAGCCCTCGATGTCGAACTGCAAAAAGTGCCGGACGAGCCCATCCTCACGAGGGAGCGAGCTGTCGCTTCAAACAGTCTACTACACCAAAATCACCACCCATAACGAGGGGCGCCGCGCTCCTTGGTGCCGCTAGAAGAGTGGCGAACACATCAAAAGTATCAAAAGTAAGTATGAGGGAGAAGGGGATCTAGACAAACGACCCATCTCCCCTTAACCACTAAACTATATAACTCCCAAACCACCGGAGTAATCGAGCCAAGATTTCTACCATTTGGGAAGGGTTAGCCAGGAAATAGGTGTGGAAATTTACAGCCCATTCACTCTAGTCCTTTCAGAGTTACAGAGGTTAGGAGTCACGATTGCTGGCCTACTTACATGAAACAGAGTATAGTTGTCGTATACGCACTTGCGAGTTTCAGGCTATAAGGAAGTTGGAGCTGTAAACATTGATATTTAGCAATTACCAGCTAAAATACGGTTGTAGTGCATTCATAAATACATAAAACTCAATTCAACATACTAATTATCAATCAGAAACCTACATTAGTATTGAATATCTGTTTTATGCAGGTCGTCAAACGGGAGCAATTTTGTTTGAAGACTAGAACGAATATGGGGTGAAATACGGGGAAATTAATATGAAATAGCATTGTTGTTAGCCATTTTATCACTTCCAAAGATATAATTTGAACTATAAACCCTAATTTCATCTTTACATACACAATAATCAAGACTAAAAAAAAATGGACTCGCCTTTGGTTTGACACCCTGGCTTTTATGTCGATGTTTACGGCTCCAACTTCCTTATAGCCTGAAACTCACAAGTGGTCAATTACACCAAGTAGCGTATCATACCGACTGGCTTGGAATACGACAAACTTATAGTAATAACCAGCGACAATGATGGAATATACCGAGTAATACGAACCTATGACCAAAAGTTGCACGCATAGTGGATTGTCAGATTCTAAGAAAGCTAAAACTAAGAGTAGGTAAGGTAGTTATAGCCCTTTCTTTCTTTTTTTCTTTTTCTTTTTTTTCAACGGACGATTAATGTTATGTCACCATCTTGATTATGTCACCATCTTGATTATGTCACCATCTTGATTATGTCACCATCTTGATTATGTCACCATCTTGATTACTCAGCTATTACGAAGATTGTATGGCCAAATGACAAATCTATATTACCAACGACACTGATGAAATTACCTAGAAATACGAGTCTAAGACCAAAAGTTGCACGCATAGTGGATTGTCAGATTCTAGGAAAGCTAAAACTAAGAGTAGGTAAGGTAGCCTGGTTGTTTCCTGGTTTTGTTTTTTGTTTTTTCAGCTGACGATAAAATTGCATGTCACCATCTTGATGACGTAGCTTTTACGAAGGTTGTATAGCCAATTATACTGTTATTTGTTATTGTTACTTTTATTTAATAATTTTCATTTTAGTAAGCGTTGTTTCCACATAGCGATTTTGATAATTTAATTTGACTTTATATTGTCCTTGTCCCAATTTTGGTTTGTTTAGTTTGCAAGTTTTACATTTTAATTAAAATATGAAACCCTGGCATGAACCTAAAACAGACACAGAGCAGGTTCATATTATTCTATTGATTATTGACAAATCAGTCGCTAAGGGATTCAATTTACCGTAAGCTGAAAAAAACACTATTGGTCTAGTACGATAGTCTATTCGCTGTAAGTAGGCGAGAAATCATGACTTCCAACCTCTGTAACTCAATAAAGACTAGAGTAATTGAGCTAATATTTCTACCAATTGAGAAGAGGCAGTTAACGAATAGATGTGGAACTTTACAGCCAATTTGCTCTAGCCCTTTATGAGTTACAGAGGATAGAGGTCATGATTTCTCGCCTACTTACAGCGAATAGACTACAACATTCCCGTTCTCATCCCAACAACCCCCCCACAACATGCAGCCCGAAGGCAGCCCTCTGAATACCCAACAACAAACTTAGTAAGGGCAGGCGGCAGGGGAGGAACAGATGATTGTATATACAGAGAGGAGTAAAACAGTAAATAAATAATATAAATAAATTAAAAAGAAAGTTATAATGTACGCTAATATTATCTATCCATCTAGCTGTATATACTGTATAGCTAGACAGACAGACAGACAGACAGATAGATAGATAGATATAGCGAGATACGGTAGATAGATAGAGAGAGAGATAAAGAGATATATAGAGAAAAATAGATAATAGATAGACATACACGGATAACCAAATAGATAGATGGATAAATCCAATAGGATATAACGATAAGCGTTACAAAATGAGAGAGCAAGGGGTAAGCTAAGTCACGTTAAATACGAGTCCCTTTTCCGCTAACTTGGGAAAAAATACAGGTGTCAGAAAATCCATGGTGAAATTAGTAAGTAGGATATTTATTGCTGAGAAACGAGAGGACTGACTTATTCATCGGAAAGTCCCCGCCACGTAACTCGTAGATTAAAAAAAAACACAAAAAAAAAAGAAGAAAAAAAAAAACGTAATTGCAGCTTCCAGGAAATGTCTGAATTCATATATAGATTGTACTCACATATACGAACATAATACATATACTGTACAGTACATATTATACAAATGCATACATACACACACATAAACAGTATATATATATATATATAGTATACTGTATATGTGTGTGTGTGTGTGTGTTTGTAATAAACATAACACATGCAAATATCCAACACAACATTTGGAAATACGTTACGTATATATAACACTATCCAATTTATACACATACTGCACAAATACAGAAGACATCTTACAAACACGCGTATCTCAATATTGATCAACTTTAAACGTGCAATTTGACTCCCTCATGTCAATTATGCCCCACTGACATGCCAAACACATACACGCGCACACACACACACACAACGTACACATAAACACACATATATACATACACACCGTACACACAAACTCACACACACACACCGTACACACAGTACTACCATGCACACATACACACACACACACACCACTACCATGCACACATATATTATTCTGGCACACGAGTGACATACATACACGCACCCACACATACAACTACTTCAAGCCACGCACATGCAAATTTCACTTACCGATATATGCGAATAATTACAAATATTGTAGTTTATATTCACATACAGTACGTACCAGTATTAATATATTTTCAGAATATACTGTATATGCAGGATAATCTGTATCTGTATCTATGTTGACCTATCTAAAGTAACTACACCGAGAGTATTATTGGCATTTCATTTGGGTAAGGCACTAGTGTTTATTCAACAAATCCAAAACGCACATTATTCTTCGCCCATAAGAATATGATAGTTTTATGAAATGCCGATAATATATATATATATATATATATATATAGCCTAGTCTAGCTACTGAGATCTCCATGTGTCAATGGGAAGATATTATTGGGATGGTATTTGTGCTGTACTTAATTTCAGTGCATCACTACAAAGCCCACCGACACGTCATAAATAATAGCCTTGATGTTCCAAATAAATTAGCATTGTATCAATATTCCCAAATAAAAGATATGCTCAATAGGTAGCGGTTGAGAGAGAGAGGCTGTGAGAGACTGTGGAATGGGACAGTAAGACAATGGCGATGCAGATTCGAGGAGTCGCAGCTTGCACCGGGCCATGGGGATACAACCAGGTGTCATGGATTTACGAAGGTGGGACCATGAACGAGCCGGTTGCAACACTCAAACGGTCTCGATGTCTGACTTACAATTTGGCTTCACCATGTTGAGCGGTTGAATCTACAGGTGTCATGCCTACTATGTCCGGAGGTAGAATTTGTAATAAAAACAAATAGATAGATAGAGATATATAGATATTGATATTATTTCAGAGCTGCCTGCTGGGTGAGATGACCCTTAGAAGTACAGACAAGAAAAGAAAGGGCCAACATTATTAAGGGGAGGTTTTTAGTGTGTTTCTTAGACTTCCATCAAGCTTAAAATTACTCCCCCTTGACTCCCTTTCAAGATAAATTTGTACATTTTTCGGTAGAAAAATTTCCCGGCCGAAGGCCGGTTCCCCTTAAATTACAGGCTCGTTATCGCTCGCCAGGAAAAAATCGACACCTAAATGGCACGAAAGGTCTTAAAAGTGACATAAATGGGGCGAAAGTTCTTAAAATCGTCAAACTAATGGGGCGAACGTCTTAAAATCTCAAAAGCAATGGGGTTAAACATGAGGGAGAAGGAAGTTCGAAAAAAAATCCCTCAAGTGGAAAGCTCCCCTTAAGGCAATTAGAGGGTGAGTATTACTGGGAAGTAGGAACACAAGCGATATACATGATATGGACTATTTATACAAACAGGGGCACGGTACCCTCTCGCCAGACTTGGAGGATTCGTGGCAGCTCTTCCTTCCACTTTCTGCTGAGTTTCTCAAAGTAGTCATCTGATGAGAACATTGTTTGTAGTGTTCTTAGTTCAGGACACTCCTTGGGCTATGCGGTATCTAGGGGTGGCTGCGGCAAGCAAGACATGTCTCATTATCTTTTTCACAAAGAGGGGTGTCAGCCCAATGTCTGTCTTGCTTTCTTAATACGATATATCTTTCAAGTAGCCAGTGCCATCCACCAGGCTAGAGTGCTGCAGCTTAGGGAGGGAAGGAGGGAGAAGACTATGGCCAGTCTTTGTGTAGGTGAGTGGAGGAGAAGACTATGGCCAGTCTTTGTGTAGGTGAGTGGAGGAGAAGACTATGGCCAGTCTTTGTGTAGGTGAGTGGAGGAGAAGACTATGGCCAGTCTTTGTGTCGGTGAGTGGAGGAGAAGACTATGGCCAGTCTTTGTGTAGGTGAGTGGAGGAGAAGACTATGGCCAGTCTTTGTGTAGGTGAGTGGAGGAGAAGACTATGGCCAGTCTTTGTGTAGGTGAGTGGAGGAGAAGACTATGGCCAGTCTTTGTGTAGGTGAGTGGAGGAGAAGACTATGGCCAGTCTTTGTGTAGGTGAGTGGAGGAGAAGACTATGGCCAGTCTTTGTGTAGGTGAGTGGAGGAGAAGACTATGGCCAGTCTTTGTGTAGGTGAGTGGAGGAGAAGACTATGGCCAGTCTTTGTGTAGGTGAGTGGAGGAGAAGACTATGGCCAGTCTTTGTGTAGGTGAGTGGAGGAGAAGACTATGGCCAGTCTTTGTGTAGGTGAGTGGAGGAGAAGACTATGGCCAGTCTTTGTGTAGGTGAGTGGAGGAGAAGACTATGGCCAGTCTTTGTGTAGGTGAGTGGAGGAGAAGACTATGGCCAGTCTTTGTGTAGGTGAGTGGAGGAGAAGACTATGGCCAGTCTTTGTGTAGGTGAGTGGAGGAGAAGACTATGGCCAGTCTTTGTGTAGGTGAGTGGAGGAGAAGACTATGGCCAGTCTTTGTGTAGGTGAGTGGAGGAGAAGACTATGGCCAGTCTTTGTGTAGGTGAGTGGAGGAGAAGACTATGGCCAGTCTTTGTGTAGGTGAGTGGAGGAGAAGACTATGGCCAGTCTTTGTGTAGGTGAGTGGAGGAGAAGACTATGGCCAGTCTTTGTGTAGGTGAGTGGAGGAGAAGACTATGGCCAGTCTTTGTGTAGGTGAGTGGAGGAGAAGACTATGGCCAGTCTTTGTGTCGGTGAGTGGAGGAGAAGACTATGGCCAGTCTTTGTGTAGGTGAGTGGAGGAGAAGACTATGGCCAGTCTTGCTGTAGGTGAGTGGAGGAGACTATGGCCAGTCTTTGTGTCGGTGAGTGGAGGAGAAGACTATGGCCAGTCTTTGTGTAGGTGAGTGGAGGAGAAGACTATGGCCAGTCTTTGTGTAGGTGAGTGGAGGAGAAGACTATGGCCAGTCTTTGTGTAGGTGAGTGGAGGAGAAGACTATGGCCAGTCTTTGTGTAGGTGAGTGGAGGAGAAGACTATGGCCAGTCTTTGTGTAGGTGAGTGGAGGAGAAGACTATGGCCAGTCTTTGTGTAGGTGAGTGGAGGAGAAGACTATGGCCAGTCTTTGTGTAGGTGAGTGGAGGGAGAAGACTATGGCCAGTCTTTGTGTAGGTGAGTGGAGGAGAAGACTATGGCCAGTCTTTGTGTAGGTGAGTGGAGGAGAAGACTATGGCCAGTCTTTGTGTAGATAAGTGGAGGAGAAGACTATGGCCAGTCTTTGTGTAGGTGAGTGGAGGAGAAGACTATGGCCAGTCTTTGTGTAGGTGAGTGGAGGAGAAGACTATGGCCAGTCTTTGTGTCGGTGAGTGGAGGAGAAGACTTGTCCCAATCGCTCTCGGCACCTTTGACCTTGAATCCAGGTTTTCCCCGGGGTGATGCTGGTGAAGATTAGGTTGGGAGCCTGTGTCGGCTGCGTTGGCTGACCAACCAGGGGTCGCGGCTCCTTTGATATTGGATCCGTGCATTCATAGTTAATTAGGCAGTACCTCCACTTCTGTCCAACCAATAATGCGTATATTGCCGCACTAGATATTCTTCTTATATAGACAGTATATTTATATAATTATAGCTTGAGGCGTGTGAGTGAATGAGTGTGTTTCCTAGGGCATTAAGGGGTGATTTCCACTTGAGGGATTTTTTTCTTTACCCCTTTCTCCCTCATGTTTAGCCCCCTTGCTTTTGAGATGTTAAGACGTTCACCCCATTAGTTTGGCGATTTTAAGAACTTTCACCCCATTTATGTCACTTTTAAAACCTTTCGTCCCATTTAGGTGTCGATTTTTTCCTGGCGAGCGATAGCGAGCCTGTAATTTAAGAGGAACCGGCCTTCGGCCGGGAAATTTTTCTACCGAAAAATGTAAACATTTATCTTGAAAGGGGGTCAAGGGGGTGTAATTTCAAGCTTGATGGAAGTCTAGGAAACACACTAAAAACCTCCCCTTAATAATGTAAGGAATCCTCGCACACATCCAGAAGCACAATCAAAAATCCCAAACACACATTCAGGCACAGAGTAATTATACAAACACTCGGGAAGTACTGTAAAAGCACATACTGTCACACATACAGTCCAACCATAAACAAAGAAACAGTAGACGATCGTTCAGACACACAAGCAAACACAACATCAGAGAGGCACATTAACCCCTTCAGACTCATATGACGCAGAGGTTGCCTGATTAGCAATAAGAAATAGAGTTCTCTCACTCTTATAATTACCTCTCCAAAATTAGTTTTCTGCCCACAGCTAACTCAAAGACAACTGCAGAGGTTGAAGTAACTAAACTAAAGGGTTCTAAATACCCCTGATGGGAACAAAGGCTTTAAAGTATCCCTAATAGGCTCAAAATCGCGTCATATGTCAGAAAGGCACATTAAGGGGGGTGACCTGCTTTTGTTCTGTCCTTTTCCCTCTTTCTCTGGCTTGTATCCATTTGGCCCCATTCAGCCTACTGTTTTAAGACGTTTATCCTCATCCAGGTGTCATTTTTTTACTGGTGAGCGGTAGCGAGCCAGCATATTTTGTATTTTTGTTTAACAGTAGGCTAAATTTGTAAATTTTTTGATAGAGAAATGTCTCCGGCGAAGCCGGATTTCTTCATATAATGCTGGCTCGCTATCGCTCGCCAGGAAGAAATCGATACCCAGATGGGGATAAACGTCTTAAAATAGTTGGCTGAATGGGGCCGAATGGATACAAGCCAGAGTAAGAGAGAAAAGGACAGAAATAACTAAAAGCAGGTCACCCCCCTTAAGGCAAACGCACTGGAAAGCCCAAACCATACCATATAATTATGTTGGTGGTGCTTGATGCGTGAGAGAGTGTGTGTGTGTGTGTTTCCCAGCGGACCATCATAACTTATGTAAGGAATCAATGGTTCCAAGCCACTACCACCCCCACACTCTCTCACACTCTCTCTCATTCTCTCTCTCTGTGGTATGAGTCTAGATTTCTTTTAAATGCATCTATTGAGATACTATCTATTACTTTATTTGGGAGCTTATTCCACTCACCAAGGTTTCCAAGATCTGCAAGGTTATTCACTTCCAACTGTCTTCATGTACGGCTATTGCCGGAGGGAACGGAGGGTGGGGAGAGAGCCTTCTTCTTTGCTATCCTTTCATTCCACTGTCCCTTATTCTCGGGTTAGCTATCTCTACTAGAATGAAGTCCTGACCACCTCGCTGGGATCGTAAGGTCTGTGTGGTCAGTCTATCTATGTAAATCTCTCTCTCTCTCTCACACACACACACGGTACTATCACTATCACTCTCTCTCTCTCAGTCACCTCCTCCACCCATAACTAGCCGTCATTAAAAATTGACCACTGATTTGTTTTTTATTACAACCATATATTTATAATTACCTCGCACTAATCCTAATGTTTTCTTACCTAAGAATTAACTCGCTTAATTTTAATAACAATTACGTAATCAAATGTTTACTGCGATATACCTAAAATACTTATCAGAATAACATTGCCTCTATTTCCTCTAAGCAAACAATTAAGGGGAGATTTCCACTTGAGGGATTTTTTTCTTTACCCCTTTCTCCCTCATGTTTAGCCCCATTGCTTTTGAGATTTTAAGACGTTTGCCCCATTAGTTTGGCGATTTTAAGAACTTTCACCCCATTTATGTCACTTTTAAGATCGTTCGTGCCATTTAGGTGTCGATTTTTTCCTGGCGAGCGATAGCGAGCCTGTAATTTAAGAGGAACTGGCCTTCGGCCGGGACATATTTCTACCGATAAATGTATAAATTTATCTGGAAAGGGGGTCAAGGGGGTGTAATTTCAAGCTTAATGGAAGTCTAGGAAACACACTAAAAACCTCCCCTTAAGAATGTAAACCAAAATATGATACTGACACATCAACAAACACATCTTCAATAAACACATCTTCAACAAACACATCTTCAATAAACACATCTTCAACAAACACATCTTCAACAAACACATCTTCAACAAACACATCTTCAACAAACACATCTTCAACAAACACATCTTCAATAAACACATCTTCAACAAACACATCTTCAACAAACACATCTTCAATAAAAACATCTTCAACAAACACATCTTCAATAAACACATCTTCAACAAACACATCTTCAACAAACACATCTTCAACAAACACATCTTCAACAAACACATCTTCAACAAACACCTCTTCAATAAACACATCTTAAACAAACACATCTTCAACAAACACATCTTCAACAAACACATCTTCAATAAACACATCTTCAACAAACACATCTTCAATAAACACATCTTCAACAAACACATCTTCAACAAACACATCTTCAACAAACACATCTTCAATAAACACATCTTCAACAAACACATCTTCAATAAACACATCTTCAATAAACACATCTTCAATAAACACATCTTCAATAAACACATCTTCAATAAACACATCTTTCCCTCTGTATTTGCTTTTCCTGTTTTGTTCATTTATTTTTTTGCAGATATTCATGCAAACCAACATCAAACTTCACTCCTTAACGATTGGTGTAATAAATCTGTGTTGTTACTATGTCATTATTCGGAGGGGCGGGGAGGGAGTGTATTGCTTTGATATCACACTTTATTGCCTTATAGTCAAGCCCAAAGTCTGGTGTTTACCCCCCCCCCCTTCTCTCTCTCTCTCTCTCTCTCTCTCTCTCTCTCTCTCTCTCTCTCTCTCTCTCTCTCTCTCTCTCTCATACATACACGCAGAGAGAGAGACTTAGCATTCGTACATGCAGAGAGAGAGAGAGAGAGAGAGAGAGAGGGTACCTAAACCAAATTATAATACTTCTAAGTGTAAACGGAATCAACTGTGTGCGAAACAACAATATACCGGTAGTATAAAACCTGACGGCGTCTCTTCCGTGGATTGACCTCCCACACCAAGCCAAAGCGTCACATTTTTTTTTTCCTTTGCCCCTTAGCTTTCTCTTCATAATTGCTGAGGGGCACAGGGCCCTGGGTTTGGTTTCCCGGGTGTTTCTGTCGCCCTCCTCAGCTCCACGCCATGGAGTGGCTTCGGTCACCCATGCTTTATTGTGGTCGGCTGGGAGGGTTCTGTGGGGGCGCTCGGTTATGGCCTTGGTCTTGCTCGGGGCCTTGGGGCTATTCGGCCAGGCAGCTTGGGGAACAACAACAACAACATAAAACCTTGGCCGCCTACATCCCAGCCTTAGCTCCCTAGTACGGTACTCAACCAACACACATACATAAATACCCCCATAAATGTGATCCTAACTCCTGCTGAATCATGGCCAATCAGTCTTCCCGAGGTAGGCTATATTCTTGGTGTTTCCACTATCGTATTCTGTTTCCGCCTTATGTGTAAATTGAAATAAATATACGGATCTGGTTCACTTTTGGGTTGATTTTGTCATGTATTTCTTTTCTTTTTTCCTAGTTGCTTCGCTAGACCTCCATCAAACTTTAAAACAAAACACCCCCTAGAACCCCCTTCAAAATAAATGTGTACATTTTTTGGTAGAAAAATGTCCCGGCCGAAGGCCGATTCTTCCTAAAATTACAAGCTCGCTATCGCTCGCCAGGAAAAAAATCGACACCTAAATGGCACGAAAGGTCCTAATATTGACAACAAATGGGGTGAAAGGTCTTAGAATCACCAAACTAATAGGGCGAACGTCTTACAATCTCAAAACCAATGGGGCTAAACATGAGGGACAAGGGGGATCTATCAAAACGACCTATCTCCCCTTAACCTACCACAGCTGTTGATATGCCACTGCCGAACATTATAATGGAAGACTATTACCTAGTGTATTCTGTACAGATTGGTAAACACGCACGATGTCACAGCACACACTATATTTTATTACAATATCGTATGTAAACACCATCTACTATATATATGTTATTACAGTATCGTATGTAAACACCATCTACTATAATATGTTATTACAGTATCGTATGTAAACACCATCTACTATATGTTATTACAGTATCGTATGTAAACACCATCTACTATATGTTATTACAGTATCGTATGTAAACACCATCTACTATATGTTATTACTGTATCGTATGTAAACACCATCTACTATATGTTATTACAATATCGTATGTAACACCATCTATATATATGTTATTACAGTATCGTATGTAAACACCATCTACTATATGTTATTACTGTATTGTATGTAAACACCATCTACTATATGTTATTACAATATCGTATGTAAACACCATCTACTATATATATGTTATTACAGTATCGTATGTAAACACCATCTACTATATGTTATTACAGTATCGTATGTAAACACCATCTACTATATGTTATTACAGTATCGTATGTAAACACCATCTACTATATGTTATTACAGTATCGTATGTAAACACCATCTACTATATGTTATTACAGTATCGTATGTAAACACCATCTACTATAGGTAGCGCCAGCGAACTTGACAATAATCTTGACCCCTTAACTTCTCATAACTCAAAATGAATGAAAGCAATCGGTCTGACATTCCACTCATTTGGGACGAATCCACCAGGTAAAAGGTGTGGATATTTACAGCCAGTTTGCTCTAGTCTTTTTTGAGTTACGAAGTGGTTAGGGATCGAGACAATTGTCAAGTTCGTTGGCGCTACCTATAATATATAACGAGTATAATAGTACGTATTGCAATTGGACTCAATTGCAATAAGTACTATTATACTCGTACTTATTGCAATTGGACTCAATTGCAATAAGTACTATTATACTCGTACGTATTGCAATTGGACTCAATTGCAATAAGTACTATTATACTCGTACTTATTGCAATTGGACTCAATTGCAATAAGTACTATTATACTCGTACTTATTGCAATTGGACTCAATTGCAATAAGTACTATTATCTATCTATCTATATGCTCAGGCCCAATCCCCATTTTGGGGGTAGCCGACTCAAGACAGAGCAAGAACAGGGAAAACACAAAAACAACATAAAACAAAAAATAAACACAGATAAAAAACACAAACTCACACACATCCAGGTCACCCAGGAGAAGACCCAGAGACCAGGGTTACCAAGGTCGCTCCAGCACTCCCCCGGCCCCTGACCACCCGGAGAGGTTCCGATCTCGGCAGGCAGACATGCAGCGGAGCCAAAGCCACAAGCCCTCCCACCACACTTCCAGGCACACCCTTCATATTAATCGTCTCCCCGGGCCAGGCGCCTGATGGACTATTATCTAGTCGAACTTGCGCCCGACCCCTTACTCCAAATGACCACGTGTTCACTCAACTATTCACAAGCATTCTCCATTCCTCGCTTCTCATTCGTACTACATCCACGCACATTCAAAGCTCCTATTCTTAGGGTCCGGGACCACGAACGCGTTCCCTCGCCCCTATCTCTGTCTCGTTTTTTTGGTAGATTTATTTAAGGGGAGAAGGATACCAGGCCCCCCACCCCCGATCCCCTTTAGCCGACTTCTACGTCTCGCCGGAGAAAAGCGGTGGTGGAAATTTCTCACCCCTCCACCACAGAGGAGGCTACCTGCACCAGAAAGTGGCGGGCGTTGGGGTCGCCGCATCCCTACGCCATTTGAAAAATTAGAGATGCAGAAGGAGAAAAAGATAGAAGGGGCTATGGGAAGTAGAGGACACCAACCCTCACTCTGACAAAGGGTCAGCCCACCACAACTATTATACTCGTACTTATTGCAATTGGACTCAATTGCAATCAGTACTATTATACTCGTACTTATTGCAATTGGACTCAATTGCAATCAGTACTATTATACTCGTACTTATTGCAATTGGACTCAATTGCAATCAGTACTATTATACTCGTACTTATTGCAATTGGACTCAATTGCAATCAGTACTATTATACTCGTACTTATTGCAATTGGACTCAATTGCAATAAGTACTATTATACTCGTTATATAAATCTCCCCATACCGGTATACGAGGATGCCTTTTTCATCTGTACGTTCTTTATAGTTCTTCTTAAGGGGAGGCAGTTGGTTTTTCGAGTCCTCCTCCTCCCTCATGTTTAGCCCTATTAGTTATGAGATCTCAAGAATCATTAGTTTGGCGATTTTCAGACCTTTTGCCCCATTCCTTTGCCAATATTAAGACCTTTCGTGCCATTTAGGTGTCGATATGTTTCCTGGCGAGCGATAGCGAGCTTGTTTTTGAAGAGGGACCGGCCTTCGGCCGGGACATTTTTCTACCGAAAAATGTATAAATTTATATCAAAGGGCGGTCTTGTGGGTGTCTTTTTAAGTTTGATAGAGACTTAGAGAGCAAACTAAACCCTCTCCTTAAACCATTGAGCCGAACCAGTAAATTATGCTGCACAATACCGTCTGGGCTCCCTTAAGCTGCATAAGATTTTCTAATAATGGCTACAACACAACACAATTAATTGGATGTCCTCGTTATACTGAAAGGGTTCAATAGAATATGACGCATTAGTTCGAACGCTTAATTCGCAATCCAGAAACCCAAGAACTCAATCCCCAAATTGTCAATACCAAAGCTATAAAACCCCACAAACATTTGTACACAAAATTTACCTATCGAAAATTGCCCAAAGGTTTGTGTGACGCGTCGTAGGAGGGAGATGGGAAAACTTGTCTACTTCTCTGACTAATTTTCTGTTTAACTTTTTGTTTATGTTTGGCGCCATCTTGAAGCCTTTGGTTGCCAGACACTTCTATTACCTTTACCTATTTCTTGTTAGTCTACTCGAACGTCCCTTGATTTTGGCCCTGTCACTCTTTCAACTCGGGGGGGAGGCACTCGCTACAGGCAGATCTGCCTTTTGTCTCCCTCACTCACATAGAAAGAAAACAAAATCCCATGTGTATTAGTATACCGGTACTTAAACGGTCTTTTTAATGTCTGTGGCGACATATACAGTATACTGTATAATCCTAGGTTTATTGTATATCGACAGAGCATATACTGTATATAGAGAAATAAAATGTTGGGTGGACTGGTGTGTTGGGAGCGAGGGCTTGGAGGGGATTTAGTGGTAAAAGCAGAACCTTTCCCTTTAAGGGGAGAATTCCACTTGAGGCATTTTTTTCTGGACCCCTTTTTCCCTCATGTTTAGCCCCATTGCTTTTGATATTTTAAGACGTTCGCCCCATAATTAAGAACTTTCGCCCCATTTCTGTCAATTTTACGACCTTTCATGCAATTTAGGTGTCGTATGTTTTCCTGGCGAGCGATAGCGAGCCTGTAATTTAAGAGGAAGCGGCCTTTGGCCGGGACATTTTTCTACCGAAAAATGTACACATTTATCTTGAACGGGGGCCTAGAGGGTGTAATTTTAAGCTTGATGGAGGTCTAGGGAACTAACTAAAAACCTCCCCTTAACCCAGGTTTCCGAAGCCCTGCACCTACAACCAGTTGATGCTAGGCTGGACAAAATCATGGATATATAAAGGCTCTGTCTCGAGTCGGCCACAGCTATCTATGGGGTATGTGCCTGTGTATACATACATACATACATACATACATACATACATACATACATACATACATACATACATACATAAATAAAAAGGTTATGAGAAAGGTATACAAAATTATTGGGTATGTTGATAGTGATCTACCTTTCTATCCTTGTATTAGATGGGTTTATTACCACCAAGACTTTCAGAAACTTAATTCAAGAGCTTCATGCCAAAATTTACGAACAAAAAAGAGCAGAAAATACAATCGTGTGCCTCTCCCCTCGTTGTGGCTGTGAGGACCCCGGTAAAAGGCGGTGTCACACGAGCGACTTTTTGTCAATTTATACGAGCAATTGTAGTCTGGCAGCTTCAACATTCAAGTTTCATACGAATTAGACTACCTAACAAAACCTACCTTCGATCTAGTTACCGATTCCACTGCGAAAGAGTCTTAAAATAGCACAAGAAAAAACTTGCTCATCTAAAATTGCCGGAAAAAGCGCTCGTGTGACACCGTCATAAGGAGGGTCACCGGCTTTGTTTTTATCTTTCTCTCCTTTTTTCTCTTTCCCTGGCTTGTATCCATTTGCCCCCATTCAGCCAACTGTTTTAAGACATGTATCCGCATCCAGGTGTCTATTTCTTCCTGGCGAGCGATAGCGAGCCAGCATTGCATGGAGAAATCCGGCTTCGACGGAGACATTTTTCTATCGAAAAATTTACAAATTTAGCTTGCTGTCAAAACAAAATCAAATATATATATGCTGGCTCGCTACCGCTCGCCAGGAAAATATTGCCACCTGGATGGGGGTAAACGTCTTAAAACAGTAGACTGAAAGGGGCCGAATGGATACAAGCCAAAGAGAGAGGGAGAGAAAGAGAAAAAAAAAGCGAGGTGGGCTCCCGTAAACCATCCGGTAACGAGGACAATAACCCCGATGTTGTCCCCCTGGAAGCACCCCCCACCGCCCCACCACACCCCCACCCTATGACGGATACCGTTTTTTTCAACACCGCCTCCGCCACCACCGCCCAGTGGCTACCCTTCCCCTCCCGGACGCCCCCCCCACCCCCCACCCCCCCCCCCCCAACACGTGGAAAACATGCAAATGAGGCAGCATAAACCAACGCGTGTTGTTAATCTCGCTGTTAATATTGTAAGGTAATTGGTGTTTTGAAGGGGTTTTCTCCACTTGGGGCGACTACAGTGTGCTTTCTCTTTTTTATGTTTTCAATATTCTGCTTCCTCCACCGCCCCGCCCCCCCCCCCCCCCCCCCCCCCCCCCCCCCACACACATTTGTGTATGTGTGTGTGTGTGTGTGTGTGTGTGTGTTTTTTTTTTTTTTTTTTTTTTTTTTAAAGCTTCCTCCTTCTGACTATAGGATACGAATTAGTGAACGATACTTTAAACTTGTATCGACCCCGGGGAAGATACTGAAAACTTTTACCACGACTCAAACGGTTAAAATTGACCTTACAACTTCAGCAACCGTAGTGTTTCAATATTGCAAGATAATACGGGTGTCAGGGGGGATATATATATATATATATATATATATATATATTATATATATATATATATATATATATATATATATATATATATATATATATATATTATCTACTTGGTGCGAGTACGGTATGCCTTCACCCTTGTATTGCTCTTGCCTGTGTCTCCCTCATTTGCCTCCATCCCGTACAGTAACGATAACAAATCTGGCCACATCTAACTGGCCTTAAGGGGAGGTTTTTAGTTAATTCCCTAGACCTCCATCAAGCTTAAAATTACACCCTCTAGGCCCCCTTTCAAGATAAATGTGTAAATTTTTCGGTAGAAAAATGTCCCGGCCAAAGGCCGGGTCCTCTTAAATTACAAGCTCGCTATCGCTCGGCAGGAAAAAATCGACACCTAATTGGTCAGGGAAAGTGCCTTAAAATTGACAGAAATGGGGCGAAAGTTCATAAAATCGCCAAAATAATGGGGCTAAAGATGAGGGAAAAGGTGGTCTAGAAAAGCGGCATATCTCCCCTTAAATACCGGTATGTAGCCTAGACATAATTTTGATATACTGTATATATTTTGGTTGTGCAAATTCCATCTCTTATATGGTCACACACAGTAGGTCGTGGCCTTCGTATGTGTGTTCTTGGTGCAAATACAACCAATGGAATTATTATATGGACCTTTTTTTAAATATATAATATATATGGTTTTATAATTTAGGTTGTGAACATTACATTGCTGTGATAGTGTGTACGGTCCACATCATAATGGAGAAGCAAAGTATGAACAATGGCAGCCGGGGAAGACAAATTTCGTGAACCTATTATCTTTGTCTTCGTGCAATTACAACCAATGGAAATCATATATGGAAGTAAAGTTCCTATGAATTCAATTATGTACACATGTATGTGGTTTATAATTTAGGTTACGAAAATAGGATTTAACTTTGGGTCATTCATAATAGTTCTTGGACCTCTTACTTTTTTTTCTAATTGCAAATAGCTCTCTATACGAATACAAAGAAAAAGAAGACAACTATACCTTAAATATAGAAATAAATCTTAAATATAAATAATCCTTAAATATAGAAATAAACCTTAAATATAAATAATCCTTAAATATAGAAATAAACCTTAAATATAAATAATCCTTAAATATAGAAATAAACCTTAAATATAAATAATCCTTAAATATAGAAATAAACCTTAAATAGAAATAATTCTTAAATATAAATTAACTTTAAATAGAAATTATCCTTAAATATAAAAATATAGAAATATAGAAATAAACCTTAAATAGAAATAAACCTTAAATATAAATAATCCTTAAATATAGAAATAAACCTTAAATAGAAATAAACCTCAAATAGAAATAATCCTTAAATATAGAAATATAGAAATAAACCTTAAATAGAAATAAACCTTAAATAGAAATAAACCTTATATATAAATAAACCTTAAATATAAATAAACCTTAAATAGAAATGAACCTTAAATAGAAATAAACCTTAAATACAAATAAATCTTAAATAGAAATATACCTTAGATAGAAATAAACCTTAGATTTTTTTTTTTTTTTTTTTTTTTTTTAAGAGACAATGAACGGAGGAAGGAAAAACACAGATAACACAAAAAGGTCCATGTGCCTAAAGGCATCCTCCATTCATAAAATGTTTGTAACAACTGGATTTAAACATTTGTAGATTGTAAGTTTGTGGAAAGCAATTCGAGGGAAGTGAATTCCAAAGAGGGGATAAATGAATTCTGATAAGCAGAAGTTCTGCATTGTGGAGGAGAAAGTGTAAATTCATGGGCGCTCTCAGCTGCCCTAGTTCTACGGGGAAAGATGTGGAGAGGCGGCACAATTGAAGCAAGTTCCTCGGAACAATTGCTGTGAAAATATCTGTAGAATAATGCAAGGGATGCACGGTATCTTCCAACGGATAATGTAGGAAGGTCCTGTGTGATTGCAGGGTTATTGATTAATCTAATAGCTTTATTTTGAATTTTGTCCAACTGCCTCAATGCAACCACTCCACTTCCACCCACAGAGGTGAACAGTAATCCATCTAAGAACGCACATGACTTTTATATATCACGGCCAACTGCTCGTCAGTGAAGAATTCTCGAACTCTGTACAGGAGTCCCAGTTTTTTAGAGGCATTCTTAGCAATGCTTCTAACATAGTGTCCAGCTCAAGTTAGTAGTTAATGTTACACCGAGAATGTCAATACTAGGGGAAGTGGGAATATTTACATCATTAAAAAATATATGGAAGTCAGTGAGATTCTGTCGGTTAGAAAATTGAATGTATTTGGTTTTCTGTGCATTAAAGGAAACTAGATTCTTTTGTCCCCATTCATTAATTCTAGAAAGGTCCTGGTTCAGAGAAATTGCAGTGTTTATTTTTGAATTTATAAGATCGGGTTGGGTGAAAGAATTGGTAAATGTGAAGGAACTGTGGAGTGTTGAGTCATCTGCGTAGGAATGTATTGGATTATGAGTGGTAGATATGAGATCATTGATATGAATGAGGAACAGAATTGGGGCCAAAACTGATCCCTGGGGAACACCAGCATTTATTGAGTGAAATTGAGAATAAAGGCCATCTACCATTACACGTATTTTTCTGTTATGAAGATAAGAAGAAATTAGTGGAACTAATGATGCAAGGCCGTAGTGTGACATCTTCGACAATAAGGATTGATGCCAGACTCTATCATTTCTATCAAGATAGAAATAAACCTTAAATAGAAATAAACCTTAAATAGAAATATATATATTCCTTAAATAGAAATAAACCTTGGATAGAAATAATCCTTAAATACAAATAAACCTTAAATAGAAATAAACCTTGCATAGAAATAAACCTTGCATAGAAATAAACCTTACATAGAAATAAACCTTAAATAGAAATAAACCTTGCATAGAAATAAACCTTAAATAGAAATAAACCTTAAATATAAATAAACCTTAAATAGAAATAAACCTTAAATAGAAATAAACCTTAAATAGGAATAAACATTAGATATAAATAAACCTTAAATAAAAATAAACCTTAAATAGAAATAAACCTTAAATAGAAATAAACCTTAAGTAGAAATAAACCTTAAGTAGAAATAAACCTTAAATAGAAATAAACCTTAAATAGAAATAAACCTTAAATAGCAATATATACACCTTAAATAGTGAAGATTTACTATGATACAAGCAGGGTGGTGCTGGGGTTCATGTTTGGTCACGGTGTTGAGCTTGTAGTGCTGATGTTGGTGCTTGTTGCTGAGTAAATGATGGCAGAGTCTAATGCTGCCCTTGGTGCTTGCTTTATTATTGTGTATTATTATTATTATTATTATTATTATTGTGTATTATTATTATTATTATTATTATTATTATTATTATTATTATTGTATTGTATTTTATT
>JAVRFV010002213.1:1179621-1234621 GCA_032716605.1 Paralithodes platypus | reverse complement strand
GAGGGGGTGGCTTGAGGGTGTATTTTAAGCTTGATGGAGGTCTAGGAAGCAAACTTTAAATATATATATATATATATATATATATATATATATATATATATATACCCAGATAGTTATCATATGCTTTAATCCTGTTAAATTTAAGTCTTACATCTTAATTCATTGGATTAGGCGAACAAAATACAAATTTTGTTTTTTATGAAACGGGTTGATGTCCAATCCATTTCACAAACCAAGACTCCGTTCCTAAATCCAACACATTTCCCACAAGACTATTTACTACTATAGTTCATTCATTCTAGGTTGGCCAGAAATCGTGACCCCTAACCTCTGTACCTCAAGAAGGGTTAGAGCAAATGGGCTGTAACTTTCCACACCTATTCCTTGGCTGACCCTTTTTGAATATTCGAAACATTAGCTCGATTACTCAGGTCGTTTATGAGTTATAGAGGTTAGTGGTCAAACATTTTGGCCTACCTAGAATGAATCGACTATATTTACAGTTTAGCAATCGATAATCATTATATATTATTTGAATAAGATTAATAATTATTCACTTCAGTAAGAGAGGTAGAGGTAGGATGTTTCGTGGAGAGAGAGAGAGAGAGAGAGAGAGAGAGGGGAGGGGGTGGGGGGGGGGGGGGGGGTTAGTGTGTGTTGTTAGCTGCACGAGAAGGAGGAGGGGGGGGGGGAGGGAGAGGGGAGCAGAGATAGTATTTTAGAGAGGAGTTTTAGACGGAGGAGTGAGAATAGGAGAAAGGAAGGAAGGAAGGAAGAGAAAGATAGGGATTGGAGGAGAGAGAGAGAGAGAGAGAGAGAGGTGATGGAGGAGGAGGAGATAGGGAATGCTAAAGAAAGAGAAGGACGAAGTAAGGGGACATTAAAATGTTGTCATTCTTTTTATTCATGTGTTAATTTATATATATATATATATTTCTATGCAGGGAGAGAGGTAGAAATATCTGTAATCATGATAGTATTGATTGGAAGAGTAGATCATGAGGGTAGTGGTGGAGGAGTCTTAATTATGGACATCGCAACATTTAACAACTATAATAGGTTAGTTTTTCTATCTCTTTATACTCAAATATATTGTTATCAGAGAGAGAGAGAGAGAGAGAGAGAGAGAGAGAGAGAGAGAGAGAGAGAGAACAAGAGAGGTAGGTCGAGAGCGAGAGAGAGAGAGAGAGAGAGAGAGAGAGAGAGAGAGAGAAACAAAAGAGAGAGAGCCAGAGCGAGCAACCATTGCCTGAGGGTGCAGGGTCCACCTCCTCAACACACATGGTAGTTGCAGACTAGAGGCCCTTAGAGAGTTACAAGGAGTAGTTAGTATCTCTTAAGGGAGCCCACCTCCCTTTTTTTTCTCTCTTTCTCACCCTCTCTCTTTGGTTTGTATCCATTCGGCCCCATTCAGCTTACTGTTTTAAGACGTTTACCCCCATCCAGGTGTCAATATTTTCCTGGCGAGCGGTAGCGAGCCAGCATATATATATATATTTTTTTGACAGCAAGCTAAATTTTTAAATTTTTCGATAGAAAAATTTCTCGAAAAATTTCTCGAAAAATTTCTCGATAGAAAAATTTCTCCGGCGAAGCCAGATTTCTCCATGCAATGGTGGCTCGCTATTGCTCGCCAGGAAGAAATCGACACCTGGATGGGGATAAACGTCTTAAAACAGTTGGCTGGCTAAATGGGGCCGAATGGATACAAGCCAGGAAAATAATCCAAGTGGAAAGAGAGTGTGTGCAAAATACCGGTACTATCTACTTTCTTCCTGAACTGCTCTACTAAAAAAACTGTATACTACTTCTGAGGGAAGTTTGTTCCAGGTAGAACAGATCTTATAGGTGAAACAAATTCTCCACAAATACTAGTGCTGAACGTCATTAATTCTAACTTAAAGCCATGGTTGCGTGTTGTATTCATATTGAGGTTAAGTATTTTGCTATAATTCACATTTTCACACCCATTAAGAATTATATAAAACTTCAATGAGCAGACCTCGTAGCTTGCGATTTTCTAGCGAAAATAGATCAAGAGCTCTTAACCGGTCCTCATAGCTCAGTCTTCAAATCGATGGAAAAAGCTTTGTAGCCCTAGCTTGTACTCTTGAGAGAGAGAGAGAGAGAGAGAGAGAGAGAGAGAGAGAGAGAGAGAGAGAGAGAGGGGTAGGTAGGTAGGTAGGTAGGTAGGTAGGTAGGTAGGTAGTAAGAGAAAGAGAGGTAGGTAGGTAGGTAGGTAGAGAGATAGGCTGCCCTGATAAGACCCCCACCACCACACGCGTCACAATTTATCCCTCCTCCCATGATTACAGACATTTAGGACCCACGGTAGTCGTTTCTTGGCGCCTCCACTTTCCACGCTTTGCTTCCCATTAGATCGCTAGGGAGATAAGCGGAGGTGGTGGGGATTGTTTCGCATTTTTTTTTTTTTTCGTTGCGTGTGTTTTGTGCTCCTTGCGGGTCTTGATAGGCGGATTTTTTTTTGTGTGTTTTTTTTTTCGTTGCGTGTTTTGTGTTCCTTGCAGGGTCTCGATAGGAGTTTTTGTTTTTCTTTCTTTTTTTTCTAGTGTGTGTTTTGCGTTTTCCTTGCGGGTCTCTGATAGGCGGGTTTTTTGTTTTTGTTTTTGTTTTTGTTTTTTTCCCTAGCGTTTGTCTTCTTTTCCTTGCGTGGTTTTGATAGGCGTATTTTTGTTTTCCCTCCTAGCGTGTTGTGTGTTCCTCGCGAGTCATCATAGGCCGGATTTTTTTTTTTTTTTTTTTTTTTTCCCTTAGCATGTGTTATGTGTTTTTTTGTAGGCCTTCTGCTAGAGTATAATAGAGGAAGGTGTACAGTGGCACTAATAAGTCATGTCTCGGTTGGCATTACGTTTGCCTCGCTCTGTGCTGTATTAATGTCTGTCAGATGTTGAATAGGGTGGATAAGTGTAGAGTCATGTTTGTATATCTCACTCGAAACGAATAAATCAAGTTTTAGATATTACTGATACCAATTATTGATCTAAACATACTTGGTGCAGAGACATCACTTATTAGCCCGACTGTACATGGAGTTTAGTTTTTTAGTGATGCGAAGAAAACGGATCCATTTTCTACGAGACTTAAGCAAAAATAAATCAATAAATGGCGTTTTGATTTGGTTTTCTGCGATATTGAGGTGCTAACTAGTAGAAAACGGATCGCTTGCAATGAAAAATAGGAAAAATAGGATGTATTTGTAGTATATTAATATTTTCTCCCATGATCATAGACATTTAGAATCCACAGTAATCGTGTTTCGCACCACCACTTTCCAACGCTTTGCTTCACATTAAATCAAGGAGAGATAGGAGTTTCTCTCTCTCTCTCTCTCTCTCTCTCTCTCTCTCTCTCTCTCTCTCTCTCTCTCTCTCTCTCTCTCTGCGGGCGATTACTAGGAACAGGGACCTATCTTTCAGAAGAGTGCAAAAAGTGGAGGTAAAAATTGAAGCCCTACTTTTTCCAAGATATTGCCAACTCACAAAACGATCGTTACTCCGAGAGACTGCGAGGCATAAAGGAGGCATCTGGAGATTTGTTGTGTGTTTTTTGTTTTTTTAACGTTAGAAAAGTAGACTACATGAAAAACATGGTGTTAGTTTTTTCCTTCAAAAAAAAATTATATATATAATAATAATAATAATAATAATATAAAAATAAAAGATAATATATACTGTATATACAGTATATATACATATACAGTATACAGTATACTGTATATATATATATATATATATATATATATATATATATATATATATATATATATATATATATATATATATACAGTATATACAGTATATACAGAGTATATTTGGATTGTATTTATGAGTGCTTTCATGATTACTGACATTTAAGCCCCACAGTAGTGGTTTCTTGGCGCCTCCAATTTCCACGCCTTGCTCCACAGTAGATCAGGGAGATAAGCTGCTTTGGTCTTAGTGGATTTAGTTTGCTGACAACTGCTCGGAAAACGAATTTGTCTTCCACTGCAGTACAAAATAATAAGTTTTATAGCGTCATTTTTGTTTAGACTTATTAAGAAGAAAACAACTGATTAGCTGTCTAAAAAAATAAGGATATTCTAATTTCTGTTTTGTGAGTTTAAGCTGCTAACCAGAAAACGGATCGCTTTCACTTAAAAAAGAAAAGAAAAGAAAGAGAGAGAGAGAGAGAGAGAGAGAGAGTGAGTACAAAGGAGTACTAAGGAAATAAAGCAACAACAGGTACAGCTACCCCTCAAGGCTGCTTGCCCTCTAAAATACTGATGTTCAAGTGTCCAAACAGTGGTTTATAGTGGGCAAGGGAAATATGGAAAGGGAAGACTGCCCTGGGGCAAATGTCCGTGGCAGGATTAGGAGATGTTAGTAGGGGACAGTTGTTAGTAATATAATAAGAGGGAAAAACAAACTTTATTCATTTACAAATGCAGTCAGTCGTGAAATTAAGGTAAGGTGTTTGTCTATGCGAAGTTTAAAAGAATCAGCGGTGGTGCAGTCTATGACATCTTGAGGAAGCCCATTCCACAAGTTAACAACTCGATTGAAGCAGAAATTCTTAGACTCGTGTGAGTTAAAAGATTTACCAATAATTTTGCAACCGTTCCCCCGCGTGTAATTTGATTGGTCGATAGTGAAATATTTATTACAGTTCATATTGTCAATGCATTTGTTGATTTTGAACACTTGAATTAATTAAGTCGCCTCTTAATCTGCGCTGGGTTAAAGGAAATATATTTAATTCTCTAAGACGCTCCTCGTATGGTTCGTTCTTTAGGCAAAGTATCATTTGGGAACTGTACGTTGAACTCGTTCAAGCTTGTCTATATATTTTTGGTAGTAAGGGCACCAGGATTGAACGCAACATTCCAGGAGAGGGCGGACTAAGGAATTGTAAAGAGTTAGGATTACATCTTTGGATTTATGCTCAAATGACTTGCCTATAAAGCCAATTATTTTGTTTGCCTTCTTAACAACTTCTGAACATTGTTGACTCGGCTTTAGGTTACTCGATATTGTTACTCCCAAATCGGTTTCTGTCTACACTTTTAAGCTGGGTGCCATTCATTAAGCTGGGTGCCATTCATTAAGCTGGGTGCCATTCATTAAGCTGGGTGCCATTCATTAAGCTGGGTGCCATTCATTGAATAGTTTGCTTGTATTCCATGCGCTTTTAGTTTTATCAATACATGTTTGTGGGGAACTTTGTCAAAGGCCTTTTGAAAATCAAGGTATATAATATCTACAGCTTTACTCTCATCATATAGGTTGAGGATATCGTGGAATAAGTCAAAGAGGTATGTTAAGCAGGAGCGTTTATTACGAAAACCATGTTGAGTATCTTTAAGTATGTTGTTTTCCTCTAAGTGATTTACCAGTTTGTCTCTCATGAGTGTTTCTAGCATTTTACATACACATGAGGTTAAGCTAATTGGTCAATAGTTATTAGGTAAAGATTTGCTGCCTTTTTTTAATATTGCTGTTACGTTGGCTAGCTTCCACTGATCAGACATAGTCCCAGACTGTAAGGATTTAGTGAAGAGCAATGTCAGTGGTTTGGAGGGCTAATACTTAGCTTCCTTTAGAACTCTAGGCGATATCGTATCAGGTCCAGGCGTTTTATTTACATTGAGTTTATCTACAAAAATCAAAATGTCTCTCTCTGTAATGCTGATACTGCTTAGAACGTTAGAATTATCTATTTGAACCGGCGATGCTGTAGGGATATTACTAAGGTCTCTGTTGTAAAAACTGATGCAAAGAAGGTGTTGAGAGCGTTACTAATGTTTGCTTCATCTTTAGTGTAATCTCCCGTCTCATTGACTAACGGTCCAATCGTTGAAGACCCTAGTTTCTTCTTCCTGATGTACCGGTAACTATAAAATTATTTCGAGTTTGTCTTACTTTGATTTGCAACATGTAATTCTAACGTGTTTTTACTTTGTTTGATTAACTGTTTGGCTTTGCGTCGTAGATCTACAAATATCGCTTTATTTTCATGGGTATCAGATATTTTTAATCTATCATGAGCATTCTTTTTAGCAAGCAGACAATCCGCAATGCCTTTATTCCACCACTTAGGCCTATTATAATATACTGATCTTCATGAAAACAATTTATTAAGCTTGATGGAGGTCTAGGGAGGAAACTAAAACAATAATGAATACATAAATAAGTATGCTAATTAATAAAGCCTAACCCCTTAAGTACGGTACATAATTATTCTGTGTATGATCCCGATAGGTAAATACGCCTTTTACGATAATTTTCAATAACTAACTTTTTCAGGCAGCACCTTGGGGCTCTGGTACCGTTAACCTCTTCTATACCGACGACTTCTTTTAACTTTATTCTTGCTACTATTAGACGATTTTATTCAGTCTAATAATGGCCTCCGGCAATTAACAGGCTCACTTAACCATTATTACTACCACAGATCTTTCCTAAACTGCGCAAAATCCTCTAGATATAGCTAGAAGAAAATTAATAACACGTCTCCGGTACAAAAGGGGTTAAGAGGGTTGGGTTATCAGTATTATAAAGGCAGTGATGCGAGTTTCAGGCCATAAGGATGTTGGAACTGTAAACATCAATATATATATATATAAGTAACACCCCGTTCTTAACGTTAATCATCAATTACAAACCTCAATGTACTTGAATAAACTAATGAAAGCATATTATGGTCTTCCCGGGATTCGAACTCGGGACACCACACCCAGAATATAAGCATCTAAACTATTACACCACCAACACAGTTAAAGGTTGAGTACACGATCACGATTAATATCACAGAAATTCAATTTTAGTGTAGGTTTCTGATGGACAGAAAGTATGTTGGGTTTGATTTTATGTGTATGTAATATTATATTATAGGCACTATAATCGTATGCTATAGTCTATTCGCTGTAATTAGGCGAAAAATCATGACCTTTAACCTCTGTAACTCAAACACGACTAGAGTAATCGAACTAACATTTCTACCATTTGGGAAGAGTCGGTCAAGGAATAGATGTGGAAATGTATAGCCACTTTTCTCTAGCCCTTTTTGAGTTACAGAGAATAGAGTTCATGATTTCTCGCCTACGTACAGCGAATAAACTATAGCTGGTAATGCTGTTAAATATTAATGTTTACGACTCCAACTTCCTCAGTATTGCCTGCAACTCGCAAGTGGTTAGTTCAGAAGCTTTGTCAGGCAAGGGCTTGGTAGTCTGGTACCGGGTACCTCTAAAATAGGTTGTATTTACACTATGCTAAGGGTAAATGCTTATAAAACAGTACCGTTTTTTTTTTTTTTTTTTTTTTTTTAGTTTTTATATACTGTATATATATATATATACCCATTCAGTACCTGTGACGTATTTTTCGGTATATTCTTGCAATTATTAGACGATATTATTCAGCTTAACCCCTTCTGTACCGGCGACGTCATTTTAACTTTACTCTGGCTACTGTTAAACAATGTTATTTAGTTTAAAAAGAGACTCCAGCAATTAACAGGCTTCAAACTATCTCAATCAACTCTTTTTACTACCCCAGATCCTTCTTAAACTGCACAAAATCGTCTAAATATAGCCAGAATAACATTAAAAAAACGTCGCCGGTACAGAAGGGGTTTAACTGCCGGACTAAACTGAACCAGGCTGTCACCGGGATCACTACTTGGTGTGCATTGGAATTTCTGGACAACAATATCCATTTGTTTGTCGATTTTAAGACCTTTCATGCCAAACAGAAACAAGATTTAAAAGTGTCTACTAATCCTCTGGCCATTATAGTCACTAACTAACTTTACCTAACCTAAATGGTATAGCCTAATGCACACTATTTGGTCTAACAAATAGGCGTACTTGTTGTTCTCCTTCTTGTAGTGAGGTAGTTCGATAGCTGCTCTCTCTCTCGCTCTCGCTCTCTCTCTCTCTCGCTCTCTCTCTCTCTCGCTCTCTCTCTCTCTCGCTCTCTCTCTCGCTCTCTCTCTCTCTCTCGCTCTCTCTCTCGCTCTCGCTCTCTCTCTCGCTCTCGCTCTCTCTCTCGCTCTCGCTCTCTCTCTCTCTCTCTCTCTCTCTCCTGCTTCTCTCTCTCTCTCTCTCTCTCTCTCTCTCTCTCTCTCTCTCTCTCTCTCTCTCTCTCTCCCCCCTCCTTGTAGGTAGGTGGTTCAGTAGCTAGATGTGTTGATACTGCACGAGACACCCTGGGTCGGTCCCCTTATCTAAATTGAATCAAATGTGTGTGTGTGTGTGTGTAGTAGTTGTAACAGTAGTGTGTGTTGTACATGTGTGTGTGTGTGTGTGTGTGTGTGTGTGTGTGTGTGTGTGTGTGTGTGTGTGTGTAATAGTTGTAGTAGTAGTATGTGTTGTACATGTGTGTGTGTGTGTGTCTAGTAGTAGTAGTAGTAGTAGTAGTAGTAGTGTGTGTGTGTGTGTGTGTGTAGTAGTAGTAGTAGTAGTGTGTGTTGTACATGTGTGTGTGTGTGGTGTGTGTATGCATATGAGTGTGTATGTATGGCCAGATTATTATTTACTTATTTTTATTTAATTATCATTATCATTATATTTTAGTTTAGTTTCAACCTGACCTCCATCAAGCTTTTAAAAAATTTGTGCATTGTTTATGTAGAAAAATGTACAGGCTGAAGGCTGTTCCTCCAGGCTCGATATCGCTCACCAAAACAAAATCGACACCTAAATATCACGAAAGGTCTAAATATTGGCAAATATATGGGGCGAAAAGTCTAAAAAAAAAACCGCCAAACTAATTACGCGAATGTCTTAAAAAATAAAAACCAATGGGGCTAACATGAGGGAGAAGGAGATGCAGCCCCCCACTCCCCAGTTAAGCTCAATATTCACCAACAATCACAAATAGTCATGGTTGGATTATGCTAGGCTTGGGTAGATTAGGCTAGGCTTGGGTAGATTAGGCTAGGTTTGGGTAGATTAGGCTAGGCTTGGGAAGATTAGGCTAGGCTTGGGTAGATTAGGCTAGGCTTTGGTAGATTTGGGTAGATTATGCTAGGCTTGGGTAGATTAGGCTAGGCTTGAGTAGATTAGGCTAGGCTTAGATAGATTAGGCTAGGCTTGAGTAGATTAGGCTAGGCTTGAGTAGATTATGCTAGGCTTGAGTAGATTAGGCTAGGCTTGGGTAGATTATGCTAGGCTTGAGTAGATTAGGCTAGGCTTGGATAGATTAGACTAGGCTTGAGTAGATTAGGCTAGGCTTGGGTAGATTAGGCTAGGCTTGGATAGATTAGGCTAGGCTTGAGTAGATTAGGCTAGGCTTGAGTAGATTAGGCTAGGCTTGGATATATTAGACTAGGCTTGAGTAGATTAGGCTAGGCTTGGGTAGATTAGGCTAGGCTTGGGTAGATTAGGCAAGCAAGAGACTCGAGAAAGAACAAAAAGAGGTGACGAGAAGAACACACAACATTTGTCAAAGCTCATAATAAACGTAAGATTAATTTAGTACATAATAAATAGTTTGGTCTTTGCAATTAAGTTCTGCACGATTAGAAACATAGAAATACATCTAAATAAATATACAAATACATAAATATGATGATAACAATACCAGTCTGATCATTATGGCACCCAAATGTTCAAATGTATAGATGGCCGATTTATTTATAGCCTCTCAAGTCCTATGTTAAGGGGGATGGGCGTATTTTATTTTGCTTATTTTTATATCTTTTTTATAATTTTGTTTTAGTTGCCTCCCTAGACCTCCAAGCTTACATGATTTCTAACTGGATCAGGCCATACTGAATTAAGGGAGCTCAGACGGTATTGTGCAGCATAATTTACTGGTTCGGCTCAATGGTTTAAGGAGGGGGTTTAGTTTTCTCTCTAAACCTCTATCAAACTTTAAAAAAACACCCACAATACCCTCTTCCGATATAAATTTGTACATTTTTCTTTAGAAAAATGTCCCGGCCGAAGGCCGATTCCCATTCAAATACAGGCTCGTTATCGCTCGCCAAGAAAAAGATCGACACCTAAATGGCATGAAAGGTCTTAATATTGGCAAAGAAATGGGGCAAAAGGTCTGAAAATCGCCAAACTAATGGGGTGCATATCTTGAAATTTCATAACTAATAGGGCTAAACATGAGGGAGGAGGACGACTCGAAAAACCAACTGCCTCCCCTTAACCCTATTTGGTCTGAGGGGGGTCTTTTTGGGTCTCCCATGTCTCTCTTCATTAGTTTAGACATTTTAGTTGGGTGATAATAAGACGGGTCTGGGGCGAGCAATAGCGAGCCTGTAACTTAGATTAAATTTGCCTTCAGCCGGGACAATTTTCTATTGAAATTATGCGAATTTAGTTTGAAGGAGGTCTGGGTGGATGTTACAGGCTTGCTCGAAAGAAAAAAATCAACGCCTAAATGACACGAAAGGTCTTAAACTTGACAAAGCAATGGGGCGAAAGGTCTTAAAATCGCCAAACTGAAAGGGCGAACATCTTCAAATGTCAAAACTAATGGGGCTAAGCATGAGGGAGAAGTGAGTCCATAAAATACACCCCCCCTAATAATGGTCATGGATGGTTGGGTGTGGGGCGTGGATAGTCCATTGAAGATAGTAATGAACAAATTGTAGTATGTCCAAAAGGTGATGAAAATAAGTTGAGCCAGGTTAATTTGAATAGAGCATAGATATTAAGTGAATATATATATATATATATGAGAGAGAGATTTTGAGTGTGTATGTGTATATGCGGATATGTGTTAAGATATCTACCTTACACACGGTTGAGAGGTGCTAGGTCCGGTTGTGGAGGTGTCGACTTGAGGTTCCTGGGTGGCTGATGCATTGGATAACAACACCGATTGATGATTGATTATGAGATGCGTCGGAAGGCTTACATCGCTGCTTCCTTAAGGGGGATTGCTTAGTTTTTGGTAATTTTGTTCATTTATGTATTATTTGTCTGTTTTTTTTTATTTATGTATTATTTTTTGTTTTTTTAGTTTCCTCCCTAGACCTCCATCAAACTTAAAATAATAACTCCAGGATCCCCCTTTAAGATATATTTAAAAACAAAATCGGTATAAAAATGTTCTGGCCGAAGGCCGGTTCCTCCTAAATTACAGGCTCGCTATCGTTCGCCAGGAAAAAATAGACACCTAAATGACACAAAATGTCTTAAAATCGCCAAACTAATGGGCCGAACGTCTTAAAAACTGAAAACTAATTGGGCTAAGCATGAGGGAGAAGAGGGGCCAGAAAAACGGACCATCTCCCCTTAAGACTAGCTTGACCTCGATGCTCGGGTCTTCAATTAGTAGACGAGAGCACAATTAGGGCACTAGTTTCTCCTCTCCTTTCTGTGCATTCCTCCAGTACTCCTCCAGTTTCTATATATTTCTATATTTGATTATATTTCCACATAGCGATTTTGATTATACTCAATATTTTTCCAGCTGATCTTAAATTGAATATCTTAGCTGATTTCTCGATACTTAATGGAAATATATGAAACTACTATGGCGTCTGTGTGTCATATTAATGCCAAATTTTCAGAATAACCATCATCTTTCGCTACAAAATCTACCTTATAGCCGAGTAACAAAGATAGAAACATGACAATTTACCCTCAGCTGGAAAAAAATAGACTATAGTTATTTTACCTTTATCTTGTATCGTCCCAGTTTTGGTTTGTTTATAGTTTGCAAGTTTTACATTTTAATTGTTTAATCGAATAGTATTATCATTATTATTATTGCATACCTGGTTATTTACCATTAACCCCTTGAAGCTCTGACGCGTTTTAGCAGTTTATTTTTGGCTATCATTAGACGATTTTACGCAGCTTAGGAAGTAGCTGTGGGTATTAAAAGGGTAAATACTATCTCAATCAACCTTTTGACTTCCATATACCGTTACTAATCTGAATAAAATAGTCTAAAAAACTAGAAACAGAAACAGAACAGAAACGCGTATTGGAGCTTGAAAGGGTTAATAATATAGGCCTAGATTTTCTTCGGATCTGGGTTCCAGGATATAATCCGAATCGCCTCTAAAAAACGAATCACTTCTTCCTTTGGCGCATATGCTATCTGCCCACCAAATGTCGTGAAAATCTCCGGATTGCCTCGTAAATTGAAACACTTTTTCCTTGCCGCATATCCTATCTGACTACTAAATTTCGATATTATCTGTTCATAATTGTGTGAGGTATCTTGTTTACACACACACACACACACACTTAGACTTAGATGGAAGTTGAAGAAGTTTGGAGGGGTTCAGGGTAATTTGTTGAAGTGGATGGAGGACTATCTCTCGGGAAGACAGATGAGAACCATGATAAGAGACAGCTTATCAACATGGAGGGATGTTACAAGCGGAGTTCCACAGGGATCAGTGTTGGCCCCAATTATGTTTCTGGTCTATATAAATGACATGCCAGAGGAAATAAATGCATACATGAATATGTTTGCTGACGATGCAAAAATTATGAAACATATGGTGGACGAAAACAGTTGTAGAGAGCTACAGAGTGATCTGGATAAGATAGACCGATGGAGCAAGATATGGAAATTAGATTTTAACAAAGATAAATGTCATGTGATGGAAGGGGGTGTGAGTAAAAGAAGACCTCATTGGGAATATGAACTAGGAGAATGCACGATTAACCCCTCAGAGAAAGAAAAGGACTTGGGCATTATAATACAGGGAGATCTTTCACCCGAGAACCATATTAACAACATTGTGGGAGAAGCTTATGGCCTGTTGAATAAAGTAAAAATAGCATTCAACTATTTGAATGAAGAGATGCTAGTAAATATAATAAAATCAATGGTGAGACCTAAATTGGAATATGCGGCAGTGGTGTGGTCACCCCATCTTAAAAAACACATAATTAAGTTGGAGAAAGTACAGAGAGCTGCAACGAAGATGATTCCAGAATTAAGAGAACTGACATATGAAGAGAGATTAGAGAGATTGAATTTGCCAACTCTAAGTTAGAGAAGAGAAAGAGGGGATATGATTATGATGTATAAATGTGTTAGGGGATTGGAAAGGATAGACAAGGAGGACTTTATCGAGGGAGATAAAGGGAGGACTAGAGGACATAGTTGCAAGTTAAAGAAAAGCAGATGTAAAGGAGATGTGAGGAAATTCAGCTTTCCATATAGAAGTATTAATATGTGGAATCAGTTGGATGATGAAGTGGTGGGTGCGGGGAATATCCAATTTTTTAAAGCCAAATTAGATAACAGAATCTTTGGAGGCGGGACAATACGAGCCTAAAAACTCAAATCCTGTATACTACAATTAGGTGAGTACAATTAGGTGAGTACACACACACACACACACACATTAGCATTCAACAAACCCTTTTAAATTGTGCAAGTATTATCTCATTCTACAGCCTAATATACATAATGTTCACTGGTCTAATAGCTCTTATGCAATCTATTATCTTAAGGGGAGGCAGACCGTTTTTTGGACCCCCTTCTCCCTAATGTTTAGTCTCACTACTTTTGAGACTATAAGACGTTCGGCCCATTCATTTGGCGATTTTAACACCTTCCGCCTCATGTCGTTGTCAATTTTAAGACCTTTCGTGCCATTTAGGTGTCGATTATTTCCTGGCGAGCGACAGCGAGCCTGCAATTTTAACAGAAACCGGCCTTCGGCCGGGAAAATTTTCTACCTAAAAATGTACAAATTTATCTTGAAGGGGCGTCTAGGGGGTGTTTTTCTAAGCTTGATGGAGGTCTAGGGAGAAACCTAAAATAATATATGAATACATGAATTAATAGACCAAACAAACGGTCTGCCCCCCCCCCTTAACTCGAAAATCATCTGCTAACCTAGTACATAATGTTTATCTTGTCAAACAGCTCTTATGCAACCTCTTGCTTCGGACCTAACTATAAGATAATATAAGTTAGAGTTAAGCTACAAACTGTTCCTCTGTACATTTTCAACCAACGGTTGCAATTATCAATAAACCGTTTGTTTGTTATTATTATTTTACACACACACACACACACACACACATATATATATATATATATATATATATATATATATATATATATATATATATATATATATATATAGATATATATATATATATATATATATATATATATATATATATATATATATATATATATATATATTATATATATATATATATATATATATATATATATATATATAGTATATATGAGTTCAGCTTTCACATCATATATGCACTGTACTGTGAATATTCCCCCCACATCCTCCCTCTCTCCCGGGGCGATTTTTTTTTTTTTTTTTTTTTGCCTGGGTGTTCCTGTACGCTGACCGTTTCTAGATCGTCCGTTTTTACCCACAGAACACACTGAAGGCGTCAGGTCCGGTTTGAGGTGCGACCCAAGCTCTCCGTTTTCATTGGCAGACCCACAAAAAACGGGAGATTGATGTTTGATTAGGCGATGGGTTGGAAGCTTCAGACACCTTCCTTGCTTGGCTAATGCACGGTCTTGGCTACGGTTACGTGGAGTGGACACAAACAATAAAAATAAAATAAAATATATAATAATAAAATAAATATACTTCGAGTAGGCATCACATTATTGCCAAACTTTAACAATTAACAACAAATTTAGCTTCCAAATCTTGGTAATAACCGAGTAATCAAGAGAGGCACGTGGCAGTAAGCTTATTTAATAATTTATTTTGTTTTATGATTACCTCCTAAGACCTCCATCAAACTTTCGAAAATACCCCCAAGACCCCCCCCCCCCCCTTTGAGATAAACTTGCACATATTTTAGTACAAAATGTCCCGGCCAAATGCCGGTTCCTCCGAAATTACAGGTTAGCTATCGCTTGCCAGGAAAAAATCGACACCCAAATGGCACGACAGGTCATAATATTGACAAAGAAATGAGGCAAAAAGTCTCAAAATGTTCATGCTAATGGAACGAACGTCTTATAATCTCAAACTAATGGGGCTAAACATGAGGGAAAAGGGGGTCCAGAAAAAACAACTACCTCCCCCTTAAATCGAGAAAGACAAGGACAGTCGAATTGGTGAATATGTAACTCGGCCGCGGTGGATGAATGTGCGGTTACTCGTATACAAATCGAGAACCCTTCGCATTTTAAAGTGCCGTGTGCAGATACTGTATATATTTGTGGAAGATGATCAATGTATATAATTTTGAATGCACTAATTATTGTCAATGTTTAAGCGCAAAGCAAGTGATACACATTAATGAGTATTTGATGTAGTATATAAAACAAAAGGCTTAGAGGAAGCGAATTTTTGACTTCGCCTGTACACTTGGTCAAAAAAAGTATCTGCACCCCTACCCTGATAATCTGGTGTGTACAGCTTGGTAGGGTTGGCATCTCTACCTACAGCTATATCCATCTATACTACTACCTACCTATACTACCTAAGACCTACTACCTACAACCTATATACTACCGAGCTGTACACACCAGATAATCAGCGTAGGGGTGAAGATACTTTTTTGACCGAGTGTACATCTGGGCGGCGTCTGTGGCCACTGGCACTGGCCCCCCTGAATACATAACACAACATTTTAGCTTTATTACTCTTCCTCTTCCTCCTCTTTTTACCCTTCCTGTGTCCCGTCCTCCTGCCCTTCCATCTCCTCCTCCTACCCTCCCCCTTCCTACTCCTACCCTTCCTCCACCTCCTCCTACCCTTCCTCCACCTCCCCCTCTTCCTCCTATTACCCTTCCTCCACCTCCCCCTCTTCCTCCTCCTAGCCTTCCTACTCCTCTTCTTACTCTTCTTCCTCCCCTAGATACCTTGTCCTAATTGTTCCACACCTCCGACCATAAACACAATACTTTACCTCCACTACTCTTCCTCCCCCCTAGCTACCCCTCCTCCTCCTACCCTTCTTTATCCTCCACCTATCCTCCCGCTCCCCCTCCTTCCCTAGATACAAGCAGGTGATGGAATGGTGGCCACCTTGTCCTAATTGTTCCACACCTCCGACCATAAACACAACACTTTACCTCCACTACTCTTCCTCCCCCTACCCCTTCCTCCTCCTCCTCCTCCTCGGTTTTAGAAATAGACGTTCATGCTTAACAAACTTACTCGATTTCTTCAATGATGTTTACAAATCATATGATAAGGATAGAGCAGTTGATATAATATATCTCGATTTTCAGAAAGCTTTCGATACCGTACCCCACAAGAGACTAATTGACAAAATATAAGCTCATGGCATAACAGGAAAAACTCTGAAATGGCTCGAAAATTGGCTCTCAGACCGTAAACAACTAGTTGTAATAAATGGTGAAGAATCTGATTGGTGCAAAGTAAATAGTGGCATTCCCCAGGGTTTGGTATTAGGTCCTATTCTTTTTATAATTTACATAAACGACTTAGACGAAGGAATAGAATGCAAAATTTCGAAATTTGCTGACGATACAAAAATTACTAATAAAGTAACCTCAACAGTACATTGGCAAAAATTACAAGGTGACCTAGACACTTTAGTAAACTGGGCAGAAAAATGGCAAATGAAATTCAACATAGGAAAATGCAAAGTATTACACATCGGTAGTAACAACGCTAAACAAGATTACTCAATGAACAACATTCAACTATCAAATACAAATAATGAAAAGGATCTGGGAGTTATAATATCAAGTGACCTGAAGCCGAGTAAACAGTGTACAGAGGTAATAAAAACTGCTATTAAATTGGTGGGTTTCATCGGCAGAACATTCAAATTCAAATCAGAAAAAATCATACTTACTCTATTCAACTCATTGGTGCGTCCCCATCTCGAATACTGCGTGCAATTCTGGTCACCGTACTACCGAAAGGACATAAATAAACTTGAAAAGGTGCAACGCAGAGCCACTAAAATGATACCTAGATTGCGTAATAAACCGTACGAAGAGCGCTTAAAAGAACTAAATTTGTTTAGCTTAACAAAGCGCAGAATGAGAGGTGACCTAATAGAGGTGTTCAAAATTGTCAAGGGATTCAGCAACCTAAATGTAAGTGAATTATTTACGATCAATCAAGCAAACACGAGAAACAATGGTTATAAGATTATAGGCAAGCGTTTTCATTCTCATGAGGCGAAGCATTTCTTCTTCAACCGCGTTGTGAATAATTGGAACAGACTACCCTCGAACATTGTAAACTGTAATACTGTCGAAACATTTAAGAACCATCTGGATAAACACATGGCAAATAACCCCCGATTAACACAGTTTCTTTCAGAAGAACGCGCAACGAAATGTCACACGCATACCGCAATGTATATTGATGTTCATACATCTGTTCCCTTTCAGAATTGTAGTAATAGAGTCTGTCCGAATTTCCGTGTCAGTTTTTCAATACTACATGGTATTTTTCCTATCTGTTTCAATGCCAGCATTAGTTGGAGGGAGTGGTGGGTGGGGAGGAGCCTTCTTCTTTGCTATCCTTTTCTCTACCTCGTAGTCAGTAGATTAGTAGTTTTAGATATCCAAACTGCCCCGTGAGGATCAATAGGTCTGTTGCAGTTTGTTCTCCTTTGTATTCCTTTGTATTCCTCCTCCTCCTCCTCCTCCTCCCCCCTCCTCCTCCTCCTCTTACCCTTTCTCCTTCTCCTCCTCCTCCCTTCTCCTCCTCTTCCTCCTACTTTGTTCTTGCTAGTTATGTATGTTTAGTTTATTTATTTAGCTACTTTCCCGCTAGATTTAGAGGTATTTACTTCGATCTAGCATTTTTTTTTTTACATCTAGCGACATGAATTCTTAGCGATTCTCTGGAGATTTGAGCCGTTTTAGGGAGATATTGTAGATATTGTGCCGTTATTTGGAGATTTGAGCCGTTTTAGGGAAATATTGTAGAGATTGTGCCTTTATTTGGAGATTTGAGCCGTTTTAGGGAGATATTGTAGAGATTGTGCCGTTATTTGGAGATTTGAGCCGTTTTAGGGAGATATTGTAGAGATTGTGCCGTTATGTGGAGATTTGAGCCGTTTTAGGGAGATATTGTAGAGATTGTGCCGTTATTTGTAGATTTGAGCCGTTTTAGGGAGATATTGTAGAGATTGTGCCGTTATTTGTAGATTTGAGCCGTTTTAGGGAGATATTGTAGAGATTGCCGTTATTTGGAGATTTGAGCCGTTTTAGGGAGATATTGTAGAGATTGTGCCGTTATTTGGAGATTTGAGCCGTTTTAGGGAGATATTGTAGAGATTGTGCCGTTATTTGGAGATTTGAGCCGTTTTAGGGAGATATTGTAGAGATTGTGCCGTTATTTGGAGATTTGAACCGTTTTAGGGAGATATTGTAGAGATTGTGCCGTTATTCTCGCTATTTTTGGCAGTTATTTACATCTAGCGGATTTGAATTGGTAAAGCCGGTATCACACGAGCGTTTTTTCCCTCAACATTTATGCTCAACACTGGTCTGGCAGCTTATGAGGTAAACTTTATAAATAATTCGGTTACGTAAATTCATCTATCATCAGTCTAGTTTCCGATACCAGTTGCAAAATATTACAGAAATGTTGCCAGAATTTTTTTGATTATCGAATGTTGACTATAAAAGCTCTCGTGTGATACCTACCGGCTTAACCCTGGTACTACTCCGCCTTACCTCCTACACTATGTTCTAAGTCAGTAGGCCAAAACTCTTGAACATTAACCCCTACAGTACCAGAAACGTCTCTTTTATCATATGCTGACAACTACTAGATGATTTTATTCAGCTCAAGAAGGACCTTTAGCTATAAATAATGCTTCCAACTATCTCAACCAACCATTTTAACTACCACAGATATTAATTGCTGAGGGGCACAGGGCCCTGGGTGGGGCTTTGGTTTCCCGGGCGTTTCCGCACCCTCCTCAAGCTCCCCGCCATGGAGTGGCTTCAGTCACCCAGGCTTTATTGTGGTCGGCGGGGAGGCTTCTGTGGGGGCGCTCGGTTATGGCCTTGGCCTTGCTCGGGGCCTTGGGGCTGTTCGGCCAGGCAGCTTGAGGAACAACAACAACAACAACTACCACAGATCCTTCCTAAGCTGCATAATATCGTCTACACATAGCTAGAATACAATACAACACACGTGGCTGGTACTCAAAGGGTTAACCTCTAGAACTCACAAATAACTAGACTCATCCCGCTAATCATTCTACCATTTGGGAAGGGTCAGCCAGGGAGTAGGTGTAGAAAATGTACAGCCCGTTTGCGCATTTATTTGTCTATTTATTATGGTCTAATTTCCTCCCTAAACGTCTATCAAACTCATTAACTTATGCTCAAGATCCCCCTTCGAGATAAATTTGTAAATTTAGTAATATGTCCTGGCCTCCTCCAAAATTACAGGCCCACTATCGCTCACCAAGAAAAAATCGACACATAAATGACGCGAAAGATCTTGATGTTGATAAAGAAATAGAAAGCAAGGTCTTACAATCGAGAAACTAATGGGGCGAACGTCTTAAGAAGACCTTAAAACTAATGGGGCTAAATAGTAGGGAGAAAGGGGTCCAGAAAAAGCAACTGCCTACATATTAAAATTATATAAGTGTATTGGAAGGGATAACCATCGGTATTCGGTCTATTCCACGCTAATAATTATAGTTAAAGCAAATTTATCTTTAAAAATTTTAGTATATTATTTTGACAGATTTTTTTTTTTTTTTTTTTTTTTGCTGAGTATCCAATTTTCTGATAGAAGTAATAGAGCTAAGTAGCCGAACTTTTGCATTCACCTGTACAGTAGGAAAGGAAATGCGTGGTGACGATGCAACTTCACCTCGTCTTAAGGGGAGACTGACCGTTTGTTTGGTCTATTAATTCATTCATTTATTCATATATTATTTTAGTTTCCTCCCTAAACCTCCATCAAGCTTAGAAAAACACCCCCTAGACCCCCTTTCAAGATAAATTTGTACATTTTTCGGCAGAAAAATTTCCCGGCCGAAGGCCGATTCCTCTTAAAATTGCAGGCTCGCTATCGCTCGCCAGGAAATAATCGACACCTAAATGGCACGAAAGGGCTTAAAATGAACAACGAAATGGGGCGAAAGGTGTTAAAATCACCAAACTAATGGGCCGAACGTCATACAATCTCAAAACAAGTGGGGCTAAACATTAGGGAGAAGGGGGTCCAGAAAAACGGTCTTCCTCCCCTTAAGAAGGATGTTTGTACTCTCTCTCTCTCTCTCTCTCTCTCTCTCTCTCTCTCTTACTCCTGAGGAAATGTTGCGAAGAAAGGAAACTGTTTGTTCTTGAGCTACTGCATGTACAGACATCAGCCATAATACCGGTGTCACACGAGCGCTTTTTCCGTCAATTTTCCAGGATCAAGTTTTTTTTGGGGTGATATTTAGGGATATGTTTGCATTGGAATCGGAAACTAGATCGAAGGTAGATTATGTTTGGTAGTTTAATTCTTCTGGAACTTGTATTTTGAAGCCACCAGACTACAATTGCCCGTAAAAATTGACGGAACAATGGCTCGTGTGACACCGCCTTAATACGTGCACATCCATTCAGTACCGGTGACATCCTTTTCATTATATTCTGGCAACTATGTACATTTGTCGCGTCCGGGCTACTGGTACGCTATTGCTCGCCAGGAAATAATCGACACCTAAATGGCACGAAAGGGGAAGAAGGTGAGCCACAGAAAAAAAAAAAACGCGTCCCACTTAAGAATGATATTAATACAGGGTACTACCGGTACTTTTAGAAATTCGCTGACTTGAATTTTAACTGCAGGTGTCTTTCGTTTAGAGTCATCGTTCGTATATTATTATTATTATTATTATTATTATTAATTTTTTTTTTTTTTTTTTTTTTTTTTTTTTTTTTTTTGTCTATGTCTCAACCTCGGGACTGTCGGCTATTCAGTAGCCTGTAACTCTTGGGAGGCCCCGAGATTATCGATTGAAGTTTCGATATGTTGGGTACTTCATATGTCACACTAGATGTTCACAGTGGAGCTTCGAATATGGTCGGGCATCTTCTATGTTAGGAATTGGTGACGATATAAGGGGTATTTTCTTGACGTGTCGGTGTAGCCAGGATACTTGTAGAACAGCAGCAACGATCAGATCACCTCGGAAAAAAAACTCTGAGGTCCTCTTGGTCTGCAGTCCAAGACGCTATCCAACTACTAGACTAGATAGAGTAAGGGGCGAGGGAACGCGGAAGTGGTACCGGACCTAAGAACTGGAACTTTAAATATTGTTTCAGTTCGGGCTCTGTCTTGAATAGTCCACCCCCAGCTACGGTATGGAGTATATGCCTGAATATATACAGTAAATACATTACTTAGATAAATTGACTACAAACAGCTTCATAAAGATCATTAGTCCGTTTTGGTTTGTTTTTCATTTGAACTCCCTTGTGTATTCAAATATTCTGTCAGTGAATAAAATCGCCTATTTATGTGAAGGTGACTCAACCTACTGTGTGCCAGTGGGCCCTAAAAGCCATCAGGGTACGCCGAATACTAGGCCAGGTCTCTCCTAGTGACCGCACCCTAACGCTGGTACCACACCAGACCTTTTACCCTCAATGTTTACGAGCAATAGTAGTCTGACATCTTCAGAATATATGATATAAGTAACACCCCGTTCTTAACATTAATCATCCATTACAAACCCCAATGTACCTAAATAAACTAATGAAAGCATAAGGCCCTCCCAGGATTCGAACTCGGGACACCACACCCAGAACATATGCATCTAAACCATTACACCACCAACACAGTTAAATAAATCAGGAATCAGCCACCTAGCATAATTTACCTTCAGTCTAGTTTCCGATTCCTATGTGAAAGACCCTCATAATATTACAGAAAAAGCTTCCCCCATAAATGCTGCCACTATGTTGACGATAAAGGCGTTCGTGTGATACCCGCTTAAGGGGAGGCAGACCGTTTTTTATGGACCCCCTTCTCCCCAATGTTTAGCCCCACTAGTTTTGAGATCATAAGACGTTCGGCCTATTAGTTTGGCAATTTTAACACCTTTCGCCCCATTTCGTTGTCAATTTTAAGACCTTTCGTGCCATTTAGGTGTCGGATTATTTTCTGGCGAGCGATAGCGAGCCTGCAATTTTAAGAGGAATCGGCCTTCGGCTGGGACATTTTTCTACCGACAAATGTACATATTTATCTTGAAGGGGGGTCTAGGGGGTGTTTTTCTAAGCTTGATGGAGGTCTAGGGAGGAAACTAAAAAATAATATATACCGGTATAAATGAATTAATAGACCAAACAAACGGTCTGTCTCACCTTAACTCTCCGGCCCCTTGTGTACAGCTTGATGAAGGCCTAGGGAGGAACAAAACAATGGTAATGTACACAGAAACATGAAGGCCTAGGGAGGAACAAAACAATGGTAATGTACACAGAAACATGAAGGCCTAGGGAGGAGGAAGCTAAAGATAATGATGCCTAAATATATATACCGGTATCATGTATAAATAAACAACTAAGTTACTCCTACCCCCTTAAGGGGAGATGGGCGTATTTATTTGCTTATTGGTTTATATTTGTATTATTATTTTTTTGTTTCCTCCCTAGACCTCCATCAACCTATAAAAAACACCCCCTAGACTCCCCCTTTAAGATAAATGTGTACATTTTTTGGTAGAAACATTTCCCGGCCGAAGGCTGGTTACTCATAAATTTACAGGCTCGCTATCGCTCGCCAGGATTTTTTTTTTACACCTAAATGGCACGAAAGGTCTTAATATTGACAAAGAAATGGGGCGTTAAGTCTTAAAATCGCCAAACTAATGGGCCGAAGGTCTTAAAATTTAAAAACTAATGGGGCTAAACACGAGGGAGAAGGGGGCCACAAAAATCGGCCCATCCCCCCTTGAGGCCCTCCACCCTGGCAACAATAGCAACAGCGCTACCTTGAACAAACGGGACTTGAGAGAGTTACTTTGTTTGTACAGTGACACACACATATACATACACACACTCACTCACTCACACTCACTCACTCACTCACACACTCTCTCACTCATACACTCACTCTCCCTCTCTCTCTCTCTCTCTCTCTCTAACTGTTCATGTACGGCTCATTGCCGGAGGGTAGGGAGAGAGCTTTCATCTTTGCTATCCTTTCCTTCCACTTTCTCTTAGAGTTGCTATCTCTACTAGGATTAAGTCCTGGCCACCTCGCAGGGATCGTAAGATCTGTGTGGCCAGTGTACAAATGTAAATTTATGTAAATCTCTCTCTCTCTCTCTCTCTCTCTCTCTCTCTCTCTCTCTCTCTCTCTTTCTCTTCTCTCTTCTCTCTCTCTCTGTGGCATGTTTAGCTAATTCAGTGACTATTATATTATGCATACCTCAGTGGTTGCGGTCGGCTGGGGTTTAGGGATGGTTCACTTTTTGGTCGATTTTTTTCATATATATATATATTATGTTTCTAGTTTGCTCCCTAGACCTCCATCAAACTTAAAATAACATCCATTAGCTCCCCCTTCTAGATTAATTTGTAAAGTTTTTGGTAGAAAAATGTTCCGGCTCAAAATAACTTGCTCACTATCGTCCGCCAGGAAAAAATCGACACCTAGTTAGCACGAAAGGTCTTAATATTGACAAGGAAATGGGGCGGAAGGTCTTAAAATCGACAAACTAATGGGGCAAACGGAGTCTGGAGTTGTATCGGAGTCTGGAGTTGTATCGGAATCTGGAACTGTATCCGAGTCTGGAGCTGTATCCGAGTCTGGAATTGTATCCGAGTCTGGAATTGTATCCGAGTCTGGAATTGTATCTGAGTCTGGAACTGTATCGGAGTCTGGAACTGTATCGGAGTCTGGAACTGTATCGGAGTCTGGAACTGTATCGGAGTCTGGAACTGTATCGGAGTCTGGAACTGTATCGGAGTCAGGAACTGTATCGGAGTCTGGAACTGTATCGGAGTCAGGAACTGCATTGGAGTCTGGCCCTGTATCGGAGTCTGGAATTTTATCGGAGTCTGAAACTGTATCGGAGTCTGAAATTGTATCGGAGTCTGGAACTGCATCGGAGTCTGGAATTGTATCGGAGTCTGGAATTGTATCGGAGTCTGGAATCCACTAAAAGTTATCTTAACATTTTGGGGTAATTTTGAGTTTGTTACAGACGAAAATACGGTACTCTTGATATACGAGCTAAAATATTAAGGGGTAGTACTCGATTTTTATGGACCCCCTTCTCCCTCATGTTTAGCATATTAGCATATTAGTTTGAGGTTTTAAGACGTTCGTTATGTTAGTTTGGCGATTTTGAGACCTTTTGCCTATTTTTTTTGTCAATTTTAAGACCTTTCGTGATCTTACGGTGTCGATTTTTTCCTGGCGAGCGAGAGCGAGCCTCTAATTTTAGAAGGAACCGGTCTTCGGCCGGGAAATTTTTCTACCGAAAAATGTACAAACTTATCTTGAAAGGGGGTCTAGGGAGTGTTTATCTAAGCTTGATGGAGGTTTAGTGACGAAACTCAAAAATATATTGATAAATAATTATATAGACCAAAAACCAAGCACTACCCCCTTAAATATACACAGACACCAAACCACCCTATTTTCCTATACTATATTATATTGCATGGATTATTGGCTGGAAAATTGACGAAAAGATTTGCTCGTGTGCTTCCTCCTAAAGATGGTATCACACGAGTACAATCGGCCAAATAAGTGACGTCTCGGCCCCAAGTATATTTTGATTGATAATTGGTATCAGCAATATCTGAGACTTTCTATATTCGTTTTGAGTGAGATATATAAACATGTTCCTACTCATGCCCACCCTATTCAACATCTGACAGACATTACTACATCACAGAGGGAGCCAAACGTAATGACAGCTGAGACATGACTTATTAGCACGACCGTACATTAGCAGGTAGAATTGTAGCCTCAGAGTCAACATATATTTATTTTTGATAATCATTGTCACCATCAATATAGTTTTTGATAATCATTGTCACCATCAATATAGTTTTTGATAATCATTGTCACCATCAATATAGTTTTTGATAATCATTGTCACCATCAATATAGTTTTTGATAATCATTGTCACCATCAATATAGTTTTTGATAATCATTGTCACCATCAATATAGTTTTTTTTTAACCCGTTCATTAACACAAGGGTGATAAGAGAGAGAGAGAGAGCTATTTACATTGATTTACCTGTATTTACTGACCACTTAAATGAGAGAGAGAGAGAGTGATTTTAATTGATTTACATGTATTCGCTGACCACTTAAACTAAAGAGAGAGAGAGAGTACAAAGGAGTACAAAGGAAATCAAGCAACAACAGGTCTAGTGACCCTTCTAGGTTGCTTGTCCTCCAAAACACTGAGGATCAAGTGTCCAAACAGTGGTTTAGAGTGGGTAAGGGAACATTGGAAAGGGAACTACTGCCCTGCCACTAACGTGGCAGGACTAGGAAGTTAGTAGGGGACATATGGGTTAGTAACTGAGGGGAGGATAAAGTTATTCATTTACAAACGCAGTCAGTCGCGGGTTTGATGCGAGATATTTGTCTAGGCGGAATTTAAATGAATCAACGGTGCTGCAGTCTATAACGTCTCGGGGAAGCCCATTCCACAAGTTGACAACTCGATTGAAGAAGAAATTCTTAGATTCGTGCGAGTTAAAAGATTTACCAATAATTTTGCAACCGTTTCCCCGCGTGTAATTAGATTGGTCGATAGTGAAGTACTTACTACAGTTCATATTGTCGATGCCTTTGATGATTTTGAACACTTGAATTAAGTCGCCTCTTAATCTGCGCTGGGTTAAAGGAAATAGATTTAATTCTCTAAGACGCTCTTCGTATGGTTTGTTCTTTAGGCTAGGTATCATTTTGGTAACTCTACGTTGAACTCGTTCTAGCTTGTTTATATCTTTTTGGTAATAAGGGCACCAGGATTGAACGCAGTATTCCAGAAGAGGGCGGACTAAGGAATTGTAAAGGGTTAGGATAACTTCTTTGGATTTATGCTCAAATGACCTGCCTATAAAGCCAATTATTTTGTTTGCCTTCTTAACAACTTCTGAACATTGTTGACTCGGTTTTAGGTTACTCGATATTGTTACTCCCAGATCAGTTTCTCTGTTTACATTCTTAAGCTGAGTGCCATTCATCGAATAGTTTGCTTTCTCATTTAGGTATCCGACATGTAGTACTTTACATTTATCCGCATTGAAACTCATTTGCCAAATTTGGGCCCAACATGACAATTTATCTAGATTGTGTTGCATATCGTCAACTTGTTCCTGTAGAGAGAGAGAGAGAGAGAGAGAGAGAGAGGGGGGGGGGAGAGAGAGGGGGGGGGGGAGGGGAGAGAGAGAGAGGGGGGGGAGAGACTAACTAACTGGCTGCGCTATAAAGAGTGAGAGGGAGGGATGGGGATGAGCGGGGGGGGGGGGGATTATAGGCACTGATTTGCATATATATTCACCTGGAAATTGTCGGTGTCTGGTCCAACCCCCTTTATTATCCCGTGTGTAAATTGTAGAGTGTGGGGCTAGGCTCTCACATCCATTATATTAATAGTGTTCCCGTCCAGCACTCGAGATACACATGGCTACGATTAAGGGGGGAAGGTTCATTTAATGGTAGATTTACATATTTATACCGGATACTATATACGGTTCATGTCCCGAATACCCCTCCGACCGTTGCCGAATATTGTTCCATTACCTTTGTGACGGTCACCGAATCATGTCCAATTGCTATATATTAGGTGCCTGTTCGATAGTGCTGTGCTCCGGCCGGTTCATTAAACCGGGAACCACCGGTTATTTCCTTCCGGTCCAGGCTTGGACAGTTTCCGGTGTGCCACATGTACCAGAAATAAACTGGCAACTATTTTCCTTTCATTTAAATGTAATGTAGTGGATTCGTTTCGAAATTTTCATTATTGTAAACCAGCTGCAGAAAAAAGAAATACTAAGGTATATTGAATACATAGGAATAAATACTAAGGTACAATGAATACATAGGAATAAATACTAAGGTATATTGAATACATAGGAATAAATACTAAGGTACAATGAATACATAGGAATAAATACTAAGGAATAAATACTAAGGTACAATGAATACATAGGAATAAATACTAAGGTACAATGAATACATAGGAATAAATACTAAGGTACAATGAATACATAGGAATAAATACTAAGGTACAATGAATACATAGGAATAAATACTAAGGTACAATGAATACATAGGAATAAATACTAAGGTACAATGAATACAGGAATAAATACTAAGGTACAATGAATACATAGGAATAAATACTAAGGTACAATGAATACATAGGAATAAATACTAAGGTACAATGAATACATAGGAATAAATACTAAGGTACAATGAATACATAGGAATAAATACTAAGGTACATTGAATACATAGGAATAAATACTAAGGTACAATGAATACATAGGAATAAATACTAAGGTACAATGAATACATAGGAATAAATACTAAGGTACAATGAATACATAGGAATAAATACTAAGGTACAATGAATACATAGGAATAAATACTAAGGTACAATGAATACATAGGAATAAATACTAAGGTACAATGAATACATAGGAATAAATACTAAGGTACAATGAATACATAGGAATAAATACTAAGGTACAATGAATACATAGGAATAAATACTAAGGTACAATGAATACATAGGAATAAATACTAAGGTACAATGAATACATAGGAATAAATACTAAGGTACAACGAATACATAGGAATAAATACTAAGGTACAATGAATACATAGGAATAAATACTAAGGTATATTGAATACATAGGAATAAATACTAAGGTACAATGAATACATAGGAATAAATACTAAGGTACAACGAATACATAGGAATAAATACTAAGGTACAATGAATACATAGGAATAAATACTAAGGTATATTGAATACATAGGAATAAATACTAAGGTACAATGAATACATAGGAATAAATACTAAGGTACAATGAATACACAGGAATAAATACTAAGGTACAATGAATACATAGGAATAAATACTAAGGTACAATGAATACATAGGAATAAATACTAAGGTACAATGAATACATAGGAATAAATACTAAGGTACAATGAATACATAGGAATAAATACTAAGGTACAATGAATACATAGGAATAAATACTAAGGTACAATGAATACATAGGAATAAATACTAAGGTACAATGAATACATAGGAATAAATACTAAGGTACAATGAATACATAGGATAAATACTAAGGTACAATGAATACATAGGAATAAATACTAAGGTACAATGAATACATAGGAATAAATACTAAGGTACAATGAATACATAGGAATAAATACTAAGGTACAATGAATACATAGGAATAAATACTAAGGTACAATGAATACATAGGAATAAATACTAAGGTACAATGAATACATAGGAATAAATACTAAGGTACAATGAATACATAGGAATAAATACTAAGGTACAATGAATACATAGGAATAAATACTAAGGTACAATGAATACATAGGAATAAATACTAAGGTACAATGAATACATAGGAATAAATACTAAGGTACAATGAATACATAGGAATAAATACTAAGGTACAATGAATACATAGGAATAAATACTAAGGTACAATGAATACATAGGAATAAATACTAAGGTACAATGAATACATAGGAATAAATACTAAGGTACAATGAATACATAGGAATAAATACTAAGGTACAATGAATACATAGGAATAAATACTAAGGTACAATGAATACATAGGAATAAATACTAAGGTACAATGAATACATAGGAATAAATACTAAGGTACAATGAATACATAGGAATAAATACTAAGGTACAATGAATACATAGGAATAAATACTAAGGTACAATGAATACATTGGAATAAATACTAAGGTACAATGAATACATAGGAATAAATACTAAGGTACAATGAATACATAGGAATAATACTAAGGTACAATGAATACATAGGAATAAATACTAAGGTACAATGAATACATAGGAATAATACTAAGGTACAATGAATACATAGGAATAAATACTAAGGTACAATGAATACATAGGAATAAATACTAAGGTACAATGAATACATAGGAATAAATACTAAGGTACAATGAATACATAGGAATAAATACTAAGGTACAATGAATACATAGGAATAAATACTAAGGTACAATGAATACATAGGAATAAATACTAAGGTACAATGAATACATAGGAATAAATACTAAGGTACAATGAATACATAGGAATAAATACTAAGGTACAATGATACATAGGAATAAATACTAGGTACAATGAATACATAGGAATAATACTAAGGTACAATGAATACATAGGAATAAATACTAAGGTACAATGAATACATAGGAAATAAATACTAAGGTACAATGAATACATAGGAATAAATACTAAGGTACAATGAATACATAGGAATAAATACTAAGGTACAATGAATACATAGGAATAAATACTAAGGTACAATGAATACATAGGAATAAATACTAAGGTACAATGAATACATAGGAATAAATACTAAGGTACAATGAATACATAGGAATAAATACTAAGGTACAATGAATACATAGGAATAAATACTAAGGTACAACGAATACATAGGAATAAATACTAAGGTACAATGAATACATAGGAATAAATACTAAGGTACAACGAATACATAGGAATAAATACTAAGGTACAATGAATACATAGGAATAAATACTAAGGTACAATGAATACATAGGAATAATACTAAGGTACAATGAATACATAGGAATAAATACTAAGGTACAATGAATACATAGGAATAAATACTAAGGTACAATGAATACATAGGAATAAATACTAAGGTACAATGAATACATAGGAATAAATACTAAGGTACAATGAATACATAGGAATAAATACTAAGGTACAATGAATACATAGGAATAAATACTAAGGTACAATGAATACATAGGAATAAATACTAAGGTACAATGAATACATAGGAATAAATACTAAGGTACAATGAATACATAGGAATAAATACTAAGGTACAATGAATACATAGGAATAAATACTAAGGTACAATGAATACATAGGAATAAATACTAAGGTACAATGAATACATAGGAATAAATACTAAGGTACAATGAATACATAGGAAAAAAGACTAAGGTACAATGAATACATAGGAATAAATACTAAGGTACAATGAATACATAGGAAATAATACTAAGGTACAATAAATACATAGGAATAAATACTAAGGTACAATGAATACATAGGAATAAATACTAAGGTACAATGAATACATAGGAATAAATACTAAGGTACAATGAATACATAGGAATAAATACTAAGGTACAATGAATACATAGGAATAAATACTAAGGTACAATGAATACATAGGAATAAATACTAAGGTACAATGAATACATAGGAATAAATACTAAGGTACAATGAACACATAGGAATAAATACTAAGGTACAATGAATACATAGGAATAAATACTAAGGTACAATGAATACATAGGAATAAATACTAAGGTACAATGAATACATAGGAATAAATACTAAGGTACAATGAATACATAGGAATAAATACTAAGGTACAATGAATACATAGGAATAAATACTAAGGTACAATGAATACATAGGAATAAATACTAAGGTACAATGAATACATAGGAATAAATACTAAGGTACAATGAATACATAGGAATAAATACTAAGGTACAATGAATACATAGGAATAAATACTAAGGTACAATGAATACATAGGAATAAATACTAAGGTACAATGAATACATAGGAATAAATACTAAGGTATATTGAATACATAGGAATAAATACTAAGGTACAATGAATACATAGGAATAAATACTAAGGTACAATGAATACATAGGAATAAATACTAAGGTACAATGAATACATAGGAATAAATACTAAGGTATATTGAATACATAGGAATAAATACTAAGGTACAATGAATACATAGGAATAAATACTAAGGTACAATGAATACATAGGAATAAATACTAAGGTACAATGAATACATAGGAATAAATACTAAGGTACAATGAATACATAGGAATAAATACTAAGGTACAATGAATACATAGGAATAAATACTAAGGTACAATGAATACATAGGAATAAATACTAAGGTACAATGAATACATAGGAATAAATTACTAAGGTACAATGAATACATAGGAATAAATACTAAGGTACAATGAATACATAGGAATAAATACTAAGGTACAATGAATACATAGGAATAAATACTAAGGTACAATGAATACATAGGAATAAATACTAAGGTACAATGAATACATAGGAATAAATACTAAGGTACAATGAATACATAGGAATAAATACTAAGGTACAATGAATACATAGGAATAAATACTAAGGTACAATGAATACATAGGAATAAATACTAAGGTACAATGAATACATAGGAATAAATACTAAGGTTACAATGAATACATAGGATAAATACTAAGGTACAATGAATACATAGGAATAAATACTAAGGTACAATGAATACATAGGAAAAATACTAAGGTACATTGAATACATAGGAATAAATACTAAGGTTATATTGAATACATAGGAATAAATACTAAGTACAATGAATACATAGGAATAAATACTAAGGTATATTGAATACATAGGAATAATACTAAGGTACAATGAATACATAGGAATAAATACTAAGGTACAATGAATACATAGGAATAAATACTAAGGTACAATGAATACATAGGAATAAATACTTAAGGTACAATGAATACATAGGAATAAATACTAAGGTACAATGAATACATAGGAATAAATACTAAGGTACAATGAATACATAGGAATAAATACTAAGGTACAATGAATACATAGGAATAAATACTAAGGTACAATGAATACATAGGAATAAATACTAAGGTACATGAATACATAGGAATAAATACTAAGGTACAATGAATACATAGGAATAAATACTAAGGTACAATGAATACATAGGAATAAATACTAAGGTACAATGAATACATAGGAATAAATACTAAGGTACAATGAATACATAGGAATAAATACTAAGGTACAATGAATACATAGGAATAAATACTAAGGTACAATGAATACATAGGAATAAATACTAAGGTACAATGAATACATAGGAATAAATACTAAGGTACAATGAATACATAGGAATAAATACTAAGGTACAATGAATACATAGGAATAAATACTAAGGTACAATGAATACATAGGAATAAATACTAAGGTACAATGAATACATAGGAATAAATACTAAGGTACAATGAATACATAGGAATAAATACTAAGGTACAATGAATACATAGGAATAAATACTAAGGTACATTGAATACATAGGAATAAATACTAAGGTATATTGAATACATAGGAATAAATACTAAGGTACAATGAATACATAGGAATAAATACTAAGGTATATTGAATACATAGGAATAAATACTAAGGTATATTGAATACATAGGAATAAATACTAAGGTACAATGAATACATAGGAATAAATACTAAGGTATATTGAATACATAGGAATAAATACTAAGGTACAATGAATACATAGGAATAAATACTAAGGTACAATGAATACATAGGAATAAATAAACCAAAAAACGCAGAAATACTAAATAAGATTTTTTTTTTTTTTAAACGAGTCGCCGCTTGTTATTTGTTTACATTTCTCTATAATTTCCCCTGTCATCTGCTTTCGCTCTCTATTATATATATTTATAATTATCTACTGCATGTATTTCTATCTATATCTAGCTACCTCTCTTATTAACCCATACTGTACCGGCGACGCCTTTTTATATTTTATTCTAGCTATATTTAGACGATTTTATGCAGTTTAAGAAGGGTCTGTGGTAGTAAAATTGGTTAAGTGAGATAGTTCAAAGACTGTTCATTCTCTTTAAACTGAATAAAATCATCTTAAAGTTAAAAGGACAGCACCGGTACTGAATGGTTTATTAACATATACCACATATACCGGTATATGCATTTTATTTGATCTGAGAATGATTTTGGATGTGATGGGCTTCAAAAATAGTTATTCCTCTAACTAATAATGATAACATAATTTACACAATTCAATTAAAACATGTTAAAAAGAATGTTCACGTATGATGAAGACTGTTTCAGACTGACATCCGAATAAATCCGTATGTATCAGACCGACATACGCATACTGACGCCCACCATCCGCATGCATATTTACGCAGGTTGCCAACTACTCCCGACCTCATACGCATAGCCTAGTTGCCGCATGTTGCAGACTATAATTGTCCCGTATAGTTCCCGCATGCTTATACGGCACTATGCAGATGTCGTATATGTGAATGTGTGAAAGGGGCTTAAGCTATATAAAATCGTTTAAGGGCAGCCATAATGAACAAACTAAACTGACACCATTATATACAGTATATACACAACCATTATAGGACTGTGTGAGAGGCCGGTCTATCTGGAGAGCTTGAATCCGGAGTGGAGTTTTTAGTTTTTCTACCCCATTTTTTTGTTTTCGTTTTTTGTTTTTTTGTTTTTTTGCGAGCTCATCAGCTACAGACGAGACGGTGTGTGTGTGTGTGTGTGTGTGTGTGTGTGTGTATGTATGTGTGTGTAATAATTGTTTCATGTAGGCTATGTCCGCAACAAACGAGACTCTCTGTGTGTACGTGTGGTGTGTGAGTGTGTGTGTGCGCAATACTTCTCTCATTTCTGTCCGCAACAAACGAGACTGTAGGAGGTGGTTTGGGTGCAATTATGTGTGTGTGTAATTTTGTGTATGTGTGTGGGTGTGTTGCATGTCTTTGTGTGCAAATTTTGTCCTGTATATCAGCAACAGACTAGACGATGTGTGTGTGTGTATAATCATGTGCGCGAGTGTGTATGTATGTGTGTGCGTGTGTGTGTATATCTCTCCTGCATTTTTTCCCTACCCAATGGCCAAAATGCAGTCCTAATTGCGATTAAATTGTGCAGAAAACGAGCTAGATAATTATGTTGAGTGGTTCTTGGGATTTGGAGGTGGTGGTGGTGGTGGTGGTTTGGTGGTGGTGGTGGTGGTTGTCTGGAGGTGGTGGTGGTGGTTTTAAAGTGGTGGTGGTTGTTTGAGGGTGATAGTGGTGGTTTGGAGCTGGTGGTTTGGTGGTGGTGGTGGTGGTTGTTTGGAGGTGGTGGTGGTGGTTTTAAAGTGGTGGTGGTTTTAAAGTGGTGGTGGTTGTTTGGAGGTGGTGGTGGTGGTTTGGAAGTGGTGGCGGTGGTGATGGTGATGTTGGTCGTTTGGAGGTGGTGGTGGTGGTGGTGGTGGTTTAGTGGTGGTGGTGGTTTGGAGGTGGTGGTGGTGGTGGTGGTGGTGGTGGTTTGAAGGTGGTGGTGGTGGTTTGGAGGTGGTGGTGGTTTAGTGGTGTAGGTGGTGGTTTGGAGATGGTGGTGGTGGTGGTGGTTTAGTGGTGGTGGTGGTGGTTTGAAGGTGGTGGTGGTTTAGTGGTGGTGGTGGTGGTACAGTACAATGCTTATACTAACCTTAACTTTAAGGTCACTTACCAGTGCGACCTTTGGCGACCGTCAGGTGCCTAAGTACCAACCATAGTACATATGCAGATGCACTGGTGAAACAACGTGTAGGCTAACGCAAGCTGATAGTTGAGCAGCTTGTCTAGGGATGGACCACGCTAAATCCTTTTCCATTGGGATAGTCGAAAACCTTTTGGACTGAGAGAGACTCGAACCTTCGACCCCAGGACTGGGCCATTAGCGCGTGATGCCTTACATACATGTGTGTATGTGTGTGTGTGTGTGTGTGTGTGTGTGTGTGTGTGTGTGAAGGGGTTAATGTTAAGACAGTGACCACCCTGCGCACAAGACCACTCACATAGGACGAGCAGGCGCAAGGAGGCATTTACTCATGGATTTCGTAGCTCATAGATTTATTAGAACACCGGGTCCTGATCAGTGTTGCCAATTTATCTACTTTCCCGCTAGGTCTAGAGTTATTTACTTCAATCTAAAGGAAATGTTTACATCTAGCGACATGAATTCTAGGAATATTCTGGAAATGTGAGGCATTTTCGAGCGATATTGTGGAGATTGTGACATTATTCTAGCAATTTGAGGCATTTATTTACTATGTAGCAGACTTGAAATGGTAACCCTGCTCCTGATTTTATTTTGTGGTCCAGCCCATTAAGGGGGGTTACCTGTTTTTGTTCTGTCCTTTTCTATCTTTCTCTGGCTCGTATCCATTTGGCCCCATTCAGCCTACTGTTTTAAGACGTTTATCCCAATCCAGGTGTCAATTTTTTACTGGTGAGCGGTAGCGAGCCAGCATATTTTTTATTTTGGTTTGACAGCAGGCTAAATTTGTACATTTTTCGATAGAAAAATGTCTCCAGCGAAGCCGGATTTCTTCATATAATACTGGCTCGCTATCACTCGCCTGGAAGAAATCGACACCTAGATGGGGATAAACGTCTTAAAATAGTTGGCTGACTGGGGCCGAATGGATACAAGCCAGAGAAAGAGAGAAAAGGACAGTAATAACCAAAAGCAGGTCACCCCCCCCCCCATACTAACCCGGCCCATTAGGAGTGGCTATCTGGTGGACTCTCTTGTTGGCAGGGGAGTGACTTTTATGCTGCGTACCTTTACCTCGGAAAGAATAGAGCTTAAGGGTGGGGGGGGGGGTCGTTTTTCTGGTCCCCCTTCTTCCACATGTTTAGCCCCATTAGTTTAGATATTTTAAGACGTTCGGCCCATAGCTTTGGCGATTTTTATACCTTTCGACCCATTTCGTTGTCAATTTTAAGACCTTTCGTGCCATTTAGGTGTCGAGTTTTTCCTGGCGAGCGATAGCGAGCCTTTAATTTAAGAGAAACCGGCCTTTGGCCGGGACATTTTCCTACCGAAAATTGTACAAATTTATCTTGGAGGGGAGTCTAGGAGTGTTTTTCTAAGCTTGATGGAGGTCTAGCGAGGAAACTAAAAAATAACGAATACATGAATTAATAGACAAACAAATACAAACGGTGACAATCCCCTTAAGGTAACAACATAAAGGATTGTTTAATCACGTGGGAAATATTAGTTAACCCCTTCTGTACTGGCCACGTCTTTTCAACTTTATTCTAGCAATATTTTTAGACGATTTTGTGCAGTGTAGGAAGAATCTGTGGTTGTAAATATGGTTGAGAGAGTTAGCTTGTAGCCTGTTGAGTGACCCCTTGCGAGTTTCAGGCTATAAGGAAGTTGGAGCTGTAGACATCGATAGTAACTAAAAATGCAGTAATTATGTAAGTTTCTGATGGCTATGTTGAATTGGGTTTTTTGTATTGAAAAATAAACGACAACCGTAGTTGAGCAGGTAACTTTGCTGAATATCGATATCTACAGCTCCAACTTCCTTATAGCCTGAAACTCGCTAGTGGTCAATTGCTGGAGGCCCTTTGTAAGCTGAATTAAGTCGCCAAATTAACGGAACGAACGTCTTAAAACCTCAAAACTAATATGCTAAACATGAGGGAGAAGGGGGTCCATATAAAGCATCTACCTCCCCCCCCCCCCTTTCTTATCTGAGGGTTTTTAGTTTGCTTCCTAGACCTCCATCAAGCTTTAAGGGGTTAGTACTCGCTTTTTCTGGACCCCCTTCTCCCTCATGTTTACAATATTAGTGTTGAGGTTTTATGACGTTCGTTCCGTTAGTTTGGCGATTTTGAAACCTTTCGCCTCATTTTTGTATCAATATTAAGACCTTTCGTGCCCTTTAGGTGTCGGTTTTTTCCTGGCGAGCGATAGCGAGCCTCTAACTTTAGAAGGAATTGGCCTTCGGCCCGGACATTTTTCTACCGAACAATGTACAAATATATCTAGGAAGTGTTTTTCTAAGCTTGATGGAGGTATAGCGAATACAATAAAAAATAAATGATTTGATTAATATATAGACCAAACACAAGCAGTATGGTACCCCCTTAAACCCTAGACCTCCAACAAGCAGTATGGTACCCCCTTAAACCCTAGACCTCCAACAAGCAGTATGGTACCCCCTTAAACCCTAGACCTCCAACAAGCAGTATGGTACCCCCTTAAACCCTAGACCTCCAACAAGCAGTATGGTACCCCCTTAAACCCTAGACCAAAAATAAGCAGTATGGTACCCCCTTAAACCCTAGACCAAAAACAAGCAGTATGGTACCCCCTTAAACCCTAGACCAAAAACAAGCAGTATGGTACCCCCTTAAACCCTAGACCAAAAACAAGCAGTATGGCACCCCCTTAAACCCTAGACCAAAAACAAGCAGTATGGTACCCCCTTAAACCCTAGACCAAAAACAAGCAGTATGGTACCCCCTTAAACCCTAGACCAAAAACAAGCAGTATGGTACCCCCTTAAACCCTAGACCAAAAACAAGCAGTATGGTACCCCCTTAAACCCTAGACCAAAAACAAGCAGCAGTATGGTACCCCCTTAAACCCTAGACCAAAAACAAGCAGTATGGTACCCCCTTAAACCCTAGACCAAAAACAAGCAGTATGGTACCCCCTTAAACCCTAGACCAAAAACAAGCAGTATGGTACCCCCTTAAACCCTAGACCAAAAACAAGCAGTATGGTACCCCCTTAAACCCTAGACCAAAAACAAGCAGTATGGTACCCCCTTAAACCCTAGACCAAAAACAAGCAGTATGGTACCCCCTTAAACCCTAGACCAAAAACAAGCAGTATGGTACCCCCTTAAACCCTAGACCTCCAACAAGCAGTATGGTACCCCCTTAAACCCTAGACCTCCAACAAGCAGTATGGTACCCCCTTAAACCCTAGACCTCCAACAAGCAGTATGGTACCCCCTTAAACCCTAGACCAAAAACAAGCAGTATGGTACCCCCTTAAACCCTAGACCAAAAACAAGCAGTATGGTACCCCCTTAAACCCTAGACCAAAAACAAGCAGTATGGTACCCCCTTAAACCCTAGACCTCCAACAAGCAGTATGGTACCCCCTTAAACCCTAGACCTCCAACAAGCAGTATGGTACCCCCTTAAACCCTAGACCTCCAACAAGCAGTATGGTATCCCCTTAAACCCTAGACCTCCAACAAGCAGTATGGTACCCCCTTAAACCCTAGACCTCCAACAAGCAGTATGGTACCCCCTTAAACCCTAGACCTCCAACAAGCAGTATGGTACCCCCTTAAACCCTAGACCTCCAACAAGCAGTATGGTACCCCCTTAAACCCTAGACCTCCAACAAGCAGTATGGTACCCCCTTAAACCCTAGACCTCCAACAAGCTTAAACACATTTTTTACCTCCAAGACCTCCCTTCGAGATAAGTTTGTACATTTTTCAGTAGAAAAATGTCCCAGCCAAAGACCGATTCTTCCTAAATTGCAGGTTCTCTATCACTCGTCGGGAATAGATCGACACCTATTTGACACGAAAGGTCTTCAGATTCACAAGGAAATGGAGCGAAAGGTCTTAAAATCGTCACTCACTCTCTCTCTCTCTCTCTCTCCTGATACGGCCTCTCTTGGAGTATGCTGTTCAAAACTGTGCTTTGAGGACTGGTTGAGAGCTCTTGATCTCCTTCCGTTGGAAACACACATACTACGAGGTCAGCTCATTGAAGTTCTTAACCCTTTCACGCATTTATGACGCAGAGGTTGCCAGATTAGCAATAAGAAATAGAGTTCTCTCACTCATATAATTACCTCTCCAAAATTAGTTTTCTGCCCACAGCTAACTCAAAGACAACTGCAGAGGTTGAAGTAACTAAACTAAAGGTTTCTAAATACCCCTGATGGTAACAAAGGCTTTAAAGTATCCCCAATAGGCTCAACATCACGTCATATGTCGGAGAGGGTTAATATACTAAATGGGTTTGACAATGTCAAGTATAGCAAAATGTTTAGCCTCAATATGATTACAACACGCAACCATGGCTGGAAATGAAAATTGAAAAGGTTCAGCACTAATATTTGTGGAAACATTTTCACATGTGAGATCTGTTCTACCTGGAACAAACTTCCCTCAGAAGTTTCTAACAGTTCTTCAGTAAAGCAGTTCAAGAAGAGAGTAAATAGTATTTTGCACTCTATGTAAAGAGTGTAGTGCACTACACAATCTCCTTCCACTCTATGTAAAGAGTGTAGTGCACTACACAATCTCCTTCCACTCTATGTAAAGAGTGTAGTGCACTACACAATCTCCTTCCACTCTATGTAAAGAGTGTAGTGCACTACACAATCTCCTTCCACTCTATGTAAAGAGTGTAGTGCACTACACAATCTCCTTCCACTAAGAGTATATCCCCGGAATGGAACTATTCCTTGTAACTCCTTGTAGTTCTCTCTCTCTCCCTTTAATTCTAACAGCCAAAGACATGCCCAACCAGCCGTAGTTAATTTGACCTGAGTCGTGGGCAGGGCTGGGGTCAATTATGAATTGAATTGGAATTGATTAAAACAAAACTATGAATTGGAATTTAATTGGAATTGAGAAAAATATAAAACAAAATTAATTGAATTGAATTGGAATTGATGTGAATTGATAAAATACTATTTTATACTGTAATATGCGAATTCATTATTGTACAATAATTAAGTTACAGTATTTTCAAATAAACAATAAAATATAGTGATTTTCGGCATGTATTTACTATCTATAAGCCGTCTAGCGACTTCTGAGAACGAATCTAGGTGTATTGTGTGCCTTCATTTGGTAACCCTGCCTGCCCTGCCCTGTTGGTGTGTGATTGGCATAATTAATTGAATTGAATTGGAATTAAAAAGCTTGTGAATTGAATTGGAATTGAAGATTTATTTTTTATGAATGAATTGAATTGAATTGGAATTGATTGATTCAAATTTTCTTCTGAATTGCAATTGAATTGAATTGATAAACATGAATTGACTCCAGCCCTGGTCGTGGGTGCAAAAACAAGGCCCGATTAATCAGGCCATTCTCGACCCAAATGCTAGCCTGTCGGGGCTGGCTGATTGCTCCTTTGGCTTGGATAGAAGTGAAAAAAAAAAAAATATATATATATATATATATTATACCGGTATATATATATATATATATATATATATATATATATATACTGTATATACTGTATATATATATATATTGAAATATAATTAATACAAAAGTATATGTTTATTGAATATAATGCACAAAATAATGAAATATATAAACAAAACATGATCAGCATAATTATACAAATGAGTACACGGAAAATCAAGCAACAACATATCTATTGGTGATTACGAAGCTAAGCGATCCTATGTGAAACAGGAAAGGATAGCACAGTATGAAGGAGTGACATTCGTTTGTAAATGGAGTTAACCCATTCAGTTTTGAGATTTTAAGACGTCCGGCCCATAACTTTGGCGATGTTTATACCTTTCGCCCCATTTCGTTGTCAATTTTAAGACCTTTCGTGCCATTTAGGTGTCAATTTTTTCCTGGGACGTCCTTTTCATCATCTGTTGGCAACAATTAGACGATTTTATTAAATTTAGGAAGGACGTCTAGCAAATATAATACTTCAAACTATCTCAACGCACCAACCCTTTCAACTACCACAGATCCTTCCTAAGCTGCCTAATATCGTCTAAATACAGCTAGGAAATAATATAACACACGTCGCTGGTACTTGAAGGGTTAAGAGCGAAATATTGATCTAGTCAATTTTGTTACGCACACACACACACACACACACACACACACACACACACACACACACACACACACACACACACACATACACGCACAGAGAGAGAGAGAGAGATTTCCTGGAAGTAAAGAACATGGAAACAAAAGTCTTAAGCTTGGGGTAACTATTGCTAAGTATGGGATAAACTAAAGCGGTATATAATTACTTTGACATCATTATACACAGTTACATAGACTGCACATACCTTACGACCATAGAGCGGTAGTCAGGTGTGAGAGAGAGAGAGAGAGAGAGGAGAGAAACTTAGGGATGAAATGTGAAAAGTGAAGGAGAAGAACGAGTACGTGATGGTGATCAAGAAGAAGAAGAAACAAAAATGGTTCGTGATGGTGATGATAGAGAATGGTGATAAAGAAAAAGAAATAATAGGGGATTGGGATAAAGACGAAGAAGAAGAAAAAGAAAGTAGGGGATGGTGATAAAGAAGAAGACAAAGAAGAAGAAATAAATACTAAAACCAAAGAAAACTGGCCATCAGAGGTATAGGACCTACCAAGGTTTATCTTGCTGGGAGAGCTTCGCTAATTGACGTGATATCTGAGAGAGAGAGAGAGAGAGTCGGTGTGTGTGTGTGTGTGTGTGGTGTATGTGTCTGATTGTGGTGTGTATGTGTGTGTGTGTGTGTGTGTTTTGAGTGTATGTGTGTGTGTGTGTGTGTGTTTTAAGTGTATGTGAGTGTGTGTGTGTGTGTCTGAATGTGGTGTGTCTGAGTGTGGTGTGTGTGTGTGTATGTTATCCAAGTTTGTAGTGGTGTAAGAGACGCATTAATGGACATGAAGTGTACTAATTGGCATGGCGCGTACTAATTGACGGGTCACCCTACACCCTCATTAGCAGCAGCAGGAGTAGGAGATTGTGTGTGTGTGTGTGTGTGTGTGTGTGTAATAATAATAATAATCGGTTTATTTCAAGCCGGCAGCCAATGGGGCTGAAAATACACAGACTTAACCTAGATCTTATCCTAATGGATCAACAGACTGATCCTGGCAGCTAACGAGTGCGCCTACATACTCCCAAGGGAGTAGGACGTGGGCAGGAGACTTTGTGGGTCCCCCGAGACGATCCGCCCAGATCTTGCCTTCACGGCCAGGGAAAGTTTTTGAGAGAACTTCCCCTGCCGGCGCCTGGGAGTGAACCCCCGACACCAGAGCTAGCGCTCCCAATACAGAGTACTAAGCGCGCTCGGCCACCGTGACCGCGTGTGTGTGTGTGTGTGTGTGTGTGTGTGTTACTCAGTTACTCAGTTACTTGTTCGTCAAGGGGAATCCACGCAATGCGAGCTAAGCTCATTATTATCGCGCCTCCTTAACTGGGAATGTATTGCGTGAAATGCATGTTAAGTGTTTTATGTACCGTTGGAATGGCTGTGGATGTGTGTGTAGTCTGTATTTTAGCCAATTGGCGACATTGGAAACGAAGGCTTAGGGTGGATCTGTATGGTACCATTCTCACTATAGACGGTACCGTCTCGCCCGAAGGCTTAGGTAGCCATCAGCTTAGGTGAACCATATGATACCCATCTCGCCTTGTACCATTTTTGCCAACCCCAGATGGGACGTCACAACGTCGTCCACTTATTCCAGGTACCTATTTACAGCTAGGTGAACTGAGGCTAACACATGAAAGGAGACAAGCCCAATTTGTCTCCGCCCGGCCGGGGATTGAACCCCCGACCCCTCGTGTGTGAGACGAGAGCTCTACCTACTAGGCTACGGGCTGTGTGTGTGTGTGTCCACAACCTCCTCTGTGGTCTATGAGGCATATAACTTGACTGTATTGAATCCTGGCCATAGCTATTATCTTTGTTATTTATTTATTTATTTATTTATTTATTTATTTATTTATTTATTTATTAACATCGTTCTTAGCACCAATAACCCCCCAAGTGAAATTAATGAAAGCATGCGATCCTCCCAGTATACTGGTCAGGATTCGATCCACGGTCTATCTATGATATTAACGTTGCATGGTGCTGACCACTCGGCCACGGTGTGTAGAAACAGAGAAATATTGGAGATTGGTTGCCTGGCTTTTACACGTCGTGACTGAGTGGTCAGCATCAAAGCACGTCAATTTGACAGACCGTGGATTGAACTCTGGTTGAGTTGGAAGCATCCCAGAAGCTGGGTGTGCTCAACTGCCTCAAGGGGTTCCTTACCCCTGCACAGTTTCTTGCTCTGTACAGGGGCACAGTGCGTCCTTGTATTGAGTGTTGTTCACATGTGTGGGGAGGATCCTCTCACACCGCACGTTTAGACAAAGTAGAAAGGAAAGCCTTTTGTATCATTAACTCCCGTCCACTGACCAACTCTCTGCAATCTCTCTCTCTTCGCCGCAATGTTGCATCTCTCTCGCTATTCTATCGCTACTACAATAATCAGTGTTCCTCAGAGCCCAGTGTATACCACCTCCTCTACGTAGGACACGTAGTACCCATCTTGCAACACAATCCCACCCCTATTCTGTGCAACTCTCCAACCCAAGAGTAAAACGTTATTCTCAGTCTTTCTTCTATTCAACAGCTAAGCCCTGAAACTCTCTCCCAGAATCAGTCTTCCTCTCTTCCTATGACTTAAATTGCTTCAAACTCCGTGTGTCCAGGCATTATGGCTCGAACGTCCCTTGATTTTGGCCCTGTCACTCTTTCAACTCTGGGGGAGGCACTCGATACAGGCAGTTCTGCCTTTTGTCTCCCTCACTCACAAAGAAAAAAGAATGTGCCGGTATGGTGTGGATAGATTTACATAAATACAATGACCGTTGGATCCAAGTGAGGCGGTTATAACTTAATTGTAGTATAGATAGCAGAACCCTGAATAATAGTGTCCATAATACTATATAATAATACACCTTCATTATGGTGTGTTGGTAGTAATAAGCCCGTCTAATGTGAGAACAGAGGTTAATCACTATCACAATACCTAATGATTATATACACCTTTTGTATGCCCTTCAGTTTGTACACGAGACACCTGTGCTTAGTGGTGCCAATTTAGCGACTTTCCCGCTACATCTAGAGGTATTGAATTCGATCTAGCGGTAATTTTTCACATTTAGCGACATGAATTCTAGCTATATTCAGGAGATTTGAGCCATTATAGAGCGATATTGTTGTACATTTATGTACTATCTAGCGGACTTGATTTGGTAACATACCTTGCTTTTGGCCCTACCACTCTTTCAACTCTGGGGGAGGCACTCGTCACAGGCAGTATTGTCTGTTGTCTCCCTCATCCACATATAAAAAGAAAGAAAACACAAAACTGCGGGCCGAGCTTGTCTCTCTATTGTTATTTAGTGAAGTGTTTATCAAGGTGCTGAGTAAATATATATATATATATATATATATATATATATATATATATATATATATATATATATATATATATATATTATTTACATCCAGGAAGATTATAGAGTAGATACTAAAAAGGCGTAGGAAGTAACTGTTCTGCCTCTCTAGTACCGGTACTATGCTGTGGAGTGTTTGACAAGGGGCTGAAGAAAGCAGATATTTATGTCCAGGAAAACGTGCCTAAGACAATATTTATCAAGGGAGGGTATATGCGTTTTCTCCTTCATGTTTAGTCCCATTATATTTAAGGTTTGAAGACGTTCGGTCCATTAGTTTGGCGATTTTAAGACCTTTCACTCCATTTGTTTGTCAATAGAAAGACCTTTCGTGCCATTTAGGTGTCGATTGTTTTCCTGGCAAGCGATAGCGAGCCTGTAATTGTAAAAGTAACCGGCCTTCGGCCGGGACATTTGTCTACCGAAAAATATACTTATTAATCTTTAAAGGGAGGGGGGGGGGGGTCTAGGGGGATTTTTTTACAGCTTGATGGAGGTCTAGGGAGTGGAAAAAAAATATATATATATATAGTATACACCTATCTCCCCTAACTAGTGAATCCCAGTCATGTGTTCGGTGGGGCCTATACAGTGCCCCAAAATAGTTCGTATTTTGACAGTGTATTCTAGCTATCATTACACGATTTGTAACAGTTTAGGAAGGCTCTGTGGGAATGATAAGGGTAAAGACTATCTCAATTAACCCTCTGACTGCCATACACCCTTCCTAAACTGAATATAATCGTCTAATATAAGCCAGGAAACAAACTAAAAATGCCGTTTAAAAAAAAAAAAATCCATAAATTCCCGATTCCCGACGGTACCACACGAGAGACCATATCCTCAATTATCGTCAATTTTCGATAGTTTTCGGGCAATATTACTGGGAGATTTTTGCTCTGGTGTCGGCAGCTGCTCGGCAAGGAATATTTAACCCTTTCAACACCATGACGCCTTTTTACCTTGGATTCTGGCTAAAATATACATGATTTTAGGCAGTTTAAGAAGGACCGATTTTAGTAAGAGGGTTTATTGAGATCGTATTTACCCATTCGAATTGTAAAGGTAGGCCGGAGCCTCGTAAATTACAGGCTCGCTATCGCTCGCCAGGAAAATATCGACACCTAAATGGCCCAAAAGGTCTTGATAATGAAAACAAATGGGACGAGAGGTATTAGAATCGCTAAACTAATGGATCGAACGTTTTGGATTCTCGTAATGGGGCTTAACATGTGGGAGAAAGGGGTCCAGAAAAAGCAAACTACCTCCCCCCTTAATGGCGATAGTTTTTACCAGTTGGATTCCTAGAGTTAATTCCTAAGCTGAATAAAATCGTCTAATGATGGCTAGTCTTCGATTCTTAGAGATCCTTCCTAAGCTGGATAAAATGGTCTGATGCTGGTCTTAAGGGGGGTCACCTGTTTATTTTTATTTATCTCCTTTTCTCTCTTTCTCTGATTTGTATCCATTCGGCCCCATTTAGTCAACTATTTTAAGACGTTTATCCCCATCTAGGTGTCGATTTCTTTCTGGCGAGCGATAGCGAGCCAGCATTATGAAGAAATCCGGCTTCGCCGGAGACATTTTTCTATCGAAAAATATACAAATTTAGCCTGCTGTCAAAAACATTTTAAAATATGCTGGCTTGCTACCGCTCACCAGTAAACAAATTACACCTGGATGGGGATAAACGTCTTAAAACAGTAGGCTGAATGGGGCCGAATGGATACAAGCCAGAGAAAAAGAGAAAAAGGAGAGAAAAATAAGCAGGTCAACCCCCTTAATGTACCGTAATGTATTTAAACTATAGCGCCACCATTCTGAAATTACTCTTAGGTATTAGTAAGGGTGTATATGGAAACTTATTATCCAGTGGAAAAGTATATGTGTTGTAAAAGTATAAACAGGTAGAAAGCAATATAAGAGTAAATTACCATGGTATTTACACTAATTGCGTTGATTCTCTCGCGCGCTCTCTCTCTCTCTCTAACTCACCCACACACACTCACCCACACACACACCTACACACACACACACACACACACACACACACACACACACACACACACACACCACTTGTGGGGACGTTTGAATGATTCCCTCCGTGTACTAAGTGACCATAAAATTAAGTGCAATTAACATAAATTCTTAAGAGGTGACTGGGGGTGGTGGAGGAGGAGGAGGAGGAGGAGGAGGAGGAGGAGGAGGAGAAGAAGGAGAAGAAGGAGAAGGAGGTGTGTTGGTGGTAGTGGGGGGGGGGGGAGGAAGGAGGAGGTTGATGGTGGTGTAGGAGAATGGAAGTGTTGGTGGTGGTGGTGGTGGACGGGGGAGGGGGAGAAGAAGGAGGGAGGTTTGGTGGTGGTGGATGGAGGGATTTGGTAGGGTGGTGGTGGTGGATGGAGGGGGTTGGTGGTGGGGAGATTTTGAGTTGTGGTGGTGGTGGAGAGGTGTTTATTCTGGACCCCCTTCTCCCTCGTGTTTAGCCCCATTAGTATCAATAAAAATCAACCGCCAACATATAAAGTTCACTCGTACTTCCGCCTTAATCATGTATTCAGTATACATGTCCCTAATAAATGAATATAAATGGGTGTTCATCCGGCTTAATAACCCCCTCTTAACGTAATCCGATATATTACATTAGTCAGAATATTACTCCTTAACGTAATCCGATATATTACATTAGTCAGAGTATTACTCCTTAACGTAATCCGATATATTACATTAGTCAGAGTATTACTCCTTAACGTAATCCGATATTACATTAGTCAGAGTATTACTCCTTAACGTAATCCGATATATTACATTAGTCAGAGTATTACTCCTTAACGTAATCCGATATATTACATTAGTCAGAGTATTACTCCTTAACGTAATCCGATATATTACATTAGTCAGAGTATTACTCCTTAACGTAATCCGATATATTACATTAGTCAGAGTATTACTCCTTAACGTAATCCGATATATTACATTAGTCAGAGTATTACTCCTTAACGTAATCCGATATATTACATTAGTCAGAATATTACACCTTAACGTAATCCGATATTACCTTAGTCAGAATATTACTCCTTAACGTAATCCGATATATTACATTAGTCAGAGTATTACTCCTTAACGTAATCCGATATATTACATTAGTCAGAGTATTACTCCTTAACGTAATCCGATATATTACATTAGTCAGAATATTACTCCTTAACGTAATCCGATATCTTACATTAGTCAGAATATTACACCTTAACGTAATCCGATATATTACATTAGTCAGAATATTACTCCTTAACGTAATCCGATATTACATTAGTCAGAATATTACTCCTTAACGTAATCCGATATATTACATTAGTCAGAATATTACTCCTTAACGTAATCCGATATATTACATTAGTCAGAACCCCCTCTTAACGTAATCCGATATATTACATTAGTCAGAATATTACTCCTTAACGTAATCCGATATCTTACATTAGTCAGAATATTACACCTTAACGTAATCCGATATATTACATTAGTCAGAATATTACTCCTTAACGTAATCCGATATATTACATTAGTCAGAATATTACACCTTAACGTAATCCGATATATTACATTAGTCAGAATATTACTCCTTAACGTAATCCGATATATTACATTAGTCAGAATATTACTCCTTAACGTAATCCGATATATTACATTAGTCAGAATATTACTCCTTAACGTAATCCGATATCTTACATTAGTCAGAATATTACACCTTAACGTAATCCGATATATTACATTAGTCAGAATATTACTCCTTAACGTAATCCGATATATTACATTAGTCAGAATATTACTCCTTAACGTAATCCGATATATTACATTAGTCAGAATATTACACCTTAACGTAATCCGATATATTACATTAGTCAGAATATTACACCTTAACGTAATCCGATATATTACCTTAGTCAGAATATTACTCCTTAACGTAATCCGATATATTACCTTAGTCAGAATATTACTCCTTAACGTAATCCGATATATTACATTAGTCAGAATATTACTCCTTAACGTAATCCGATATATTACCTTAGTCAGAATATTACTCCTTAACGTAATCCGATATATTACCTTAGTCAGAATATTACACCCTTAACCCTTTTAGTACCAGCGACGTGTGTTATCATATATTCTAGCTATATTTAGACGATATTATGCAGCTTAGGGAGAATCTGCGGTAGTTAAAAGGGTTGTTTGTGATAGTTTGAAGCCTCATTATTGCTAGAGAACCTTCCTAAACTGAATACAATCGATTAGTAGTAGCCAGAATACAGTAACAGGGACGTCGACGGTACAGAAGGGGTTAAGGGGAGATTTTTAGTTTGTTCCCTAGACTTCCATCAAGCTTAAAATTACACTCCCTAGACCCCCTTTCAAGATAAATTTGTACATTCTTCGATAGAAAAATGTCCCGGCCTAAGGCCGGTTCCTCTTAAATTACAGGCTCACTATCGCTTGCCAGGAAAACATCGACACCTAAGTGGCACGAAAGGTCTTAAAATCGACAGAAAGGGGCGAAAGGTCTTAAAATCGCTAAACTAATGTGGTGAACGTCTTAAAATCACAATAGCATGAGGGAGAAAGGGGTCCAGAAAAAAAAAATCCCTCAAGCGGAAATCTCCCCCTAAGTTAGAAGTGGTGTTTGAAAGACGATGAAGAGTGATTGTGATGACCCCTTCTTTACGGCAACGCCTTTTTATATTTTATTCTGGCTACTATTAGACGATTTCATTCAGTTTAAAAAGGATGAAAAACCTTGGAAATAACTCACCCAACGCTTCTCTTACTACCACAGATCCTTCTTAAACTGTACACAATCGTCTAAATATAGCTAGAATAAAATTGAAAATGCGTCGTCGGTGCAGAAGGGGTTAACGCTTCATGATATTGATTTCCGCCCCATTTCTTTATCAATATTATTAAGACTTTTCGTGTCATTTAGGTGTCTTATTTTTCCTGACGAGCGATAGCGAGTCTGTATTTTAAGGGCCGGGACATTTTTCTATCGAAAAATGTACAAATTTATCATCAAGGAGGGTCTTGTGGGAGTGTTTTTTTTTTCCAAGTTTGATGCAGGTCTAGGGAGGAAACTAAAAGGAATATAAAACGATACATAAAATGATCAAATATATCCGCCCTCCCCCCCTCCCCCCTTAATGACTCCCTCTTAACGTAATCGGATCCATGCCATTAGTCAGAATATTAGACCTTCTAGTGCTTGTTGTTTGGTCTATATTTTTATTAATATATTTATTTTTTTAGTTTCCTCGCTAGACCTCCATCAAGCTTAAAAAGAACACCCCTAGACCCCCTTTCAAGATAAATGTTCCGGCCAAAGGCCGGTTCCTTTTATAATTACAGGCTCGCTATCGCTCCCCAGGAAAAAATCGACACCTAAATGGCACGAAAGGTCTTAGTATTGACAAAGAAATGAGGCGAAAGGTATCAAAATCGCCAAACTAACAGAAAAAACGTCTTAAAACCTCTAAATAAATACGCTAAACACGAGGGAGAAGAGGGTCCATAAAAAGCGACTACCTCCCCCTTAACCCTCTCCGACATATGACGCGATTTGAGCCTATTGGGGATACTTTAAAGCATTTGTTACCATCAGGGGTATTTAGAAACCTTTAGTTTAGTTACTTCAACCTCTACAGTTGTCTTTCAGTTAGCTGTGGGCAGAAAACTAATTTTGGAGAGGTAATTATAAGAGTGAGAGAACTCTATTTCTTATTGTTAATCTGGCAACCTCTGCGTCATAAATGCGTGAAAGGGTTAAGTTACAAGTGGTGACTGAGACGTCGCCGGTACAGAAGGGGTTAAGAGCTGGAGAGGAGGGCTTGTTGTTCTGGGTCTTAGCTACATGGGGATCTTGTACACTGAGAGAGAGAGTGAGTGAGAGCATACAAAACCTCTCTGGGTTGGTGCAGTAGCGGGCGAGGATCCTGATGATGATATGTTACTGATGGGGTTAGTTGGAACAAGTACACAGTGTTAGGTTACCCACTGAAGGCCGGCCGACACTGTGGAGCCGAGAGAGAGTACAAAGGAGTACAAAGGAGATCAAAGGAAATCAAGCAACAACAGTTCTAGTGACCCTTCTAGGCTGCTTGTCCTCCAAAACACTGAGGATCCAGTGTCCAAACAGTGGTTTAGAGTGGATAAGGGAACATTGGAAAGGGAACTACTTGAACTAATGTCCGTTGCAGGATTAGGAAGTTAGTAGGGGACAGATGGGTTAGTACGGTAACTGAGGGGGGGATAAAATAAAGTTATTCATTTACAAACGCAGCCAGTCGCGGGTTTGATGCGAGATATTTGTCTAAGCGGAGTTTAAATGAATCAACGGTGCTGCAGTCTATAACGTCTCGGGGAAGCCCATTCCACAAGTTGACAACTCGATTGAAGAAGAAATTCTTAGATTCGTGTGAGTTAAAAGATTTACCAATAATTTTGCAACCGTTTCCCCGCGTGTAATTAGATTGGTCGATAGTGAAGTACTTACTACAGTTCATATTGTCGATGCCTTTGATGATTTTGAACACTTGAATTAAGTCACCTCTTAATCTGCGCTGGGTTAAAGGAAATATATTTAATTCTCTAAGACGCTCTTCGTATGGTTTGTTCTTTAGGCTAGGTATCATTTTGGTAACTCTACGTTGAACTCGTTCTAGCTTGTTTAACTTTTTGGTAATAAGGGCACCAGGATTGAACGTAGTATTCCAGAAGAGGGCGGATTAAGGAATTGTAAAGGGTTAGATAACTTCTTTGGATTTATGCTCAAATGAGCTGCCTATAAAGCCAATTATTTGTTTGCCTTCTTAAACCGGAGAGCTGCGGGGGGGAGCCTCTTAAGACTCCCCCCGGCGCACTGCGGGAAGACTCTTAAGAGTCAGAGAAAATAAAAATCAACTTTTGACAATCAGAAAAAAAAAAAATTTTTTTATATTTTTTTTTTTTTTTATTTTTTTTTTTTTTTTTTGGCCCCTGGGCCATTGCAAAATCTCAGTCCTCCTACCTCCCCTCCTTCCCCACTGTTTCCTCCTCATCCTTCAGTTATGACCTATTTTTTTCCCTGTTATTCCCTTATTCTGAGGTATATCATTTTTTGGTTGCTATACATTAAGAAATACCGATTGGAGGGGGTGGTCATCACTGATAGCAAGCGAAGTGCAAGAGAGATAGAGGGAGAGAGAGTATCGATCGACTGTGGTCTCCAGTTGGCCTTGGGGGAAATTGGCGGGGAAAAGCAGATTTGCACTCACCCATACAGTTATACAACTCGGGTGCTAATATCTTCGATTTTGACCATCCAAACGCTGTTTTCACTCGTTTTATTGTTGTTTCAGGTTAATACCTTTATAATCAACCCATAATAGGCGCATATGGATAAATATTAATGCTATTAATGGCACAATGAATATTTTAGTGACGGAAACCCCTCAAATAACGTCAGCACAGGGGGACGTTTCCAATTACCACCCCCATGCGCACTTCAGAGGTTAACAACTTCTGAACATTGTTGACTCGGTTTTCGTTACTCGATATTGTTACTACTTCTACTTCCCAGATCGGTTTCTCTGTTTACCTCTTAAGCGGAGTTGCACATTCATCGAATAGTTTGCTTTCCCTCATTTAGGTATCCACTCGATATGTAGTACTTTATCATTTATCCCGCATTGAAACTAAATTTGCCAAATGGGGCCCAACATGACAATTTATCTAGATTGTGTTGCATATCGTCACACTTTGTTTTGTTTGAGAGTACGCTATTTGCAATTTTTGTAATCGTCAGCAAATTTTGAGAGTTGTACAGGTGAGACCCTCATCTATGTCGTTGATGTAAATTAGAAAGAGAATTGGTCCCCTAGTACCGTGATCCCTGGGTTAACCTCCGCTACTTACAGTACATTGGTCCATTTAGCATGCCTTAACCGTTTGAGAGACTAACTCTTTGCTTTCTGTCCGTCTGAGCCAATTTTCCTAAATTCCATTTCAACACACCGTCCTTGTAATTCCATGCGCTTGTAGTTTTAAGGAAAGAGCAGTAAACGTGTGTGGGGAACTTTGTCCATAGGCCTTTTGAAAATCAAGGTATATAATATCTAGCAGCTTTACTCTCATCGTAGAGGTTGAGGATATCGTGGAACGAAGTCTAAGAGGTTTGTTAGACAGGAAACGTTTTTTACGAAATCCAGGTGGTGAGTATCGTTAAGTAAGTTATTTGCCTCTAAGTTGATTTACGAGTCTGTCTCTTATGACCGTCTTTCTAGCATTTTAACATACACAATTGAGGTTAAGCTAATCGGACCGACGATAGTTACTGGGTAGGGATTTGCTGCATTTTTTGTTGCAGAGAGAGAGAGAGGAGAGCATACAAACAACCTCCTCCTGGGTTGGTGAACTAGTAGCGGGTCGAGGATCCGCTGATGATGATATGTTACTGATGGGGTTAGTTGGAACAAGTACACAGTGTTAGGTTACCCCCTGAAGGCCGGCCGACACTGTGTTGCCGAGAGAGAGAGAGAGAGAGAGAGAGCAAGCATACAAAACCTCTCTGGGTTGGTGCAGTAGCGGGCGAGGATCCTGATGATGATATGTTACTGATGGGTTCAGTTGGAACCAAGTACACAGTGTTAGGTTCCCCACGTGAAAGGCCGGCGTCCGGACACTGTGGAGCCGGAGAGGAGAGAGCAGCATAAAAAACTCTGGGTTGGTGCAGTAAGCTAACGCGTGGGCGAGGATCCTTGATGAATATATGTTACTGATGGGGTTAGGAACTAAGTACCACAGTGTTAGGTTTACCCGGAAGGACCGGGCCGACAACTGTGGCATCCGAGGAGAGAGAGAGAGAGAGAGAGAGAGAACGGGGGAGGTGGGGGGGGGGGATTAGTAGCCTGTAGTTATAAGGAGACTTTTCAACACAAACTAATGATAGTCTTCTTGCTTCTTGGTGGCTTCTTTCTTCCAGAGAGAGAGTGAAGAGTGGGAGAGGAGAGTTACAAGGAGTTACAAGGAATGGTTAGTATCCCAGATCCCTTGTGGTCCATTCCGGGGACATATTCGTAAGTGGAAGGAGAGAAACTGTTTAATCCACTATACTCATTACAGAGTGTGCAAACATACTACTTGAACTGCTCTACTGAAGAACTTTTTACAACTTCGGAGGGAAGTTTGTTTCCAGAGTAGAACAGGGGGGAGATCTTATATGTGAAAAGAGAGAGAGAGAGAGAGAGAGGGGGGGGGGGTAATAGTAGCCTGTAGTTATTAGGAGACTGTTCAACACAAAAATAGTGCATACATCTATAGTCATCTTTTAGGTGGCGTTCTCTTCTCTCTTTCAGAGAGAGAGAGAGAGAGACTATAACAATCAAGAAAGAGAGAGAGAGAGCAGAGAGTGAGAGAAAGAGATAGAGAGAGAGACACTATAAAAATCAAGAGAGAGAGAGCGAGAGCGAGAGATAGAGAGAGACTATAACCATCCATCAAACCAGCGGGGCCTATTACACGTTTCGCGACACACCGGCGCCAGGTTGGACCGGTCGCCGATAGCCCCGCTTAAGCATTAAGTACAGAACAATCCAAACTCAAACACAGGGATAGAAAATGGCAAAAGCAAACCTCTTAAGAAAGCAAACCTCTTAAGAATAATGAAACGAAGTATCATAATAACCCCAAAGACATTACAAAAATATAATAATAATGAATAAAATAAATTATACTTACTGTATATATAATAGATCCGTATATATAATAGATTATGTATACGGTATAATTATATTTTTTTTAAGCTTAAAAAGGTCAATTTTCATAATATATATAATGTGCACATTCATTAATCAATATTTGTGTTGAAGAAAAACAACTAGTGATAATAATGCCCACCTTTATACTCAATATTAGTGGGAGTTTTGATGAAAATATAAATATCCTTGCATCCAATCATGTAATAGACTACCGCTATATTCATAAACTCGCCTTCCAATTGTATATACATTTGTGAGAGTATTAAATCTATCTGGTCCGAAGCATTGATGGTTCTTACGGATATGTAGTTTAATTATAAATTATGATTTTTTGGCTTGTGTTCGCCCCGCATTTTCGAGTAGTGTGTTTTTACTTTGTCACCTAGGCTACCCACAAACGCCTTCCCACGACTTCTTTCCAAACTTAAAAACAATTAGTGAAAAATAGATAAGATGAATAGATAAATAAATATACAAAATAAATAAAGGAAGTTATAGGTTAAGGTGGAGGTTTTTAGTTTGTTTCCTCTAGACTTCCGTCAAATCTTAAAATTACACCTCCCTTGACCCCCTTTTCCACAAACTACAAATGTACATTTTCTCGGTAGAAAAATAGTTCCTGGCCAATGGCCGATTCCTCTTAAATTATAGGCTCGTTATCGCTCGCTAGGAAAAAAATCGACACCTATGAATAGCACGAAAGTCCTTAATGACTATAATTAGACGATTTTTTATTCGACTTGGCAGGCCCTCTGGTATAATTAAAATGAGTTAATAAATATTGACAAAGAACCGGGGCGAAATGTTATAAAGTCGCCAAATGGGATGCGGCGAACGTTTTAAGATCTGAAAACTACGAGTGGGTTTGATCTGTGCAGGCCAATAATCGTCTTCCTCCCTGGCGCCAATAATGCTCTTCCTCCCTGGCGCCAATAAATCTATTCCTCCCTGGCGCCACAAACTACTTTATAAACAAACAGGCTATTAACAACATGGCTCCTGGGATAGACTCCGGGGTTCATAAATAAGTGTATATGTTCCTCATTATGTATTCATATAGCACACATACACACACACATTATCACATTCAACACACACACACACACACACATACAGTAC